>JBAMHV010000025.1:14669755-14704543 GCA_037177535.1 Pseudomugil gertrudae
ACAGTACACACACAAAAAAGCATATTAACCCACCAGACACTTTATTAGGTACACACTGCCAGTGCTGTTGTATTTCTTAATGACATAGATTTAACAAGGTGGTCATCAAGGATTCATCAAAGATTTTACTCTTTATCAACATGACAGCATCACACATTTGCTGCACATTTGTCAACTGGACATTCATGATGAGAATCCCCCTTCCCCCACATCTCAAAGCTGTTCTGCTAGATGTAGATCTGGTGACTGTGGAGGCCATTGGAGTACAGTGAACTCGTTGTCATGATGAAGAAAGTAGTTGGAGATGATGCGAGCTTTGTGACATAATGCATTATCCTGATGGAAGTATCCATTAGAAGATGCTTCACTGTGCTGACATGACCAGCAACAATAGGTAGACTGTGGTAGTCAAATGATGCTCAGGGACACGCAACGTGCAAGTAAATCTCCCTCACATCATTACACCACCTGCAGCCTGATACGAAGCAGAATGGATCTATGCTTTTATGTAGTTTCTACCCAAATCTGATCCTGCCATCTGAATGTTGCAGCTGAAATAGAGACTTATTAGACCAGGCAAAGTTTTTTTCCATCACCTATTGTCCAGTTTTATGGAGTCTGTGAGAATTGTAGCCTCAGATTCCTGTTTTTAGCAGGCAGGAGTGGTACCCAGTGTGGTCTTCTGCTGTTGTTCATCTTCTTCAAGGTTGGAAAAACAGAGACTTCTTTTTAGTCAGTTCTGATGTTGCAGTTATTTTTCTTCTGGTAAAAATAAGCAAACCATTGGATGACTACTCCTCCTACAGACCTTTAAATCTGTTGAATTGTGAAGTCAAACTTTCCACTAAGGCTCTAGCGTCACATGGTCTACTTAGTTTATCCCGAACAAATCCTACCTTAAATCCAGACTAGCATCTGGTAATGTTCGCCACCTGTTATTGCCTCACTATCTGGCTCAGAAGACCAGAATGCCATTCTTTCATTAGATGCTGTGAAGGCCTTTGATCAATTGAAATGATCTTATATTTGGTCTATTTCAGCACACTGGCTTTAGTAAACTTTATTTCTATAACTACAGCAAGTTAATGTATGCCAACGCCACAGCAGTTGTCGTAATGGGCAATACTTGCTCACTCTAATATCCAGATTTAGATCATCTCATAGGGCTGCCCTTTATCTCCACTTTTATTCCAACCTGTTGCTCAGGCAAAAGGCCAACCAGACGTTCTGGAAGCAGTTATTATTTGTAACATGTATTGTCTCCCACCCACCTGCAATGAGACATGAGCCGAGCCAGTTCTCCCAAGGTTGCTCCCAGTTACCATAGAGATGTGTAAACGGGTTCATGGTTCGCACACCTGACTGCGCACATGTACACGCTCACATGACCTAATTACAGATACATCCCCTCTGAATCAATGCTTGGGTTGGTCCCTGTCCCCGCCTTTCCACTTCCAGACTCTCGTGTTTGAGCGGATGCGACCAACCACGGGAGTGCTCCGGGGCAACTCCACTCCCCCACTCCACTATGATTTTCTGTTACTGTTGAATTATTTATGCTTATCTGTGAGAGGTTTTTTAAACATCCCTAAACCGAGCCCCCCTGGCGCAGAGTAGTTATATCTCTTTTTTTTTTCCTCGTCTTCCCGAAATGTGTCTTTTACCTCCCCAAACTAAGAAAGCGTACGCTGGTTTTGTGTAATCTTGAATTGGGCTGTACTAGAATGTTAATTTTGTTGATGTCAGGACACTGGCTCAATGATAATAAAAGTATATCTCATCTCTTCATCTCATCTTTTATATATTTGTATGCAGATAAAACTTAGATTTTTTGCAATAAGTCCCTTCAAAACCCTTCCATTATTTATATAATATGTGAAATCTTTAGTAGTATTTCAGGTTATAAGAAAAACTGGTCAATTCAGCTTTTATTTCACTGGGTGAGTAGGGCAATCAGATATGTAAGGGTAATGGTCTCCATTATCAGAAATTAATGGACAATGTGGAGGCGTGAACCATCCGTTAATGGACACCTCAAAGGACTTTATCCCACTTATTCCTTGGTCATTTACAAAATAATTAAATATGTAATCAATTATTAATATGTTAACGTTGTTTTTAATGCTTGAAATCATATATTTTTCACAAGAAGTGGCTGAGTGGAGTATTTCTGTGGTTGTGACGCTTTGCCAAGGTAACCAGCCACAGCTGTTACCCTATGTTGAGTTTCTGTTGCTACTGTTGCTAGCTAGCGTTTGAGCTAACACAATACCTTAGAACAATCAGGCTATTTGACTAGAACTTCTTTTATAAGTGTCTTATAAGTGTACCTTTTCAGATGTACCTAATAAAGTTGCTGTGAGCATACTATTGACTGAAGTCCTTTGCATTCCTTAAATTCATGATGTAAGTAAAAAAAAAATCATCATCTGTACTAATTTTCCTGTTGCTGTTAGAATTTTACTCTTTTGCATGCAAAAGTGAGGTACAACATGAGGATCTTAGTTAGTGTGAATGAGAAATCAAACATATTTCAAGTTGCTTTTAAATCGTACTTTTCTCCCACTGTTGTACAGCCAAATCAGCCACAAAGTTTCCTCGGGTTAAAGTGACGTAAAGACACTCTACTTTGCTTAATTCCAGCTTCGCCTTGGATCGACACAAGCAAATCCCCCGACAAGATTGATCTATACGATGTGCGAAGACGGCCGTGGTGAGTACAGCTCAGAAAGAAGTGCAGTTTTTTTATTCTCACCATCTGTGTCTGTGATGTATTTAATGTTTTCTTAAAGATGCAGTTTGTTAAATTGTTCAGACTTGCTCCTGTTGATATTCAGATTTTATACCTGCAAGTTTGGTCCCTGGAAGCAACAACAGAAACAACAGAAAAGCTTAATTAGATAAAAAGAAATCTTCCCGGATGCTAATAATATTCTTTACATTGTTCATTAGTTTTACACACACACACACTAACACACCAGAAGCTGCTGAGACAAGTGTTTTTATTACAGAAATGAGCCAAATTAATTGTATTGCTCAGTCACATAAATGTACGTGTGTCCTTTTCAATGCACATGAATATATATATGTATGTGTGTATGTGTGTGTGTGTGTGTGTGTGCTAACTTTGACTTGTGTATGTGTGTGTTATTACTCACCAGGTACATTCAGGGAGCAGCATCTCCCAAGGACATGCTGATCTTGGTGGATGCGTGAGTGACGACCTTATGATTCATCCCTTACAGTCAGATTTTATTTTCTTTGGTGCATCAGGAGGACCCCGATGTTAAGTCTGTGACAGGCTTCGTTCCGCTGGGCGCTGCCGCTCTGAGCTCATCTGTGACCCTGTGAAACTAAAAGTAGTCTATGTAATGGGCCACTTCGTTACTGATGGTCCAGTTGTTTCCCACTGTGATTTCTGCATTTCCAGTTACAGTTTGGAACAGTTGAAATGCTCTTTGAGTCGTAGAAAATAGTTTCGGGTTTGATCAGATTATCAGACTGCAGCATATTTTAAGAATCCACAATGTTAGGATTTTGATTTAAGGATTGAAGTAATTAAGTTTGGCATTTAAAACAGAATTCTCTTATTTTAATTCAGCTTCAAATTTGCTCCTTTTTCCTGTTTGCTGAACACTGAAAGCTCAGTGTAGCTCGGAAATAAAGCCAAAGCTCAAAGCATGATTAAACTTTTTTCCTCAAGAACCAAGACTTATTTACTGTTCACCCTGCTTAATTAGGAAACACCTAAATTACAGATGAAAAAAGGACCCTTTCTAATAGCTTTGCCTTAGCCTGTGAGATAGAGAACTGTGGGGCTAATCAACATTGTCCACATGGTTTATTACAGAAAGGAAATACATGCGATAACGTAAAAATGTCACATTTTTAGCTGAAATCAACACAAATGTCTCCACATCTTCATTCAGGGGAACGTGCAGTGTTAGCAGATGTCAGCATTATTATGTGTTTATGATGATGATTTGAACTAAAAACTGCATTTTTTTTTATTATTTCTCAAATAAGAGCCTTTAGTTGCAAAATTCAGGAGCTTAATGACCCAAAAAGTCAAAATCGTAAAACATGATGCATGAAGAACTTGTTTTTTCCAGGTGTAATACTTAATGCACTACTTTAGATCAGCGCACAGTTCATTATTAAACATATTAAAATCATTTGACGCTTTTTGGCAAACAAATACTTTTTAGTTGTCTTTTTCCTGCTAGAACAATTTAAGCTCATTTTTAGAACATCTGTGAAAATATCCACCATTCATAGTAACAATCCATAAATACATTATCTGTACCACTTATTCCAGTTCCTGTTTGCAGGGGGAGCAGAAGCCTATCCCAGCAGTTTCTAGGCGAGAGACAGAGAACAACCCTGGAGACCATTCATACTTTTTGTTGGTCTCTATGGTTATAAACAAAACCCTCACATATCATCATAACATGACATGAAATAACATGACACAACGTAAGACAAACTGAACTTAAATGTGTTAATAAACGTGAAATAGTAATGGAATAATATGAAATTGAAGAAGGCTCTGGGACATTTATTTCCACAAATGTTGAGTAAAATTTATTATAACTGTCATGATTGATGGACTTTAATTCTTATCATGTTTCTCTCTTTTTAGTGTTCTGGGCTATTATTCTTGTTTTGCCCACTTTGCTGTTTTATTTTGAAGGGTTGCTTCCCCCTTCATATTCTGAGCTTTGTTTCCTGTAGCCCTGTTTCCAATCATACATCGTCTTGCCTGCTTCTTGTTAAATTCGGGTAGTTTTAGAGGTTTAGCAGTGTCTTTAAGGTGAATGTCTCCTTTTAACTGATAAAGCAAAAATACAAATACACAAAAAAAATTCCCAACGATTTCTGTGTAGCATATTAAAACCAACTTGGCAGTTGAGTGACATCAGCTTTAAAACCAATGCATGTAACTTCTATATAAAAATAATTTTCTGATAAAATAGCACTTTTATTGCATTGCTGGGCTTTTGTGACACAATATGTATAAGTTATGGCCCCAAAACATCTAAAATTGAATAAATTATTTAAACATTATGTCACTGTGAAGCAGGCGATCATCTCCGTTTACAATCAATTTTCATAAATGTGAATTCTTGCTTGTGTTGTGGTTTATAAGTTATAATGGCAAATATTTTTCCAACCCACAGGAGTGGAAGCGTATCAGGTCTCACCCTTAAACTCATCAAAACATCCGTCAACAAGATGCTGGAGACCCTCTCTGATGATGACTTTGTGAACGTGGTTTCTGTGAGTTTTCACTCCACTACTGGTATTCCACTCAGTCCACAAAGTTTCCTTCTGTTCTGTTGGTTCTCATACCACTCAATGTGTTCACTAGCATTCACTTGACTCAGTCTGAATCTGAGTTAAATATGCTGCTTTTAATGAGTCAGTTGCCTTTATTGTAGCTGAATTTGTGTCCAAGTTGCATGTCTGTTACAGAATTTGTGTGTTTTATCTGATTGCTAATCCACATTTGAGGAAGCCCAAAAATACTGCATGAAAAGTTTGACAACTCGAAGTGGGCTGTGTTTTATGAGTCACTCTTCCAGTCTGTGGGAAGTAATGGGAAACGTTTTGCTTGTTAAATTAGTAAGATTGGCAAGAGATAGATCCTGTGGTAACCTCAGCCATCAAAGTTTTCCTGGCATTAAGTTGAGCAAATATTCATTCAATATCATTTAAAGCTTCTGAAAGCATTCTAGCGACGTTGTTTGTAGAAGGAAAAATAACACAATTTTAAAGGCGGACATGTTCCTTTAAATGAAATAGTTTGTAAGTAATCTCCAAGACATATTGTAGGCAATTACACGAGATGTGATCATCCCTGAAACGCAAAGAGCATCCCTAACTTCATTTTGTGCCTCAACGTGCCCCCTCTCAGAGCTGTTGCTAAGCAACCACCAAGCACCACTTCTGGCTGTTACTTTGTAAGTGTAATTTAGGGAAAGCTAACCTTGTTAATGATCTAAAGAAGAGTTACACAGAACACCAGGCTGTCTGTGGTTCATAACCAATTGTGTTGTATAATTGTTTGAATACATGAAACGCAATGAGGAATGGCTTACTGGAAAAATGTGTTTGACAGTTAAATAATTCCCATCATTTAACCTGTTTTCATATCATTTTAAGGTGTTACATAATAAGAAAAATGTAATTTTACTCAACAGATAGACAGCAGGACAGTCATGCTGTTTATATGAGTTGCATACAGGACGCTCCACACCAGAACACACCGAGAGGCAGGGTGGCTGGGGTCCATGCTCAGGTCTGACTGATGTTTACCATGCTCAGTCCTTGAGTGCAGCCGTCCTGCAAGTGTTAGAGGTTTTCTTGGGCATGAGGCATGAACTTGCCTCCTCTAAAGCCAATTTTTTTTTCTTGAGGGCCACTTTCCGTCAGGTATTCAGCGTTTCCCTGCTTCAACACTCCTGCAGTCGTGTTTATTTATTTTACTAAGATGTTTAATTGATTGATTTATAGTGATATGTTATATTTATCAGCATGTATTGATTTAATATAAAAGTTTATGCACACACAAATAAAACCTTTTCTTCCACTAAAAAGTTAAATAAAAAGTTTATCTACAACAAAGAAAAAAAATCTGCTTACAAAGATTGAACAGAATTGTACTGTAGCAGCAAACTGCTACTTTCTCTGTGCAGATAACAGGTTAACATTATTCTGGTCTGTTTATCTGCAGACGTCCTCAGTGAATGGAGCTTGGCTCAGGATACATCATGCACTTGGCTCTGCTCAGTCTGAAATCCCTTTTCCCCTAATTGCTTCTTCCTTGTCCTCCCTCTTTTCTGTATTGATGGAAAGAAACCATGAATTACTTTGCTTTCCAGATGAAATATTAATAACATTTTCTTTTACTTCCTATATTAAAGGATGGAGCTTGTGTTTTTGTTAGGGCGTTTTAAATCAGTTCAGTGAAATGGTCTTGGAAGTTAATGAAATTAAGCAGCAGTATAATAAGTGCATCATTGGCCTCCAGCTCAGTTTGCACAGAATCCAGAGGCAATCGCTTTCTGAATGACTGGCAGTTGATATAGACTAATGTATTTATAGAGATCTTAGCTTTGATGCCTGTTTCTGATGAAACATTTACAAAAGCTGTTAATATTTTGTATGATTTTTAGGAGTAAAACGTACATTTTCAATTTTTTGCCCATTAGTTTTCTATCCTTTAACTACCTTATTAAGACAACACAAACTGACACACACCTCATGGGTTGAAAAACAGCCTTTAAACTATCAAACACTGCAGCTATATTTGCCCTGAAACTGCCCAGTTTATTGAAGACTGAAAAGCACACATAAGTAACATAAAAAAAACATCCGAATATCTCTCGACAAGTCGCTATTTCAAATATCCCTCTTATTAGTGTGACCATAGTTACGATAAAAACATTATTTCAGCACATGATCTCACTTCTCTGAGTTAAATAATTGTTCCTTATACTTATTTTGTTACAGATGTATCAGATATCATCAGGCTTCCTCAAATCTAGTTGCATGCTCCGACGGTTTGTTTTACACTTATTGTCAGTTTAAAAGGCTTCACATGTTGCTTTAAGATTCCATAGTTTGGGTTTTCTGAACCATTCGGAAATAACTAGCATGTGCTTTCCAGTTAGCCGCACAGCAAACAGTGTCTGTGCATCCTCTGTGTGGTGCAGATGTTTGACATGTAGTGTGTCTCAAGAATAATCATAATACGAGGAAGGGTGCATGCAAGGCCAAAACAGATGCTTGGTGTTAATGAGCCGTGAGTCACCCTTTGTGCATATAATGTCCGTGTGTGTGCGCGTGCATGTGTACGTGGGCAGGTGGGTTTGTGTGTGAATTAACTGGGTTCCATCTGTTCTTCCATATAAACTATTCACCAGCACTAACCTGCAGATACTTGACGTTGGAAGGTGTGAATTTGTTTTAATCGCTTACAGTTGCACCATAATTCGTCCATAATCAAGCTCTCTGTTCTGCTCTTTTTTCACCTCCTCATGCCACTGTCTTCACATCCCGTCCCGCTCTCCTTCCAATCCTTCCTTCTGCACCTATAGCTCCCTTCGGTCTGTGCAGATTTGAATCGATTTAATTTCACACATGGCAGCTTGTTTGTGTGATTAAATTAGATTATCCTTACTTCAAAACATTTGTCTATTATTACTGTTTCTCATTTTAAATGTCACTTCCTGTATGGTTAAGGGACATTGCATGGCTCTGCAACGAAGGAGATAAAAAAAGCCACATATTTAACAGCAAATATGTGCAAGTTCCTTCCCTCCACTTCCCGTCAACCCTCCTTCCCTTTTCCCCTCAGTTCAACAAAAGTGCCAAGTCTGCAGCATGCTTCGACCACCTGGTGCAGGCCAGCATGAGGAACAAGAAGATCCTGAAAGAAGCTGTGCAGAAAATCAAAGCTGAGGGTATCACTAACTACACCAGCGGCTTCGAGCTGGCGTTTGGGCAGCTCGCACAGGTACGGTGTATATGATTTGATTCAAGCCAGCTTCACTTGTAAATTGGATCATGAAATTTGAAATCTGACAGCCCAACCTTTCCCATGTGCTGATGAAAGGTGAGTATGTGTCGACCTCTTCTGGTCGTTTCCGATGTTGCAGACTCCATCCAAGAGCTCATGTCAACATTCTGTATCTTTAACTTTTTTGTTGATGATAATGATGTTTTTTTCCTATTTCTTCTGTCAACCAGTTGAATGTGGCAAGGGCCAACTGCAACAAGATCATCATGCTGTTTACTGATGGAGGGGAGGAGAGGGCAGAGGAGATATTTGATAAATTTAACCAAAAGCGAGCGGTATGATGCTAAAAACTGCTATGTAGCAGAAAATAGGGTTTCTTTTGTGATATATATATATATAGATAGATTATTATTTTGTCATCCCTCTTTTACAGGTGCGCATCTTCACATTTTCAGTAGGTCAACACAGCTATGACAAAGGACCGATACAGTGGATGGCATGTGCTAATAAAGGTATGAGGTCGCATTAGAAGTCCATTGTTAAAAGAATATTGTTTGTTTTGCAATTTCTCTTTTTACTTAGTGGCCTTTATCTTCATTTCTATTTACAAGTTTCATTAAAAGCTTCCAGTCTTCAATGTTTTCTTGACAATATACTAAGTTCTGTACATTTCCATACAAATACAGGCAGGACTTGTGTTTTCAATTTTGATGACATCGGCAGCTGAAAATGCATCAATATAAGTTCTAAGCACTTTCATATGAGGAAAAACGACAAAGAAAGCTTTTTAAATGCATCTCTTAATCTTAAAATAATGTCTTAACTTGAGCTTTTTATGTCATAATAGTCTGATTTCTCTGTCTCAGGTTATTACTATGAGATCCCATCAATCGGTGCCATTCGGATAAACACTCAGGTAAACACACTTTCAGTTAAAATAATCCCTGTTGTTTCTGAACTATTTGTGTTTAGTGCCCTCTTGTGGTATAAAGCTGTAAAAGTTATTAAAAGTTTTTCTTCCATCCTCTTGGCAGGAATACTTGGACATTTTGGGTCGCCCTATGGTCAGAGCTGACAAAAGGTCCATACAGGTTCAGTGGACCAATGTCTACCCAGATGCATTGGTATGCATGTCATGTTTGAATTGCAATGTTTAAAATGACATTTATAGTGTTTGATGGGGTCAGACTAAACATTGAGAAGAAAATAAAGACGCTATTGCTTCTATTTGGTCATACTAAACATTTAAGGTCATGTCTGAGAACCATTTGTAATCTAGCTGATAAACGGTATTGTTAAGTGCTGTTATTTTGTGTCATACACTGTCAAGATTTACTTTTAGGCCACAGTATTGATAAGACAGAAGACTGATTGTGTAACAGACATGAAAGTTGTCAGCCATGTTTTTATAAAACATTTCCCCCTTTTTTTTAACCAGAGATATTTTTTATTGATCTGATAAATTGTGCAATCAGAAGTAAGAAGTTCTTTCTGTGCAGAATTATTCATATTTTTCAAATAAAGTGATATATAATTTGTTCAATCTTTCAGGAGCTTGGCCTTGTGATCACTGGAACGCTGCCCGTCTTCAACAAGACTGACACAGGCTCAAAGGTTTTGGATTCTCTCTTTACTTGTTTTATTAAGCCCATTTAAGTCTTTTTTAGTGCTATTTTTTACTTTTCTATACAGTGCCATGTATATCAAATGATTAAACGTTGTTTCAGACCACAGGAAAAAGGGATAAAAGTGGAAAAAGTCTTACAGTAAGTCAAGCGCATCCTCAGATAAATGTCCAGTCTTTATACCAGTTCAATGAGAATAGCCAGCATTTGCTCATGCTCTGCTTTGTTGATCTCTTGCCACATAATTTCTGCTGTGCTTGGGATCATTGTCATGTGACATTACCCAAATACAGCCAAAATTTAGCTGTCAAACAGTAGCTAAGGTCATGTGGCTGCAAGATCAGCAACACCTAAAATCATTCTGCTCATCTGCAATCTGCTCATGTTAGACTGAACATGATGGAACAGACATTTGTTTGGAAATGGCCGTATAACCCTTCCCAGACTTTTCTAAAACGTCTCATGACATTGTTGAATTAAAGAAGGTTGCACATTCTTCTATATATCCAACCCTTTGGTAATTTGTCTTCTGAGTTGGAAGCGTTTTTCTATGTCGTCCTTTTTAAAATTCATAAAATGATCTAAAAGATTTACTGGGAGTCATCTGGTCGGGCAGCATTTTGGTGTTTTCAAGGTCCTATATGTTGCCATATCCATAGATATTATCTCCCCAACACGTTTAAAGCATACAGCCCCATATCATCACACTCCCACCTCCGTGCTTTGATGCTCCAGCGCCACAGCATCTATGCAGAAACTCATAAAAGCAGCTGAAGAATGTTTTTCTCTGTTTGTTCTGCCAGCGTCAGTAGTAGGAATTATTGTGATGCAATATCTTATGAAGTGTAAGCTGCAAAAAGAAAATAGCCTTGTAGATCTAACTGGCCTGTTTTGTATTCTTACTCCTGTCTTTTTGATTTACACCATGCACAATTCTTTCCGAGTTGAATGTTGTAACACAGCTGTTTTACAAAGTGGCTGTTCTCCGTGCTTATTCCCAGGTTGCCTTATTGTGTCTTCTTTTGCTGCCCTCATGTCTGCTTTTGCCTCAGTGACTAATTTCACTGTATTTCTGACACTTTGACCCCGTGAGAGAATTTTTACTCTGTGGCTTTTGGAGCATGTTATAATGTTTGCCAGACCAAAAGCATAAACATACAACATGAATACTCTCTACTATTGTCCCATCTTTAGCTTTTATCCTCTGCTTTTTTGTGGCTTTTCCTCATATCCTCTGTTGAAGCTGAGGTCCCCCCCTCCAAAAAAAGCTCTCCACATGAGAGAATCTAGGATGTCATACAGCAGAAATCAAAAAGAAATCAATCCTGCAGATCAGTGAGAAATGACCCGGTAGCTAAGTGCTTCAAGATGAGTTTACATGTCTACCTCGAAGGACTCGGGCCTACCTCCAGCTTGACTGAAAGAAAGCCTGGAAATGCCTCGTCAATGACTCATTGCAGCGCATGAAGCTTTTGGGAATGAAAGCGTCCAGATTTTGAGTGGAACCATTTCCTTGAAATCCTTCAGAATGTACTGAGGGACTTGACTCATCCAGGAAGAACAACAAGAACAACACTTACTCTTAGTGTCACTGACTTCTATGTTTTTCTTACTCTTTCCTCTTAGAAGTCTCAAAACCAGCTCATCTTAGGGGTTATGGCTGTTGATGTCTCCCTGGAGGATATCAAGAAAATGACTCCTCGGTTTACAGTAAGAAAACATTTTGCATACCTGTGTAGTGGATGAAACAATTTGTAGATGATTTTCATTCCTCTCTCAGACAAAATCTTTTTTTTTTGTTTAGTTTGGACCAAATGGCTACTACTTTGCTATGGATCCAAATGGATATCTGTTGCTCCACCCGAATCTTCAACCAGTGGTAAGGGAAAGCAGCCATCTATTAAAATAATTAGACATTTCCCTTTTGTTTTCTTGAACTGTCCAAGCAAAAATAAACCCAGACAAGAAAAATACCTCCATTTTTTCATTTAGATTTAAAGCATTTTATTCCCTGTTTTTATTAATTAGGGAAAATGTAAAAAAAATAAATTAAGAATTGATTGCCTTTAGAAAATAAATATAGCTGTGTTAGGAACCAGTTTTCTGAACTATGAACAAAGGGAGAAAAATATGTGTATTAAATTATCAGCCTTTTCAGCAACAAGCAGCAAACAACCTATAAAAATGCATAATGCTGATTGGTTGTTGATGAGCCACACTTGCAGCAGCTTGTAGCTTGTCCACTGCTTACTTCACACGTAGTCATTGTTGTTTGATATCCAGTACTGCTTTGATTTGGTCAAAGAGCCATACATTTCTGTTTAATTTAATGGTGATGACCACATTTATGTTACATATAATCAAGAAAGAATCTACTTACTCCATTTGAAAGCGCTAAGCGAGCTCAGACCAGCAGTTTATTTGAACCTATATCATGAAGCATCCTTTAGAAATTCCCCTGTCCACATAGAAAAATAGAGAAAATTAAACCGACTGAAAAATATGACCACAAAGAATATAAAGATACATGCGCGGCATCAGGAGGGAATACATTTACATTTTCTGGATTTAGAAGTGCACAAAAACATGTATTTAAGGGCTAAAAAGTGGATTTTGCATGATATGTCCCCTTTAACTTCCTATGCAGTTCTGCTACAACTGCAGAAGTCTAAACATGTAGTGTATGCCAGAAGTCCTGAAACACCATCAACTCAGGATGGAAAAAAAATTCTTTAAAATCTTTTAAAAGACCTAAAACAAAATGGTCCCAAACAAAGAATTTTGCTGGATTAAAGCTTTTTGAGAAGCTTCACAAAATGCATCACAAAAGTCATCAATTGTAGTTTTACCTTCCCACCTTATTGCATAGGAACGCACAGGAAAGGAGATCGAGAGCAGCCAAACAACAGTAGAGACCATAATACTGAGCAGAGTAAAAACAAAAGCGCACTATTGAAGCTATACGAGCCTTCAGTGTGAGCACCAAATGACTAATGATGTGCTGCGAGTAATGACGCTAAACTTGTTTCTGGTGGTGATATCTGAAAATGATGTTTATTGTATGTGTGAATCCATCTGATTCTCTTCTTATTTCAAACTGCGGTAAAAACAAAATTGATTGCCAAAATTCAGACCAGACAGTCCTTCTGACAACACCCTTAGATGCCGTTTTATCTCTTCCCTGATTGATTAGACTTCCCATAACACTATGAACTGAATCTATTGCTAATCACTGCATGCAGATGTTAACAAGGACAAAAAGACTTCTACAAGAAAAATATACAAACTTCCCGCCAAAAGCTTTTATCCCTGTTTGTAATTCCTAAATGCATGAGAGAAAACGATTTAGATCAAATTTATTGGGTTTAAATAAATCTTTTGTTCATTGAGTTCATTTACAATCTTTTCAGAGTGAGAACAGACTGTGCTTTCTGCCTTTAAAGCCCATAAGAATTTCCCTCTTTGAGTTTAAGCAGTCTCCCATTATTGCATGTCACAAAAATGCAGCTTTGCAGAGACGTTGCCGTCCTGCATATCAGGCATGACATTTAAGCACCGAGATGCTCTGTCATTAGGGATGTGTCGTAGCATCTCTTTTTCATTCCTGTGTTTGCCTAAATTGCTTTACTGGCTGTATTTGTGTATTTGGCAGACTTTTGGCTTTTCCCTTTCTCTTTTAAAAACACCGTAATCATCTGGTTGCTGGATGATGTTTGTTTGTTTGGCAAAATATCTCTGACCGATCCCTTAGAGAAAGGCTTTCTGGCACATTGCATCTTATATAAATTGGCTAAAAATGATTAATAGTTACCAGACAGTTCATTATTTCCTCTCTCAAACTACAAAGCATCACATTTTTTTTTCTTTTAGTCTGCAGATGATGATTTATAGTTTGTAATCCTGACTGACTCGTTGCATTTCCTACTCAGAATCCCACGTTTCACGACACGGTAACGCTCGACTTTCTGGACGCAGAGCTTGAAAATGACATCAAAGTGGAGGTTTGGGAAAAAAAAATACTCCTCAAACCAACATAGCTGCACAAGCTAATTCCATTTACGAGTCAATGATTCAGATATTTGTGTTTTCTGTTTATCTATGCTCAACAGATACGAAAGAAAATGATTGATGGCAAAACAGGGAGTCAAACAATAGATACACTGGTGAAATCTCAAGACGAGGTAATTTTATTGATGCAAGCTGATTGTGAAAATACTCATTATATTTGTTAGAAGCTCTGCTTGTTTGCTAATGGGACATGTTGCCCCCAAAGCGCTACATTGACCAGGGTCGGAGGATGTACACCTTTGCACCAGTGAAGTCAACTGACTACAGGTAACATGTTAAATACACTGCAGAATCATTATGTTGGACACATTTCCTTGGTTTTATTCTATTGTTAAACAAAAGTTTCAAGTCTCTTTTCAAAACATCACTTAACCTTTAATGTCAAACAAGGAAAAAGTAAATTTTGTCTTTCTTAGGAGAAGCTACAAACAAGTACACATTTTTTTCTTTTGGAGTGGTAGCAATTGAGAAGCAACAAAGGAAATCACAAATAATCATTTTACCTTTAAAATCTGCCATAAACTCCTAAATCATGACCTCTCACTGCATCAGCATCCACAGCTGCATGACCACATGCAGATGTGTTCATCTTCTTCACCACACATCTCGTGTTTTACAAGAGCCAACTATTCTTAGGAGGACCGGTGATTATTCTGCCTTCTTTAAGACCTTTTCTTCTCATTTATTTGTGCAGGAGAATTATTTAGAACTTCACTGAGCGTTGCCTGAATCACTACCTGGTTACGATCTTCTCTGGAAACCAGTTTAAGAGTTAATCTTCAACCAGAACAAGAGTTAGCTAGCATTACAGGATCCTATCATAATAAATGGTGCTTTAGGGGCATTGTGTTCAAATACAGCCTCATTTATCTGCCTCATCAAGAGTCACTTTTACTATATCTGCTCATTAAATCCTGGAAAAATCTCCCGATATCTGATTCCATGTTGTTCATCGTTCAGCTTCTTAACCATTACATTGAGTACTTTGTACACGTTCAGCTCAGAAGATTGTAATTTCGTGCTCTTTACGACCCTGTTGACTTTCAGCTATAAAAGATGTATGTTGCAATCTTATAATTATGCACACTGAGTGAGAACTTACTGTCCATTGTTACACAAACACGTGTTACCCAAAAAGGATTAAACCCAGTATTTGTTTTGGAGTATGAAAAGGTCAGAATAGGGTGTTATTGGGAATGTAATATGCTTTAATTAATCATTGATCCTCTGCAGAGCGTCCTCTTTACACGTTTCCCTCCATTGTTAGACAGATTGCAGATATTTTTCACTGATGGATTTTGCTAAATACTTGTTATGAAGCCATTTTCCCCATTGATACTGGACCAGGTCTACAGTCCAGGATGAAGTCCAGATGCAGTTTAGAGTGATCAGTTGAACCCATGAGAGAATAACACTCACACCCCACGTTTTCTGTTTCCTCTGACTGAGAGCTTTGCAGTGGTGCTGCAATGTTCGCCTGATTTATTGTTCCCACAACCACAAGGCAAAATGCTTTTTTTTATTTTTATTCTTTTATTGTTTGTCTTTTTTCTCAGCCTGGCCCTGGTCCTCCCTGAGTACAGCATGCATTACATCAATGCTACAATCGGTGACACAATCACCCAGGCAAAATGTAAGTAGCCTTCATCTGATTGTACCGTTCATGTTTCTGTCTCACTAGGCTGCGTTTATGTCCTCTATTCCAACACTATACAAATAGTGTGGGTAGGATAGTGACTGCTCATATTACATGCTCCCCAGCTTATGGTTCGTATCCATCACTCGCTGAACCCCACAACAACACAAATGTACAGCCATGAACGTTTACACCAGCCCTGCATGCACTCAGTTGTGGCGCTGTTTAAAGCTTTTTTGCAACCAGACAGTGAGACAAGTGGCTCCAGTGTCTCCTTTCACTCACAGCCAAGTATGTCGTGCTGTGTATGTTTGTCTGTAAGTAGATATCGGTGCTCATGCCGTATGTGTGGCTTTGTCATCTCAAATCTATTTATAGTTCGCTCCTCTCACTGTCATAAAAAATGTCTTTTCATTGTATTCTTCAAAGAATGGCTTTATTATGTGTGTGTGTGTGTGTGCATTGCTTTTAGCAACTGTATGCTATGAAACTAAGAATCTTCTTTATTTTTTTTTATATTTAGATTGAAAATGTTTCTTTAAGGGCTTTTACAGGTTTTCCAAATATCTGATATTACCATCAGATATTTTGTACTAACTAGAATATCTTTGATGATTAAAACGTGTAATCATAAACCAATATCATCTGGATGAAAGTGTGTGTCTGATTCTTTAGAAATCGAAATAGTTTTTCCTTTCATGTCAGTCCATCTAAAAGGAAGTTCTGGTCCAGTCCAGTAACCAGGTATCGTGATACAGAACATTTAGTAGCAGCCTTCATTTAGTTCTGAGTTTAAACTACTTTTAGCACAATCATTACTTTATTGCTAAATAATAACTTCTTCACCTCCTCTGTGGGGTTTTCTGTACTTTGGTTCCCATTTTATTTTGTAGTTTTCTCCTGGGTTGTCTGTTCCGCATCATTTCCTGTTACTTCTGCCAGTTATTAGTTATAACTATATATAGTTAGTTATATTAGTTCATGCGTCTCATTTGTATTTATTCCACCTGGTCTTGTGTTCCATTGGCTGGTTCATTGTCCTTTTTGCTCTTGCTGGTTTTGCTCAGTTCAGTTCCGATTAAAGATTACTGCATATCTGCTTGCCTGCGTTTGGGTCCACACCTCTGTGCCTCCACTAACTCACTACAACAGCTGATGGTGTGATTAAAATTTATGTAAACCACACAGTGACTTTCTTTAGGCCTGTTCCAGAAAGCAAGTTCAACTTACCATGAGCTAAACTTTGCCCCAGAGGTTGATTTACCCAGAACCTGCTTACTCCGAGTATGTCTGGTCCAGAACAGCTGATCACTTTCAGTTTAATCAACCTCCTGCTGGTAACCCAGAGTTAATGAGCGTGCGCACCGCCAATATAAAGCCCACATTAATGGATCGCCAAATTCATGATCCACAATAGAAACTGTGGGTTAAAACAAACGGCTGCGTTTTTCAAGCCCGTTTTTATATATATAAAAAAAAAACAACACAGCAGCATCAATGCAAGAAAGAGAGTTAGCTTGGAAAAATACCTGACGGAGTAAATTTAATTATATTTACTCGATCTTCATTAAAATTTTCAATTAAAAAAATTACTAATATGATCCTGTGCATTGATTAGTTAATATTTTGGGTTTTGATTAAGATGTTCTCCTTGTGGAGGCATAATAACTCTGTCCCACGTCACCATGTAACACAAAAGGATTCTCCAAACAGGTCATATTAAAATAAAAATATTGCTGGAGTTTGCGACCCCGTTCAGGGAAAAAAGCGGTAGAAAATGGATGGATGGATATTACTGGAGTTCTGTTGGCCTTAAATAAACATCATGCTGTCACTTAAAGGCTTTGTGATTAACAGTAATCACTGTTTCATTCATGCATCATGCAGACTTATTTTATGCAGCTGGTTATGATGTAATCTGTAATCGTATCTGTAATACTCTGACATGTAACTGATGTGTTTAAGTAATATGTAATGGTCTTCATCGTCATGCAGTTTCTGGTGGATCCATCATGTTATTGGACCCTCCAGAAACCACTCAGTGTGTCTCAGTCATAAGTGATTGTTGGCAAGCACTATTAGTTGCCTTTAGATGTTTTAATTTGTGGCCAGACAAAGTATACCTGCATACATCTACTGTAGGATGAAGATGAAGAGACACTTCTGAACTGGACAATGCTGGGGGAGAGGAACAAATTCTTATTGTCCTGCAGATTTCCACACAAATAAAATCTTTCTGCCTCAGCAGCCTCTCAGCAGTGTAAAACATGTCTGCTGTTCCATTTAAATAAATGAACTTGTATCAATGAACAACATTTTTTATCCATCCTTCCTGCTGCCAGCAAAGCAGCTGTAGGTTATATCTTCAAAGTGAAATGTAAACAGACCTTATACAGCTTATAATGGAGGAAAATATCTGTTCAAAAGGCCAAACTGGAAGCAGAAATACTGGAGCATCACCTTAGTGGGACCTGTATATTATTCTGTTACACGTTTAATCAATATAAACCTATTTTCCTTTTTTTGCTTTATGAAATGAAAACATGAGACATGTTTTTGTAAATACTTTAATGAAAGTGATTTTGGCAAATCTCATTCTGCATCTCTGTGGAACTCTGCTTTAGTAACATGCAGCAGTTTGTGTGCAGAGAGCTGTAGGCTACAGGTGTGTTTTAGTGTGGAGCATCCGATCCGTACGAACAGCTCTACACACCGATGCTTCCCCCACATGCTCTGCATCATCCACATTGTACAGAAATGTTCCTGTCGCACAAAAACGAAGAGCAAGAATGTGTTCTGTGAGAGCTGACCCACGGTTTGTGGGGTTTCAAAATCTTTGCCAAATAAACTAACAACTCTTCTGAAAAACGGGAACACACTTTCAGATCCTCTGGAATAAACGCCACATTAATACGCAGCCTTATAATCCTCTCACGGTGGAAAAAGCCTCATATGATTTGCGCTTCAACGTCCACGAGACCGTAGTCACAAAGTCACGCATGCTCAGTGACGTCTCTGAGGCAAACATAACCATAACATACTCAACATAACCTGCTCCGGTAAGTTGCTATGGTTACTTACATACCCTGAAAGATGCGGTTATCAACAAACTTTCTCCTAAACTTACCCGGTTGTGTCACATAACCCGCTTTCTGGAACAGGCCCTTGATGCCTCAAAGTGATGTTTATTGTCATACCAAGAGGATAACATAAAAAAACTGCCACGGTAATAGTCCCTGGTTAGAATTCCTACTTAGTATTTTTTGATTGACAGGACGTCTCAAAGGCAGAAAAATGGTCCTTAAATATGTTGTTTTTGGGTATACTTGGTATTAAAGTGGAAATTACAAGGATGTTAATTGAACATTTGCAGTATCCAAATCAATCTTTATGCATTTAACAACTCATTTTATGGTGTCCAAAGCATCTTACTGCCAACAACAAGCCAGTAAGGTTCCACATTTTAATTGAACATCACACATGTACTGAGACTGCATCACTCTATTGACCACATTTTATTTGCTATTATAAAAGGGTTTGGGAAAATATCCTCATTTCATTTTTTTAATCATGAATTTCAACAAATAAATAAAGCAGAGTTGTTACTACATTTAGGCTTTGTGCCACTCTGGTGCTTTATGTTGTTCACGTTTACATACATATGATAAAATCACAGCTGAGTGTGGAATAAACACTTGCAGCTGAGACAAAATGCCCAAAAACAAATTCACTTTAAGATCAAATTAAATATATTTAGCTGACACATGTATGGCCATTTAACTGTCTTTTAGATGTCCTAGCAGCTAGGAAAAAGTGCTGAGTGGGAGAAAAGCGGCCTTTCTGGATTTGTGTGTGTGAATGCTTAAGGTTAAGATTGTTTCTTTCAATGCAGATTTTTAAGATGTATTTTTATTAAGTGCAATCTATGTGTCAAAACAAAGAAGTTACATTTTTAAGCACTTCCCAAGTATAAAGGGATTTCTTCAATTTGTCAATTTTCTGAAAAACATTTCAATGTTATTTTATAATTTATAGGTAACAAGACTCTTGTTAAAAAAAACTTATTTTTATTTTTTTTTTTATTATTATTATCCGGGAATGTTTACGCTGTATGCTGCTGTCTCAGCCTTTAGGACGTTCTTTAGATGTCTGATCAGAAAAACTTAAAATGAGTTTATTCTCTGTGTTTAAAGAAAAACGGATCTAATCAAAATTCAACATCTATATGAGCTTTAAAGTCATTTTAAAATATATTTTGTACCTTTTAAAAGGACCAAAGTTCTCATTTTGTGATTTAAAATGTCTAAAACCTCCACCTCAATGCATGTACCTGGAGTTTTACCTTTTGTATTTTCCACATATACTTTAACTGTAAGTGTTTACTACTTTCTATACAATATTCTTATTCAATGCCTATTTGAATAAAATATTGTGTAACCCTTTTGGCTTGTTTCCTTTTCATATCCCTGCTGTTTTGGACCCTCTGCAGCATTTTTGGGCAAGTATTCTCCTTCTGTCCTTTACCTCACAACCACCTGTTGCTGTTAAACTGTCTCTGCACCCACACGCTTTGGATGTAACATGATTTCTAACATGGCTCACAGTGTGTGGCATCGCCGACTCACAAACCCTGAAGCATTTGTTCTTATTTCTGCTTTTCCTCAATTACTGTCTCCTGATTAATAATGACAAGTTAGTTAGGATGAATCAAGCTGGCCTTTTGCTCTCGAGCAGCGCCTCGCATGCAATGCGTGCCAACCAGTGCATCAGACTGTGCATGTCTAAGTGCATGCACGTATGACCCCCCTCCCACCTGTTCCAGTGAGCTTCAGATGTGGTTTTGGCACCAGCCCACTGCAGCAGGGAGAACAGAGAAACAGGATGTTTGCATTATTTAAAGGTGAAGCCATAAAGGCGAAAGCTGTGAGTCTATACCCAAGAACATGAGTTGGTGCGCGCCTTTGTTTTCATCAGGTTTCTCTTTTTTGACTCACTTTGAGTTTTACAACCTTGTTAAATAAGTCCTAATGAAAGACAGCGTTCCTCTGAACACACTAAGCTTCGTCTCTTCTGTCTGTCTTTTTGTCTGCTTTGTCATCAACTTTGTCTTGTTTGTGGGCACAAACCCAAAATTCCCCACAAAAGGTTGTTAAGCACTGCGGTTTATCTGTAACTGAAGCCTGTCGTGTGTCTGTTTTATACGTTCTCAGCAAGCAAATGTCTATTATAAGACTCAAATTAAGTCAAAAACATAGTGTCCCAATCTATTTGTCTTACATTTGTTAAGTCGGTGCAGATACACATGCATGTTTCTGATTTATGTAGAAACTAACTTAAGGGTACAGAAAGTAAATTTGCTGGTTACTCCTTTATATCTTCCTGCTATCCATCATTGTTTGATATCTTTGTTGGATTATGGAGCAGCAACCTAAAATCAAAGGACAACCACCAGGGTGCAATTATTTCCCATCCATAACCACCAAAGAGGACAAGGAGTAGCCATGTCATCACAAGACTGCAATCAGTCAAGATGCTGCATTCAGGAGAATGTCAAAGGAACATAAGAGTTGTTTGCTGCGGTCAATTTTCCACCACTTTGTTCTGATGTAAAGCAAATACATCACAGAAGTGTAGTAACTACAGAGATTTACTGTGTCATCAAAAGGATGCTAATACAAGCGCTAAAACCCATCATCCACCCACAGTCTAAGCCTCCCCTTCTGATTCCCATCTGCTACATCTCAATCTACATCCAAAGACCTGAAACCTTTTGTTCACAACACAATATTTCTATTCAGGACTCGCTCTGTGAATAAAATATTGTCACCTTTGACCTCTGTGGTTTTACCCTGTCTTTTTCTCCCTTTTATTTTCCCTCTCGTTTTTTTTACCTCCTTGGGGGATGATGCTCGTGTTCATTCCTTTACTCCTCTCTGGGATTTTTCCTACTCCAGGGAAAGATGGCAAGTATTCTGTTCATGTTTTCCCTAATTTGTTCCTGATTGTGAGCTGTTTAATTCTGTGTAAACCGTCCAGAACATTCATTTCAGTTTTACGCTGCATGGTAAATCTAAACTGATGTATTTATTTTAGGGACTGACTTCTGTATAGTTAAACAGACAACTGCAATGAAAAGGACACTTTTGTTTTTTAGGTGGTGTTATGGGTGGGGAAAATCTCTTCTGTTTTCCTAGCAGCTAGCTTAGCTTGCCCTCTGGTTATCTTTCCTGTTACCCTAAACTGTGAGTGCCGTGATGGCTTTGAACAACAAGGAAGATACTGAACAGAAAGATAACATTCCTTTTATCATAAATGTGTGAAACAGTCTCTCTTTAGTACCTATTTATGCCCACTTAAATTAGTATTTCCATTTCAAACGCTGTTAGCGTCACACATACACCAATGTGTCTTTTATGTTAGCATGGTTGCGAGTTCAGGGTTCACTTAAATGTTCCTGGGTCATTTTAATAACAATATATAATAGTAAACATGGCAATGATACACAAGAAGAATTGGTAATAAAATGCTAATTGATAATAGGCATGCCTTAGTAAGAGGCATTAAAATAGAGGTCTTTGGGACCATTAGAAAGATCACAACTTCCTATTTCTTCCTATTACTGGTTACATATGAGCTTTACTGTGAAACATTCCCCTTACAAGTTCTGGTGGGACTGCCCCATTTGCTGTGTTTGGGTACTCTTTGGGAGGCTCTTTGAAAATGTACTGAATGTTCACAGAAGACGGACAGATGGCTTCGTCCATGTGCTTGTGCATATTTAACCCTGAGCATAAATGAGCCCTAGACTCAATCCTGGTCCCGGAGGGCCGGAGTCCTGCAGCTTTTTAAAGTTTCCCTGCACAACAGACATGAGTTACACACAGGTTTGTGCAGAGCTTGATGTCAAGCATCAAAACCTGCAGGACACCAACACTCGACGACCAGGACTGAGGGTCCCTGCTTTGGACCATTGACAGTGATCCTTTGGTGCAGCTTACAATAACAACATAATGAGAAGCCCAAAAGCACCCAAAGGAAGGGGGGGGAAAATTACTACTTCACAAAGAAAAACAACTTCTCATATAAAAACACACGATGACAAATGTTTGTGAAAGAGAAAACCGAATATTTCAGAAACACTACTAAATCTTTTGAAACATATCTTAAAACGCTGCTTGTCAGCTGGTGTTCCACTGCACCCAGTAAGGACAGCTGTAGCACAGGTGAAAGAGCAGGGCTTTTCAGGGTATGAGTGTGTGTGCCAATTGAGTGATATGCATGACTGGAAAAACGCTATATAAATCAATTTGCATACAGGGATTCTATCAACTTACCATTTTCCTGTCTAACTTCTACACCAGTTTCAGAGAGCATGCTGGTTGACAAGTTTGACGAATACGGCTATACGTTCATTGCACCAAGGTAAGATGATATTTGGTCCCGAATATTTACTTCATAACATGCCTTCAAAATTTCTATTTACCTCTTACATATACTAGCTTTGATTGTATATGAATAACTCCCTACAGGAAGTACTGCGATGACTTAAATCCTCCTGATAGGAACACAAACAACACAGACTTCCTTATCGAGTTTAACAAGTACATTGACATAAAGACTCCAAACAACGAGCTGTGTGAGTACGATTTTTTTTCTTTACATATTACCTGTTGATGCTTTTAATATTGCTTTGATATTACTTATTATTTTTGCTGCATTTAGACTTTATTCTCACTGCAGACACTTATTTACATGTGAAAAAGCTGTTAAGCTTGACAGAATTTGCTTTAGGATGTATAAGTGAATAAATCCCTGCCATCTGGCTTTGAGCATTTAGGTGTGCATTGAACATTTAATGGAAGAGCGCCAACTGAAACCAATTCCCCAAGGTCTCCCTTTCCAGTGAAATACAGGTCTGGCTGGATGGTTTGGTGTGCATGACCAGGCAAAGCTTTGTAATGTGGAACCCCTGTGTTCGCGTTACCCATTTGATGCTAAGTCCAAACGTCTGACCATCACACGCCTGGCTGCACATGTGTGAAGCACATCGGCTTAGATGTGACACGCACACACTCTCTCGCACACACAGCATTCACAAGTAATATGCCTTCCACACCCCACCTATAGCCGCTCGACCTCATCCAATTACTGTGTGTTTGTGAAAAAGAGCAGGACACGTCAAGCCGAGAGCGCGAGCGGAGCAATAAAACACAAATCAGGGGCCAGTGGACCTTCTCCCTGACATCTGACCAATGCATTAACATCTTTGCTATTTCTTGCATGCACTCATTGATATGAATCAGTCATTTGTTGGGGGTATTGAGCAAAGCTAAAGGTCCCTGGATACTTTTAAAAGGGCTGCTTCATAGAGTTCCATTGTTTAATTTGATGGTTTGCATTTAAGGACTCACTTCAAACAAGTCGACATGATCAATCCAATAAAACTGTTCACCCAACTGAAATATTACTTTCACCATTATTAGCTGCTAGTTTAATGGAGTCCACAGCGAGCTCAGGGGGAGAGGAATGGAGAGGAGTACGGCCCATGTGGAGTGCTGGCGGCTCGAACGTTGTTACACGCTCTGCGTGGTTAAGCCACTACAGTGGCGAAGAAGTACATTAGGAATTCCTGGGCTGCCTTCAATAAAGGATCCCTAATGAAAACCACCACAGAGGGAAGGAAGGTGGGGTAGGAGGGGACTCAAGTGTTACACCAGCTGTTTTCTCTGATGTGTGTGGCGTGTCATAAAGGTTGGTGGGGGTAGAGGGGGTGTATCGGCGTGCCTCAATGTTAATGGACTGAAGCGGGTCTTCAGAGGGTTCAAAGAAACGGGCACAGCCAAAAAAGCAGCGAGCGGCTTTTATCGCCTGTTACGTTGGTCATGTGGTCTTGTCGGATGTCTGCGAAAGTATTTTTTTTACACCTGTACCACCTTACCACCAACACCACAGCTCTTGGTTATGGTAAATGTCCTTTTTTATTTAAGATTGTATCTGTTTCTTATTGTAAAATGCATTTTTTCCTTCAAAGAACAACGTTTCTGAAAAGCATTATCTGTCAGATTGCTTGGGTTTCCCTCATAACTTTCCTCACATTTCAACCTCAAGGTGCTTTAAGTTCAGCAATATATTGACTGAAACTAATTTGATACACATGAAACAAAAGTTTCATTATTTCCAACTTCCTATCCAGCTTTCTCCTGACTGTCGGATCTTTTTTTACGTGTTTTTGTTACCATTTTTTCCAGTGTTTTCTAACCTTTCACTTTTATTGCCGTTTGCTGCTGATGTACAGCACTTTATTTACTCCACATGTTCCAGTTGATTTCTGCCACCCAGACTTTACGTCTGTAACAATAACCAAAAACGTGACACGTTAAATCTCGACGCCTGTGAAGCTGCTTTCCTCTCATCCAGAAGATTTTATTTAGTCCTGATGGAGATATTGAGAGATCACACTGACGTAACCTGTGACAGCTCTGATGGTTTCCAGTCCACCGCTGTCTTTACGAGTCCTGACTCACCTGAGGTCTTGTTAAAGCTTCTCTAACTTCTGACCCTAACCCTAAGAGCCACTATCCACAAGTTCTAGGTAATTCCTGCTGCAACAGACTAGATTCAGATTCGTTGGTTGTTAAATGCGGACAATGACGACAAGCTGTTGAACTATTTCCCTTGAGTCAGGTCTGTTGCAGCAGGGAAACATCTAAAAACCTGCAGAACAGTAACCCTTGTTTTTCTTGACTTACATATTGTCTATAGTTATACTTGAAGTGTTAAAAAGGATGCTACTGTAGGTGGGGGAGACACAATGTCTCAGTCATCCTCCTCTGTTCAGCTTTTCTACTTCACTATAGTCCAAAACACTGATCTTCTCTGTCCAAGGCCTTAACATTGTAGTCCTCAAAAGTGTCTCTATCATTAGGATGAATGAAGAATGTGGAAGACATCTACACTCACATTAACTCTCCAGTCTCACCCATCAAATAATGATGAAAATTATTTCATAATGTTATATTATTATTATTATGTTTTTAATTATTATATAATTAGTTTAAAAAATAATGAAAATTAATATTTATTACATTATTTATAATATAAAAGTAATATTTTAAAAAGAAACATGCTCTAATTCCAACAGCAGAGTCACTTGCATATTATTCCAAAGGTAACCTTTTACACTCATGTTTGGTTTTGCTGCACAGGTAATCATATGGTGAACCGATTGCTGCTGGACGCTGGTATCACCACCGATCTGATCAAGATCTGGAAAGAAAGAGAAGTACCGTAAGTGAATGGAAACATTCCAAGTCATCACCAGTGAATGTGATCTGTGTTACTGTGTTGGTAAGCTTTTATATTTCTGGTGTTTCAGGCATGGTGTCACAGCCAGATTTGTTGCCACTGATGGAGGAATAACGCGGGTCTACCCCAAAAGGTCTGATAAGGAAGCTAAAACTTAGGCATGAGGTGGTTCATGTTTATATATTTATAAGTGATGTCTTTAAACGTTATTTCTGAAACTGAGAAATAATGATCCAATATTCCCTAATGTCTGTGTAATGCTGATATGGCTTTGGTTTTTATATTATAAGAAAGTATCTTATGATTATTAAAACAATTGCTATAAATAAAGGTTCTTTTTTTCTTGTAAACTTAATTTTCATTTTTATATTAATTAAAGTAACATGTCTATATTCTTTAAATAATATATTTTACAGTTTGGAAAGGTTTTTAATATGGTTCTGAGTTGCTGAAACACCAGTTTAGAGCTCATTTTTTAACTTCACAGCTGTGTTGCTGTAATAGAAAATAAACACGTGTTCACACTGTCTCACTGAACGAAGCAAGAGCTAATATTAGAATTAGCCTGAGCAACTGCTTTCCTTTTTATTCACCTTCAATCCATTTCAGCTTTTTTCCATAAAAAGCAGCAGTTTCTGGGTTTTTACTCCAGCTTCAGTGTTAGCGTTTCTATTTGAAATCACTAAAATACATTTAAAAAGAGCCATACCTCATTTACTTGTTTCTCTTCATCTTCTAAGTTATGAACTACACCCCGTGTTGCTTACCTTTTACTCGGACATCCATCAGGTTTAGCCTCCATTTCAACCTCACTGATATTAAATACCGTCAGCCTCCCACAGTCATTCACCTCAGATGGGATGTAAATGACTCATCTTTCTAACAAAGAAAACATGCAGATGCATCGGCAAGTGGAGACATGTTGGCTCATCTTTTGTTGGAAGTTGATGCATCTGTGTGTTGTTGTAAGCTTTTTTTTCTCTCATTGTTATTTTACAGTAAAAGCCACCGTATCCTGTTTCTATTTAGATTTCACACAACTTTATTTAAAAACGGGGGGTGAAAAAAACAAAGTTTCAAACAGGATCCGAGTGTTTGCTTGTTCAGATTGGCTGAAGTAATCAACAGTTTTTCCTGTTTGGTTTTTTTTTAACTCCCTATCACCTTAACTGCTTCCTTTTCCTGTAGAAAAAACTAATTCAGCTTCAGTTTAACTGAGAACTTTATCTTCATCTTTTCAACAGTGCTTATTTATTTCAGCATCTTCAGATGTGAAGCAGAGGAATGAACATCTGTTAAAGTTAAGATTAAGATGGTTTCAAATTAAGGAATTATTAACCATGGTTTAGTCGGGCTAGTAATGTAGGGGATGCACTTAACTTTAGACTAGTATTTTATAAACAATAATATGAAGTAAAGGCTTGAGAAGTCAAAGAGGCCCTAATAATGGTGTTGGTGCGTTTACTACATTTTGTGTTTAAAAGTTTTTATGGTATTATTTGTGTACATGTATGTACTTTTTGTATTTAACAGTGCTGGACTGGACTGGACGGAGGAACCAGAAACATATGAGTCCAGTTTCTATAAGCGAAGTTTGGACAATGATCTGTATATCTTCACTCCGACACCCTACGCTAAACAGGACAGAGGGAACAGCAGCTGGTATGAGCAAGGTGATTTTTTTTCCTTGTATTTATGTATTTTATTTTTTATTTTTTACAGACAAAATAAAACTGAATTTCTTTGTCTTATTTGTGCAGAAATGAACGACCAAATTCTTGTGAGTAGGGCAGTGAACCTCGACATTGATGGTATCACACTCAAACCAGCTGGTAAGCATTGTTCCCTTGTTCACACTGACTTATTTACACACTTAAATCTCCAGACACAGTCAGAGCCTCTTATGTGATGACTGACGCTCTGTGTCATGTCGGTCTCTATCTTTCCCTGACACGCCCACATTTAGGCACATACACAAACCGCACATCACGCTGTCTCGCCGCCTCTGATCTCATGCCAAGCTTGCATTTTTAAAGTTCGGAGTGTAAAGTTGACTCAGAGGTTTAACATGATTTCATTTTTTTCTTTCTCATCCCAGTGGTAGGCGTGAAGTTGGACATCAATGTGTGGAGGGAGAACTTCATCAACACCACATCCAGAGAGAACGTAAGTGGATTTTATCTGTGTGACACACACATACACAGCTTGACCTGCTAACTTTTCATCTCTCCGCTCCTTTGCATTTGAAGTGCAATGATGAAATCTGTGGCTGTGCGAGAAACGATGAGGTAAGAGGTTTAGTTGCAGGTTTCTCATTGTTTGAACTGTTTCTTTTTGTTGTTTTTTTTTTAAAATCATGAATATGGAAAACATGTTTGACTTCTTTTTTATTTAACGGTTTCAGAACATAGACTGTGTCATTCTGGATGATGGAGGATTCCTGGTGATGTCCAATCAGGATGATTACATAGATAAGGTAGGCAGGCTTCTACATTTCAGCCCACTAATATATCCATTAGATAGACCTCCTAAAGACCCCAACAACCTATTTTGAAGGGCTGATGCTGGTCCAGACAATGTAGACAGACAACTATGCTAATTTATTAAGTTTATTGGAATTTATTAAGTTCAATGCAAGTAATTCATTAAAGGATATATCCTGCTTTTAAATCATTTTAACATGTAAATCATTAATTAATTGTCTGTATAAAGCAGAACGGCAATGCTTTGGTCTGAATTCCTGCTTATTCTCACTCCACACACACCATATAACGTCTTCAGAGCGACTCGTTTTGGTGCCGTCTCTTTAAATGTGAATGAGGCCTGTCATGCCCCGCCCCCTCCACCCTGTTCCGCCATGTTTGTAGCTTGATAGCAGCGATACGCTAATCTCCCAGCAGATAAACATTTTATTGATAAGTGTATTATAAATGTCAACGTATCAGATTTAATGAATTTAATTACCTGGAAGTCCTCGACCTTATTTGGCAGACTCACAGCAAATACTGATGTAATAGATAAAAAAATATTAGGGGGAGAATAGAGAAAATTTAATGGACTGAAAAGTATGACCACAAAGAATATAAAGATATATGTGTGCAGCATAAGGAGGGAATATATTTACATTTTATGCATTCCAAAGACTAAGAAGTGCACACAAACCTGTATTTAAGGGCTAAAAAAGTGGATTTAGTATGATATTTCCCCTTTAAATAAAGCTAACCCAGTACAGTTATCAGCTGGATGTTTCCAGTTTAATTTTGTATACCTGTGTTGGACTAAATTCTATGGTTTGTATTAATATTAAGGGAACAAAGAATTAACTGAATTTATGCAGAGCTTTTTAATTCATTCAGAGGACCATACATTCACACACTGTTAATAGTAAACGACATGTCACATATATAGCCATAAATACCGTACATAGCCACTGCTTAGGCCATTGTACTTCAGAGCTGATGTGAATTTAGAGTGCCCCTAAGATGCATGTGTTTGAATGTCGGGAGGATGCCAGAGTGGAGAGAGCATGCAAAGTCCACCTACTCTCCAGCTGGGGTTCAAACCAGTGACCTTCTCACTGTGAGGCTATGGTGCTAAACACCACACCACCATGCAGCGCCGTGCAGCACCATCTATCTATGTACTTTCATCTCAGTTTAGGGTTGCAGGAGGCCTGGCGTCTACCTGAGTATCCCACAGGATCAGGGTAGTGTTCTGCAAAGTCCATCCTCCAAAACATGAAGTGATCTACTTGGAAAGAATAAAAAACAGTTTAACTTGCGAGCTTCTGACTGAGCTTTTTTGCACATCACATTAACCCAATCCCATTTTCTACACCCGCAGACACTGAACCTTCCCCCTGAGTTTTCATTACCAGTATTTCATTACTCCTATTTATGAGCTATTTTCTATTTACAGTGGAAAAATAAATAAAACTAATAAACTCTCTTAAGCCTCATTTGACCCATCTTTTCCTATTTCCTGTACAAACCCCAACATTTTAGACACACCTCTACCCTCTCGATGCTCCATGTTTAATGCTAATACTCTGATGTCATCTGAGTAAATGTTTTTTCATGCAGCTCCGACTCCTTCCTAATCAGAGCTGAGTGTGCGCTGGATAAATCAGTTGCCCTCTGATGTTTGGCAGCAGCACTAAAACCCAGGAACCTTGTTTGGAAAAGGCTGTGCGCCCTCAATCATATTTCCTACAGGAGCAAAGTTTCTCTCCCCTCTTTATGTCTCTCTCTCCCGAAGCTCATTCCTTTTCTTACTCCAAACCTCCTCGGGGAGTCTGCAGCCAGTAAGGCTGTGACTGTTAATTCATTATTTGTGTTGCCGCACGGGGAAAGAGGAGACGGCTCTTTTTACATTATAGATTGGAAGATTTATATGTCCTTTGGCTAGAAAGAGGAATGGGTATGTGGAGGGCCGCTTGTTAACAGTGACCTTGCAAAGTGGAAGGAAAAGGATAGTTTGCATTTCCTAAAAGTGTGCACACTTGCACTCAAGCACATGTGCAACAAGATACTGTATAAGCGTTTCTCCCACCTGGATGCACAAGTACTTAAACACTTGCAAAGCACAGCATCATGTCACACCTCAGAGAAGCAGGATAAACTCCTTCAACTGGATATTGACGACTATCCGGTGTAGACTGTGTTAGTGAAGTTGAAAATCCAGCTTGCTGTTGCATAATCATTTACAGTCCTATCCAATTAATGCCTTGTCAAAAGGAAATAATGCAAATGAATGAATGAGAAATGTTGGGGAAATTCCCCATATTACACTTCTCTCTCTCTCTAGTGTGTATTTCAGAGGTCTTAGTACACACTGAGGCTTAGAAAAATTCCTCAATGGGCCTTTGTTACTGAAATCATTTCCCCAATGAAGTTGTGAGGTCAGGCTCACACTGGTAGGTTTTGCCTCTGGGCCCCAAAGCAGATTTATACAGTCTTCAAGTCTCAGTTCATGTTTGGATTCATGTTTCTGCTTTTTCAAATTGATGTCACGAACCCTAAACGTTGCTCCAAAAGTGCAACGAAGTAGATGTTTTCTTTATTTTTTATTCTTCTCTCTCTTTTAACATCAGATTGGCCAATTCTTCGGGGTCCTCGACCCTGTCCTCATGAAAGAACTGCTCAACTCGTCCCTGTACACCTTTAAGAGCACTTATGACTACCAGTCGCTCTGTAACCCCCCAATACAAGGCAAGACGGCTGGAGGCTCAAGATCTGTCTACGTGGTGAGTTACATAAGCCAGAGATCCCTCACACACACACACATATGTATGCAGAAGGAGCCATGTTCACACCTTTTCATATCCATACATATACTTGTGCTCATTTCCCTGCAGGAATGAGGTGACGTATGCAAGCACAGCCATTCATACTCATACCTTCTTGCTCAGACACACACACACGCACAAACACACACACACTGTCCCGCGCCAGGGAGCCATAAATCTGGACAGAGCAGAAGAGAGGGGAAGCAGAGGGTATGGTGAAAGCGTTAGAGTGGGAGTCGCAGTAACAGTAACAGGATTAGGTGGTCTAATGTGCTTGAGTAACACTTTGACTGATGTGGAAAAACGCCCTGTTTTTCATCACTCACAAAAAGTACAACTGAGTGCATTGATGCAGATAATCTGCAGACATTACCGAGATATCAGCGAGCTTGTCTTCGTACGGAAAGGCTTTAAATGATCGAGTAGTGACAATAAACTGATATGGAGGAAGAGGGAAAAGAAATTGTGTAATATTCCGCTCGCTTACATGAAACCGCATCATTTCCCGACCTGGACTCGAATGTGTACAAAACGCTTGGGTGACCAAGGTGGGATGAAAGATCCCGATATCCTCTGATCAAAGACCCTGTCAACAGCCAGTGATGCCTCTAACACGGTTAGTTAAAACTCCTTGATGACTCAACCCGCCATCAACTGAAGAGCAAGAACACAGCGCTGATTCTCCAAAACAAGGCCCTCGCATGCTAGCCATAATCAAAGCAATATGTTGGGCCTTTTTATTCAAACCGGGTGCTACTTTGTTTTCTCACTGGTTCTTTGTTTACATATTTATCCTCACATCTGCTGAGGTGGATTGTGCTCTAATTCCATCTGAAAAGATAGAGGGAAAAATCAAATCTTTCTGCTGGACCTGTCTTTGTGCCTGGTAAATCGGAATTGTCTGCAGCCACTGTAAACACAAACAGGATGTTCAGATGGGCTCAGCCAGTTTAGGATGATTTGTTATACTATTTATGTTCTGTTTTTCTTGTAATCATTCACATTTTGTTTGTCCTCTTCAGCCCACAATAGCAGATATTCTGAATTTAGGATGGTGGGCTACGGCTGCATCCTGGTGAGTAATTTTTTTATTCTACTTTTTCTTACATGGTCGCCATTAGTGTCATCTTTTCTTTAGTAATAAAAAACACATTTATATTTTATTTAAAGCAGCATTGTAAATCCTTCAAACCCAGTTTCTAATGGAAAGCAGGGAAGGATTTGTTCCTCCAAATGGACATACTGCATAGCATCTGTTTAATAGCTAAATTGTTCCCAAGACGGTCGACATTCCACAAAATCTTCTTGTGATTTATTCTCAGTCTCACTGTCTTGATGTCATCAACAGCTTGTATTACAATATGTCAAATAAACATGGGTTTTAAAGCCACTGACAGTATGGTTATCTTCACTGTAACAAAGCTTGTATTTATATGGTTTTAACTAGAAGAAGATGCAGCTCAGCTTTTAAGCTGGACGTGTTTTGTTTGTTAGTCTGGTTTTGGTTTGGATTTACATGAACGCAGATGAGTTTGTGTCAAATGTACACAATGCCTCCAGAGATGATTACATCTATTGGGGTTTCTTTCTGCATTTAGGTCACTGCTGCAGCAGTTGATCTACAGCATCACACTCCCAAATTTCCTGGATGCAGGTGAGTTCCCACTGATTTCACACAAAGGAAGCTAGAGGTTTTCATGTTTTCTTATAGAGCTCTGCATGACTTAAACGCCATTCTTATGAGGATTAAATTGTCATTTTTTGATCGTAGAAAAAGGCTTAAGAAGTTTAAGAGCCTGTGGTGCAACACTTAGCTCACAGCTGGAATATGTAGTGAGTTTGTAAGAACTGTTCAAGTCTCATCTGAGGAGCTCAGATGTTGCACATGTGAAGCAAACCCATATGTTTATGTGTGTCTTCTGTGGACGCAAATGAGGTATTAAAAGATACAGATAGCCAAAAGCTTCAGAACAAAGCCTGGCTTACGATGAAGACGTGCCCGCCTAAACTCAGCCCCTTTCCCGCCATATGGTTGCAGTTTTGTCATAATGTTTTAATCTTTTGATATGACTCGGTTAGAGATTTCTGTTGTTGCTCCAACAAACATGACAGCTGAATTTATTCGGGGACACATTTTTTTTACTGGAAAGGAATGTTCTTGTTTGTTTTTGCTACTAGAATTTTTTTCAGCGCTGCGATCACCACTAATGAAATCCCAGTCTCTCCTCCTCAATGGTATCTTTTCTCTATTTGGCTCTGTTTGTTTGTTTGCATCCTGTAGTCTGCTCTATTCTCAGATAGGGTTCCAGCAGCCAGAGGCAATTTTCACAAATATTCTCATAATTCCACTGCACATTTTACTACTAGCACCAAAACAAATAAGAGAATATTCATTTGTTTTGGTGCTATGCAAAAGTTTTGAGCCACTCCTGTTTTTTTTTCATCAAATCATGTCAAACTTTATTTATAAAGCACTTTTCATGCACCCAACAACAAAGTACTTTAATAAAAACAATTTTTGCACAATTAAGAATACAAAAGGTGGGGGGGGGGTGTAAAATTGATGCTAAACAAGTAAGGGGATGTTATATTTACCTTCCAACAAGACAGACTTTCTTGTATTCTTTTAAAGCGATCTTCAGCCATGTCCTTTCAGATTTTACGAATGTCTTTCCATGTCTATGTTTTTTAAATTAAAATTATTATTTTATTTATGACAAAAAAGAGCCAAAAAATTAGCTGCATTTTTTTAACACCCTCACAAAAATGTTTCCTTTCTTTTGGTTGCCTTCATGAAAAATCCAGACTAATACAGTTTGACTAAGTAAAGTAGTATTTTTGTCCAGATTCCTCATTGTCTGCAAAACTTAGACAAGTGGAGGCTGAAAGCAAATATGGCAGCCCTAAAATCCACAAAGACCTGACATGGGACCTGAAAGATGCATCTGGACCTTCAGTAGATCCATCTACTTATGGCCAAGGCCTCCTCAGAAATGATCTGCATCTAAGGATGACTGCCAGAAGCCGTTTTTAAAGATGGAAAGCAGGTAGAAAACACTGAGATAAGCCAAATGACACAAGAGCTGGACTGAAAAGTGGTTGCAACAGGTCTGATGGAGTGATGGATCCTCCCCAGAGCCCCGGCCTCAACATTACTGAAGCAGTGTGGGATCATCTGGATAGAGAACAAAACAAATAGCAGCCGACATGCATTAATAAGCTTTTGAAGATAACTATTTCTGAAAACAACTTAAAAAAATTACAATAAAGTTTGTCAAAAAGGGTCGAACTGTGTTAAATAATGCAGATGGTCAAACCACCGATTGACTTTAAAGAGTTGCCC
>JBAMHV010000025.1:14704643-14717414 GCA_037177535.1 Pseudomugil gertrudae
GTACATATATATAGATATAGAAATGAGAAGTGGCTCAAGAATTATGCACATTACTGCACATTTCTAAAAAAATGGGACCTAAGACATTATTTTCATCAAGTTTTACATAAGATTCTACAAGTACATTTTAAACAATCCAAATAAACAAATAATTTTTGTTTACCCCAAACAAAGGTACTACTATCATGTCTGGGAGGATAGTTTCCTTCTTTTTTTTTCTTTTAATAAACAACACACCTGATTTCCATCCTCTTGACTGAAAACAAACCCTCAAATGAACTGTTAAACCTGGCAAGTTATTCTTTTACCAACCAAGCCTAAAGCAGTATCTTTTCAGTACTTTTGTGAGCATTTAATCATTTAGGTTATATTATATTTGCAGAAATTTGTCAAGTAGTTGAAAATATATTTGTGTTATTTAGAGTATAAAGAATATTCTTTGCTGTGCCTCTGTTCCGCATGGTAATCAGGATAAATCTGAATGTGATTTCATGTGATTGTGCAGCTGAAACAGAGGATGAGAATCCAGCTACGACGGCGAAGGAGCCCTGCATCACAGAGCAAACTCAGTTCTTCTTTGAAAATGACGAGATGAGTTTCAACAAGTTATCTGAATGTGATAACTGCTCCAGGTGAGAGTATCCCACGAGACACTTTTACCTGTCCAGTTAACCGCCACCTTTTACAAGTTTCCCTTATTAAGATGCAACTCAAGTCCCCAGTGATGGCACGGAGAGGAGGGCTGTAAAAGGTCAAATGCCTTGAAGCTGAAGTCAAATTCCCACCACAGACCGCAGTCTTGGCATACCCACTTGAATGCACTGCATGTACCGTGTTTAAAGGTCCCCCTGTGCTGGCTAATGGAGTGCCGGTCCGCATGCCGTGCAGCGTTAGCCTCACACACACGTTTCTTTTTAACGACTACCATTAAGAAAGCAGAGAAAATCATTCATGCACCAGCAGCGTGTGAGTTTCAATACACTTCTTGGAGGAAAGCGGGGTGGCACTGCAGGTTTGTGTCCCTCAGGAACTGAAAGAAAGAAATAAAAGACACACGAATAAAAGAAATAAAAATGTTTGGTAGCTTGAACATGGTTTGCAGTTGGTAGTTGAAATAATTGATTTAAAGGATAAAGGCTTCCATCCTACTGCTATTTTAGAGGGGAAAAAGGCATCCTCTCTTTGCTTTCTGGTTAAATATTCAACTTCCTGCATCTCTTGTGAGTATGTTTTAGCGAAATTGTATCTGTCCTGGACTCCAGCCCATGTGTCAACAAACGTCTCTGGAGTCTCTTGTGTGTCTGCTCCTCTCCAGGTTCTACCATGCTGAAAAGCTGCCCCAGACAAACCTGGTCTTTATCATTGCTGATGCAAAACACACCTGCACGTGTTCTGATTCAAGCCCGCTGACACAGGAGGAGCACCCGTGTATCCTTTTACCAAACACCCTTATCGTCTGGCAGAGAGTGCACGCATTTAATTCAACAAACAGATGTAGAACAAGACATGGACACACACTCATTCTGACCTACAGCCATTACCACAGATCACCAGTATCCGTCACTCCTCGCTTCTTCATCTTGCATCTATAACATCGAGAAACTGAACTGAGTGCATATTGTTTTTATGCATTTCCTTCTGTTGCAAAAAGATTATATTAACCCAGTTTTGTGCCTTTTTACTGCTACTGTTCATATAAAATCAGCCAAGTTGTATCTCATTTTCCTGACATGACTTTATCAGCTGATGGACCTGATCCCTGCGTAATGGCTGTCAATCCTCGCTACAGGAAGGGACCTACAGTTTGTTTTGATAACAATGAACACGTAAGTCATTAGACGCCTGCTACTTTTAAATTAAATGCATATTTTTTCTTTGAATAGGTCACTGTCAGTAGGGTTTCCTCCGACCGATTAATGTGCACCTGTCTCTTTGTGATGCAACCAGCACATTTCAGAATAACTGGGACAGTGGTAGCCTATAAACAATGGCTTTACAGGAGTTTTTTCCCTGCAACCAGCTGTCCAATGCTACTGCAAACAGGACAGATGAGAGCAGTTAAGGTGAACCAAGACAGTAAGTCGTGAGCTGTTGAAAGATGCTTGAAATCAACGTGGAGCTGAGTGAAACTACAGAGCCAGGAGATATTTTCAGTTTACCACATTCCCATTATGCACTATAATTTAATCCACTGTTGATACAGAGGTACTGAAATCAATTACCAGATGTTCAAACAAACCTGTGACCGTTTCAAGATTTTAATTAAGCTTGGCTGCAATGCTCAAAGATGCAGATTACAGTTAATGCTTCAAGCGACACGTGGATCTTCTCTGACTTTTTAACCTGGCAAATAAGAGGTTGCAACTGCAACATATCAGAGAGCAATAAAACCATAGCTAAAATAGTTTTAGTCTCTGGAAAAAGACCAGAATGCCGAAGCTGCTCTCCCGATGTGGATACAATACAGAAGATGAGTGAGGAAATTGTACTCATGGCACCTTTCCATCATTAATATCTTTACACGGTGCATGTTGCTTCCTTTTTGTTTTCCTATCTGTGTATAGGTTTCCCATGCAAAGATAAACAGTCGCTTGTTGCTCGACTTATGAGTAACTAAGCTAGACAAACATTTTTATGAAGAGCACAGAGTCTTTGCGTGTGAATCCTCAGCACTCGGGCTGATCTGTTTGTTTTCTTTCTATAGTCTTTTTCCAATGTCAGTTTGTCTGCTCTCTCCATGTCATTCACACACTCACCCACACACAAACTCTTTTTTTTATCCTCTCAAGTGAGCACATCTGTTTAGTAATACAATCTTTCCACTTGAGCAAACGTTCTTGCTTCTAATTGCTGTCTAACATGTTAACTTTCTGGATATTTTGCTGCATGATTCTTTCTCTCTTTTTTTGTCCCTGTTTCCTGCCTTGTGGTTGGCTGTTGATGGTTAGGATGAGGCCATGTGCAGAAGGAGCGCAGGCTCCCCATTGGCTTCTTCTCTGCTCATGTTACTGCTGCCACTGTTCGTATGCTGTTTCGGGTCAGTCTCATAACATTAGCCCTCTGTCTGGTTGGCATATCCTCATTTTTCTAAATACAAACAATGTTTTAATGTTTTTATCCTGTTTGTTTTCCTCATTTTATCTCCTAATCTCTTCTTTGTTCCATTACATCATGTCTTTGTCCATTATTTTCCACCCTTGTCCTCATCACCTGTCACTCTCTCATATTTTACCAGACTGTCTCTGTCTCTCGTCAACATTTTCTCCATCTTACCTGACTTTGAACTTAAAGCCATGCTCTTTGTATCTTCCCCCCATCTATCATTATTCCTCCCCATCTACAGAGGCTCTGGTGTCTCTAGCGTCTCTAGTGACTGCTGATGTATCCAGATGCTTGCAAGGGCAGATCCCTCACCTCTCATTGCATCCAGATTTGTCTCCTTGAAAGTTTCTCCACTTTATTTCTCTCTTCTTAAAAAAAAAAAAAACACAGGGAGGGAAATTATTCATGTTTATCCACGTGCCAAATATACAAAGAGTGTGAGATCGGTTTCGGTCGTACATAATGCTTTAAAGTTTTCCACTTGGATATAAAAGTCATCCTGAATCGAAGCTCTTTTATATTCTGTGACCGTCCATTTGATCCCTGCATACTTCCAGTTGGCTGTTTACTAAGCTTCATTCCCTTTAGCGAGGCCTGTCAATCTTTTCACTTTAACAAGCCGCATATACGCCAGAGTCATGTTGTATACACAATGTTTAAGGAGCCAGAGGTCAACAAAACCTGGCTTCTATCAGCAAAATTAATGGTCTCCATGGAAAACACCAGGCATTTCTGCGAAGATTTATCAAATGGGGCAAAGATTATATTTAATGATTATAGAGGGATACCTTTTTGTTGCTGCATCCAGTTAGAGGGAATCTGCCAAATCCCAACAAGTCCCCCCCCCTCAAACAAACTGACAGACATATGGAGTAAATGCTTGTGTGAGTTCTGAACCCGACATGGACTTTTTGGTAGTAATCGTACAGGTGCAGCTCCTGGATGAGCCCAACTCTGCCAGTCCTTCCTCTGATAGTCTGAGAGATCCATCATCCATCCATGTCAGCAGCTTCCTGGATATGTTTCCATTCAGCTTATAAAAGCCACTGAACTTGGACTTGATTTGTGACTGTGTAGGATTCTCCCACTGCTTTGTGCCCAAAACCTGCAGCGAACACAGTGCATACATCACATGCGAAAGGCCCTTCATTCTAACTGTGAGATTTATTGAAGTACTCTGCGAAACCGTGGAAACCAATTTGCTTGTTTTTTTGTTTTATTAGAAAAACAAAATCAGACATTATTTGAACTGGCTTGAATCCTAATACAGGCCTGTACTTATTACAGTACAGTTTTACACGTGCAGCTCAAATATGTGTGTTACTGGTGAAGAGTAAACAAAGATTGCATGAAGTAATATTGAGTAATATTTCCTGTGATGTTTCTTGACAATGACTTCCCTTTTCCTTTCCTCTTGGTACCAGGAGGAGGACCCTGACTGTGGCGGGGTGTCCGGCCTGAGCCCGTCTTTATGGCTAACGGTGGCCCTTCAGGTGCTGTTGCTCTGGGTTGTGACGGACTCCAGACACCACGCTATCCCATCATGACCTCTGAACAGCCCATATCTCTGCTCCCTCCAGATCACTAACACAGCTACCAGCATGCAGCGCTGCCACCAAAACGATGACGTCCAATGAGAAGAGTTTCTGACAAAATGAGAAAAAAACCCTTCAAATCCCAGATTTAGTTGTGTTTCTGTTCGGTTTACCTTCAGGAAGGTTCTCAAAGTGACTTCACCAGGTTACAGGTGAAGAAGATACGTATTTGAATGCTGAGATGGACTGTTGCTACTTCACTGGTATCTGCAAGCTGAGATTAAATTAATCAGGAGATTAATTTTGATTGGCATCTTCCAGAGTTTATCCAACTGGAAGTCATTGGGTGAGATTGGACTGCCTTACGTTATCAGAGGATCTTGTTCCGCGACAGGAGGATGTTGAGCAGTTTATTTACCACTGCCACAATCAGTGCTGCCATTTGCAAGAGTAGCCTTTGTTTTGAATCGACTTGCAGTGCTTTGTTTTTGAGTTTTTTCCCCCTTTTTTTTGGTAATTTAACTAGTTTTTCTGTATTATAAGCCAAAATTTTAACGCTCTTGCCCTTTATACACTCAGCTGGGTTGATAATTGTTTTTGCCTGAATTTTAGATACAACCCAGAACATTCAGTGTCTCTGAGGGGTCTGTTTTCGCTTCCATCTGTTGTCATGTAGATATTTGCTGTGTGGAAATCATGTTCTGTTATGTTTCAGCACATAAACCAACCCTTCTACTGCCACAGAGTGTACGAAGCGGATCATATCGATCAGCTCTGATCAGGAGTGGTTAATGTGTTTTTGCTTTCTGCGTTTTAATTTGGAAAACTCTGTTTCCGCGGCACTTGCATTAACCAATCAGGATCAGTCTGGCTGCCGTCCTTCCCACGCTAAGTGGATTAAATCTCTTGTGCCATGCTGACTGTGTGACTCCTCCGTAGAGTGTAGCTGCTACGTGGAAAGAAGTGTATTAAAATACTTCATTGTTTTATTATTTATTAGTTTTTTGAGTGAAGTGTCAGAACAGCGCTCTACTGTTTGATTGCTGCCATGATTAAAAACAGGATGAGTGTGACGGGAGAATTTTTATTGGACATTTTGAAGAAAATTTGGATCAGAAAGGAAAATGCTGTTTGTATTGATTGCTGCCACTTTTTAAATTAAATGACTGCTGTCTGCACTGCAAGTTACCAGTGCATCTATGTACTTCTTATAGTCTTTTCAGCGAAGAACAGATTCAACCCTCATTCTGGGATTAAACTATGTTGATCTGCTCATCATTACAAATGAGGTTCAAAATTTACATTCACAGAATTTGAAAAAAAGAAAATGAGGAAGTTTTGTATGCCCATCAACTAAATGACTTTCTGGAATAATTAGAGTTTGATCATAAAGATGCTTAGTGTTTACATAATAGAAATGCTCAGAAAATAGGTGTGGATGTGGTAATATCCACATCAAATTGCTGTACAAACCAGTGGAGCAAAAAATGAAAGAACTGAAAGCCAAATTGTGAAATCTATGGAAGCTGAGAGTGACCATTTATGTTATTTATTTATTTTTGATGCTGACATTAGCAAGTTAAACATTTTGGTAACTTGAAATAAAAGAAATCTTTTTTTTTTCTAATTAAATTAAATAATTTCCTCAACATGATGTTTTGTGATAATGAGAAAAGGTTTTAGTTACTGACTTTGCTTTCTAAAGATAACGGTTTGATCAAGGAATATAAGTACAAAATAGTAAAAATAAATCGGTTTAAACATGGCCACTCTGGGCTTCCATAAAAAACGTTAACAAAAATTATTAAAATGGACATTAAGGGATTTTATTTTCAGTCCATGAAACAATGTGATTCCGTAGTCGAAACAGTCAGTTAATTTTTTTTAATTTAAATTAGTAGTTATTAAAAAAAATTAATAATAAGTTAAATATAAAAGTACTCAAATGAGCCAAAAATCACCATCACTAATTACTTTGAATGATTCTTTTAGGCTACTAATGCAAAAACAACAAAATGGACATGAACATCAAACTGGAAAAAAAAATCTACTTCACAGTAAACGTACAAGATAAACAAAAAACAACATGAAAATGAATTTATTAAAAAAAAAAAACAAGCTTATTATTTAGTGCTGATGTTGGTTTTCAAAAAGCCATTTCTTCCCTTTGCATATAAATAATCAGATGAGGACAGTCTGACCGATCGCGGTATGGAACTCCACTTGTGCCATGTTTAAACGGCAGGATTATACAGGTTATTTAGCTGCTCCTCGCTTTAGTCAATTTTAAACCTACTGCAAACTGGCCAGAAAAGATATTGCTGATTTAAATAAACACCCTTAAACTTAATGAAAGTTTCCAAACTAAACAGAATATTTTATATTTATCAGATGAAAACTAAACGCGTTTCTGATCCAAAAGCTGAAGCATTTTATTTATAGTTTTAAAGCTTCAACTTATCAAACAAGTTCATGCAAATGAATATAGATCTTTACTGCCTTCTCTTACAAAAGTCTTGAGTACATTAATTGATTTAGATTTATAAACTCTAATCAGGTAAAGCACCAGATATTTAACCGCTACACCCACAAACATAAACTAAAGATCAGTTACTGCTTCTTTCTCTGGAATTTTAGAAAACTGTCCCAACTTTGACTCATAATAGTGTCTTTGTTGTACATTAGTTACAGATCAGTTTATAACAGGACGTTTATAATGTTAAGGGGAGGCATTAGTCCAGATGACATGGGGAATTTGCACATCTTTTCTGCGTGTACAGCTTGTTTCTGGAAGGAGTCCAGCTGTTGAACCTGCCCGCAGTACAGATCTGACTATTATGTGAAAAAATACAAGAAGAGATGTCAAGTTAAATGCAAAGATTAAATAGTTAGCAGGCTACACAGCATCTCTAAAGGGGGTGTTTTTGACAGCATAATTATGATCCTTTTGACCTCTATTTGATTGCCTCAAGTAAGAGTTTATCCTATTTAATTGTTGTGCCTTCTGACTGCATTATTTGCATTTATAAAACATATCTATTGAAGAATATATGCTGATGCTATTTTAGATCATTTTATTGAAACACTGTCACACAGTCTTTGTAGCTGGAGCAACAAACTTTAACTCTGTTTCGCTGCTCATCCATCAAGCCACATTTTCTGAGCAAAACAAACCTGCCAGAACAACAAATGAGGAGAAAACTCAAGATGACAGTGTCAAAGAATGAAATCTGCCTAATGAATTTGAGGTTCCCACCAATTGTAACATGTGGGAAAGGGCTTGTTGTGTTTGTGTCGTTAATTTATGTGTTTGTACAGTCAAAGGGATTTGTTGAGTATAATTCAGTAAAGAAGAAAATCATGGCAGTACTTATTGAAAACATGAGGTTGAAAATCCTAGCGATAAAAATGTCATTTTTCCTTTGCCCCTGCTGTTAGTCATACAGTCGGGTAGTCATTTAGGAGTCTGTTGATTCCTGTGTAAAACAAATCTGATGTTAGAAAGCTTTGTTTGCTGGCTCATTAGCTCACTGAGGGAAGCAGAGACGTGTCACTGCAGTGGTACTACAGCGAAATGCTCCACGGTTTTAGTGCCTGAAGATGCCTCTAAATATGCTTCCACTTTACTGTTCATCATTTAAATCAGCTGCAATACTGAAAAAAACATCAACATTTAAGATCATTTTTGGCTGTCGTACTAAAATGCATTTCTAGGTTTAATGCTGACAGATGTTTGAGGAAACCTACCACACACTGAAGCCATGTGCATCACATAACCGCCAACTTCCTCCATCTTTGGATTTATGCTTTTAGCTAAATAATCCCATCATATAAGATAATGGTACTTTATATATGGGGGAAAAACATTCCTCAAAGTCTCATTATTGAATGCCAAGCTTCTTGCTTGGCAAAGTCTCATGATCACTATGAAACCAAAATTATCATCAGTAATTCTCGGATGGTCTGAGATGCACTTTTTTTTTTAAACTCAACATTTTTACGATATCTTTAAGAAGCTTCTAACAAAAACTGTGTGGTAGAACTAACAACAATATTTATGCTCCTCATCTACTCAAGAAGTGCCATAATCTCTGTGGAGAAACCTATTATTGTATTATAACATTTATGCAATGTTCCTGAGGCACGACTTAAGGCTCAAGTTGTTTCTGTGCTGCATGGTAATGGCTGATGAAATATCCAGTGTGCTCCTGCTTTTGTGTATAATGTTGGGAAGCATAATATCTTGGGTGTCAGGCATTTTGTCCACGGTATGATCAGCTGATACTGCTGTCCTTGGGAGACAGCATTTGGCTTGGCTACAGAAATGAATTCTGATTGATGGACACAAGATTTGAGTGAACTATTTAGTATAATTGGTTCAAGCTGTGTAATTAATTATTTATGCACCATTCCAGTGATTTAGCTCATTTACTGCAATTTGTGAATATTTTACTTTACTGACTGTTCTTGTGAATGTCATGTTGCAGTATTTCAGCAACATTTAAAAACCACATTCAGTCCAAAACTTGTCCAGGATACTGATGATGTGATGATGGCTCCTAATGGTTTAATCCAAGTGTGTGCTGTTTTATTCAGTGCCATTAACAAGTAAAATATTTAATCAATCCATCAGCCTGATGTGGACTGCATGAACTTTGCTTTTACAGGCCTTTTCCCTTAGCAACACAAGATAGCCTTCTTAGCTTAGCCCTTAGCTCCTTGACTGATTGATATGGATAGACATTTATTTTCTTGACTTTTCCTTTCCAGCTTTTCCTTCAGGTTTACTTGTAGTATTTCTGGTGGTTTAAAGTGACACTTTACAAACATAAGTTATTAACACTGTGTAAAGTAAACATGCTAAACTATGTCCCTGCTAAGATGTTAGCATGTTAGCATTGTCTTTTCAAAACTCATTCGCCACAGTAAAATGTCGCCATTTTATGTTTCTTTTGGTCATGCTGGCATAATTAATTACTAAGTTAGTGATATAAGATACAACACTGTTCCAGCTGCAGTGTTTAGTATAAAGCCTTCCTGAGGTAGATATTTTAAAAGTATCTGTATAAGCAAAAACAATGTTTTTACATGGGACCAAAATTTTCAGAAAGGTAAAATGGCAACATTTGTGTTTGGTGAATAAATGCTAACATTATCAATTAATTCAAACATGTATGGCTGTCTCAAATTGCTCCTTTTAACCAAGATAATACCAGTACTGGTATCAGTGTGGTGTCCATTTTCCTTTTTGCCATTTCAGAACTTACATTTCTGTATCATACAGAAAAATGGGCTGGATTTTTCACGGACGGGCTCTCACAAACATTCAGTGGTTCCAGCTTGTCCTAACCTTTCAGCATGAATCTTGGTTATTGTAAATGTGCAGAACCAATTCCAAATTAGAAATTGGCATTACCTTTTTAATGTTGGAAAGCAGCTATTAAAACTGTTAATATAGCTTTTCACAATATTGGCCCTGTCTTCCTGGAAGTTACTTCCTTCCTTATGTTTGTCTAAAGTATGTTGAGACGTCCTTCGTCATTGTCATCATCCAGTTGTCATAGTGATGTTCAGAACAACCATAGCAGTCTGGGCTTTAACTACATTAATTCTTCATTTAAAGTTATGTAATTTGGTGTCAACATGAGTGCAGTAAACACACACTAAGTAAATATTCTATAACAACTTGAGCTAAATATGCTGACATGGTCATTCAATAGTCCACTTTTTTGCTCAGACAACAGGAGCTTTAAAGATTTTCAGATGTCTCATTCTTCTCTAAGTGCTAATATAGATGCTGTCGCCTCAGGAATATAAACTTGATGTGTTGTAAAGTATTTCTGATTCTGTTGGTGCTCTCCGTATGACTTGTGTGGGTTGACCTCACTGGAATTTTGAGGATTGCTTAGTGGGAGTTTGTGTCTGTTACACTGTTTCTACTCTGGCAGATGATCGGTCAGATCAGTCGAATTCTGCAGCACCTCCAGCAAGCCACACTTCACCAAAGTCCGCTTTGGGCAGCTGAGCCTTTCTCTAGGTCTCCCTCGAGTATGCTTTAATTGTGCAATTAATAATCAGTCATGTGAAAAATGTGTAAAAGAATAGCTGTTTAAAATCAATGAAAAGTGTGGGGAGGAGAGACTGCTCATTCATGTCAAATAAGGTATATTGATAATAAAACTTTAAGATGACTGTGTTTCTTTGTGTTCAGAGTCAATGTCCTTTTTCCTGCAAAATGTCTGTTTTTTTCCACTGTAGATCAGATTTCAGTAACTAACTTTGTCACAATGCCAATACACATTTCCCATCCAAATGTGTGTGAGAATAAGAAGGAAGCACCCTAAGTCTGCTCTCCCAGTGTCGAGCCCACATCAGAAACCGACGTCCAGCCAAAGTCAACAGGGCCCAGGAAAGAAATGCATGATCCAAAGGACCGGCCACGTCTCTATTTGACCCAAGGACACGTCTATTAACAGTGACCCATAATGTGCCTCTGGTCATAAATTTACATTAAATCTTGTTTTCCCTTTTGCACATTGATCAAATCGTAAGTGACTTTGTTGTTAACGCAGTCCGCATTACACTTTAGCCTGAAACCAGCTGTGCTCAAATCCAGTCTTATAGGGGTCCTATTCCTCACTGCCCCCTGAAGACAAACCACAGGCTCATTTTACTCTTTATTATGGACATTAAAACTAACCCTAGTTTTGTATGGTGCTCATGAAGAAAACCTGAAATCCTTAAGGTGCTTTGGGACATTTTGAATGAGACCAATTACAATGTCTTCAGCATTTATTTTTAATGAAAAATGGGCTTTATTGTTGGTAGCACAGCTGCTGAACGACTGCACAGAGACCCATAAGAAAATATTATAGATTATAAAGATCATGATTACAGCATCAACTAAAATATCCAGTTTGAACTTAGACTTTAAATCCCTGCAATGCAAAAATATATATTCTTCTTTTCTTTTGTCCATGAAGGTCTTTTTCAGGCGTATTTCTACCAATCTGTAATCTGTGCTTAATCCAATCTGTTGCTTTAAGTGAATATTGCAAGAAAGATTTATTATCATGTCCAAAATCATGTTTTTCTGATGACAACCCCCTGTCTGTCTTGGACCACTTTTTCCCTCTGAAACTGTTCCCCTCCAAAAGTTTTATTCCTTGTCTGTCACAAGATGAGTTACGATGTCAACAGCACAAGATGGATTTCCTGCCAGCAGCTCTGGATTTTGCGTCTGGCAACAAGATGACCCTGATGGTTTACACTGAGAGGTCACTGCTGTTGTGTTTTTGATTGTTATCCTAAGTCTGTGGGCTTGTGTCCCTCTGTATCTATTCTAAAGTTTCTCACATAAATAGCCCCAAGAGTCAATATGAAAAGTTTATTATGTAAGTAATTACATTTGTATTAACAGTCCTCTCGTTACACCACTAGCAGATTTGTTTTTGCTAAATTGGCTTACCAGTGGCTGTAGAGATGGTGTCATGGGTCATTGGTGCAGCAGTATGACCTTACATTCTTTAAAAATGGGATCCTAAATGTTTTACTATCAATGGTCAAAGACTAGGGGCTGCATGGTGGCACAGTTGGTTAGCACTGTGGCCTCACAGCAAGAAGGTTGCTTGTTCGAGCCTCGGCTGGGACGGGGGTCCATCCAGGAACCTTTCTGTGTGGAGTTTGCATGTTCTCTCCGTGTTAGCGTGGCTTCTCTCCGGGTACTCTGGCTTCCTCCCACAGTCCAGAGACATGCACCTTGAGGATAGGCTGATTGGAGACTCTAAAGGCGCTTTTCCATTAGTACCTGCGAGACGGGACTCTACAGGCCCGGGCAGTACAATATTATACTGGATTGCTTTTCCATTACAAGTCGTGATCTTCTAATGTGGGATGGGTCCCCTGCACAACACGAGTTTCTAGACGCTATGCGCGGAGTCTGCAAAAAACCACAGAAGAAGACAAAAACCATAGAACCGACACGAAGATAGAAGACTTCCTATTAACTTTTTACCTGGGGCTCGGATTATGGTTATTCGTGGGAAATAGACTCATGAAACAAATCAAGAGAAGTTGTCGGAGGGCAAGACGAAACACCCTGGATCATATCAGACCAATCAATGGACGCCAGCCT
>JBAMHV010000025.1:14717514-14731305 GCA_037177535.1 Pseudomugil gertrudae
CGCACGGCCCGACACGCTTAGAACCACAACAAAGTAGGTACGGAAAATGTAACCGCACGGCACGACAAATCCTAATGAAAACGCTCTCTTTCTGGGTATAATCGTGTGAGGCCGGGCGGAGTAGGTACTAATGGAAAAGCGCCTTAAATTGCCCATAGGAGTGAGTGTGTGTGCGTGCATGGTTGTTTGTCTATGTGTGTTGGCCCTGGATGGACTGGCGACCTGTCCAGGGTTTACCCCGCCTTTCGCCCAATGTCAGCTGGGATTAGCTCCAGCCCTCCCGCGACCCCGTTAGGGAATAAGTGGTAGAAAATTGATGGATGGTCAAAGACTATCTATCGCTCTATCTTTCTCCCTTTACTATGCATGTCCCTGTCTCCAGACTCCATCTTTTCTGCTAACAATAACCGCTGCATTGTACGGTGTAAAAAAGATAAAAAAGATGTTTTATTCTGTTTTCCTTTTAAGAGGAAGGAATCTTCTCTTACTGAAGAACTCTCACAGAACCTGTTCATGCCTGCAGATGATCCCAGCTGACCACAAGTGAGAAAGATTTGCTTTCACACAGATGCAGCCTACAGTGGTTCCAGTTGACATATGCTAATTGGGAAGAAAGAACAACATTGTGGCTTGGGTTTGACAGAAACTACATTTTGTGACTCAGCTGACCTCGTAAAGGAAAGAGTAGACCACCAAGGCATTTCTCAGGTTTTGTTTTTGAAGATTTCTTTTCTTTTTTTATCTCATCTGTGTAAATTTTAAAGTTTTGACTTTGGGTGCACCGGAGACACGTGCAACCACTCTGAACCCAAACGAAGTTCATCCCCCTTTCATTTAGATTTCAGACAGACACCTCATAAAGGCATTTGTTTGGCAGAGGTTCAAAACCCAATCACAACTGCTGCCATAAATGCCTTGTGATACTTAAAAGGCACTAGGGGAGCTCGTTTAAAAGAAGCTGAGATTGATATGTTTAGCATAACTTGTTCTTCCCCAAAGAGTTTTTTTTTCCTTTGTTTTTACTTAGTTTTTTTCCCCCTCTGTACCCCTCTCATTCAGTCTGTGCCCTCAGGATAGAGACTCTGAATGAGACTTGACTCTTCACATTCTTATGTATTTTTTATAGATATTAGATTACGATGGTGAAGATTATAGTTCATGTATAGCTTGCTTTCATCATGCCTAAACAGCTCCTGCTACGTTGTAGTTTCAAGAAAACATATCTGAACTTGACCATCTCTTTTATTAATCTGTTAAAGTTGGTGCAAAGTAAGACCCAGTACTTTGCAAACAAACCAGTCTCGCAGCAGCACAGATGAACATCAGTAGGATATGTTGGGCAGTCAAAATACATACAGTATCATGTAATACATATAATATATGTCATGGCTTGAGTAGACCAACTCTTGCTTTACAATCAGAATTTCTTTCCTGATTCTCTGAAATGAGAGTACTCAGACACGTTTTCTGCAGGTAATATAACATTATGTGCTTGTAAGGCATTAGAGCACTTGCTGCTCATATATGAGTTCATGGGTCATGGCTCTGGCTGGCCAAAATAACATAAAATTATGTATAATATATATGTATAAAACAACCACGTTGTGTCTTGTCTTCTAAACTTTCCATAATTTTGGTCATTGTATGCCCTTCCAGCATTCCCCTCACATCTTGCACTTTGTGGACATGTAGCATTAGCATTTGAGGACAAATACCAGTCAAAAGTTCTAAATACACTTTCAAACTTTTAACTGGTAGGATATATTTTCAGTCTGAGTTGGATCCAGTTTAATCAAATATGAACATTTAGTAGCTCAGTTAATTCTGTGGATTCACCATTTATGAAGGCTGTGACTTCACTACACATCCAGCTTAGGTTTGAGTCCTTATCCATGGCTGTTTGTTGCTTTGGATGCTCCTCTTTCTCTATCACTTTTTATTTTCCCAAACGGGAATCAAACCATTGTTTTTTTTGGCCAAAAGTCTTGATCTGAACCTCGTATGTCCTGCTCATTGTATGTCTGCGTGACATCAGGTTGGGTTAGCAGCAGCCTAACCTTAATACGGCATGTCTAAACTCCAGGTGGAAGAAAGAACCTTATGAAAAACCACCGTTTTACACAGTTGGCTCTGCGAAGTCAAAGCCTCATTCTCATATTTCTAAAACAGTTTGAATTCCAAATATCCTCCACCTGCGCTGTTGAATCGTCACAGCGTAGGATCCCTGTTGGGAGTTCTGTTTCTTTGTGATTCATCTGCTGGTCATTAATGTACTCACTTTGTTGTAATTGCTGCAGTCTGGTAGCATTGGCTTTTCATGTTCCTTTCATGTTTTTTGGCCACAGAGAAAGTGAAGCTCAAGTGGAGGCCCCAGCTGTATAAGGAAAACAGCAAAATAACCACTGCAGATGTGGGCCGATCTCCCTCGTAGGGGCCACGTGGTAACCAGTACCAGAAGTTTGATGTGGTTTTTGAATCACCAGAATCACCCACGGTTTTTGTATCAGCTGTCCTCGACAGGAAATGTGAGTAGTCCTTATCTCAGAGAGAAAACAGAGGAGCACTTACAAAGATTTGCAGACAGCCTGGTGAAAAAGAAACAAGCTGTTAAGATGTTGTCTTTAAATGATGGTGCGTGAAACGGGGAAAGAAGAAATACCCAGCCTCCCATAGACTGATGGAAGCATTTCATGCTTTCTTGGACACTTTAGCTATTTCTCATTGATTTAAATGTATGTTTTGAAAACGTGGAAGCTTTTTTTCTCTGTAATGGGAGCAAACTTAAGCAAATTAAGCCAAAAATATCCACACAGCCAATGAGAAAGTGAGAAAAAATCTGTTTATGTCATTTGAGTGTGCAGAATTTGTTTATTTTCATGTGTAATAAGAACAATTTGCCAGTGATACAGCATGAATCAGTCATGCAAAAACAAGCGTTTACCTTCCCTGCAGCCATTTATTGTCGAACTGATTGGCTGATAGACTAAACTGAGAAATGTATCTTGTCACAAGCAATGACTCATGTTGCTAGTTAAGCAGTTGTGATGGCTTTTATGGGGCGATCTGTTACACAAAAGGACTCGTATCAGATAAAGCCGATACAACTCACTTATACAACACAGATAAACTGGGAAGGCAGACATTTTTTTGCTCAGGCAGAGTGTGAGTTATTTCCTCTGCTGCGAGCCTCAGGTGTCTGATCAGGGTAGAGAGTCAGCATTTGGACCGTGTGTAACAACACTGTGTGATTAAGCTCTATGGTCTGGCACAAACAAAGTTGCCTTTCCTAATGATCTTCTGACACGCCAAGTCTCATCCACTCTACATTACCCTTTAGCTATATCTCACAGCTGGATCTGTATGCAGATAATTACATTTCTTCATGCCCAAGCACACACTCACTGTATAAATGTTGACCACACAGAGAAACAAACTTACAAAACCTGACACATAGTTTCATATTTGGGTACTCAAATACTTTCCCAAGAAAAGGTGGCTTCCTGACTCATTTACAAACCTTCAACACTGGTGCCAACAGCTTGCACGAACAGACACACAGACACACAAAATTATTAGCATGAAAACAGGAAAGTTCTTCAAAGGGTGCATGTGGTGAACCTGTGTGTGGCACTTGGTTAATTACATGCAGAGTAAGCATAGATTTGTCTTAATTAATGCACAATTAGTGTGATGGAAGTCCATATGAGAGCTAGATTGAAAAAGGCTAAGTTCAGTTTCAGTCTCATAAAATGAGGATGCAATGCATCCTATATACGTGGTGCTACAAAGTTCTACAATACCCCATTTATTTCTGTCCAAAGTGGCATTCAGTTTTAAACAAGATTTTGGTACTTATGTGGAACAATCAAATAGTAAACAAACTATGTGATTTACCAAAATCTCCTGTGCCACCTGCCATGGTTGTTAAATAAATGAGAAGCATCAGTTAGGTTACACGTGGATCAAATCAATTACGGTGCCCTGTTTTTCTTAGATTTCTTATAAGAAATATAACACTAATTCTGCTCTTTCTGTACAAAACTATGTTGCATGTGTAATTCTTGGGCCATATTTCCAAAAATGTTGAACTATTCCTTTAGAGAGAGGAAACATATATGTCACCACTATGCATTTTTCTGACTTGCTGAGTGTGTCACAGGCGTGTGTCTTGTGGGGGTGTGTTGAAGGGAGGTCAAACCTCGGCCTGGGTAATTTGCCACAGATGAAACCCAACTCTATTTCATGGGACCAGTACAAGTAAATGTTTCAAAGCTGCAGGAAATCTATTAGCACCTGGTGGGACTCCCCACACGTCCTATTCTGTCCTCTTCTTTCCCCCTCCTCCCTCCTTCCTTCTATCCCCAGTCCTACCCTAGTTAATATAGCCACACAAGACCACTGCACTCCTGCTGTGCCACTAAAAGCAGGAGATTAGGGAGTGTATGTGATCGCACGTGTGTCTGCCCGTGGCGTGTGGCGAGATGTGCATTTACGCCAGCAGTATGTGCAGCTCAGAGTGTGTGTGCAGAGAGTGCATGTAATGTATCTGGATCTGTCCTTTCTTTACACACGTGGAGCCAGTTAGCAGTGAATGAGGTGCCAGACAAGCATGCAGCAGCTGCCACACTAGAAACAATAGCTCATGATCCGGTCACAGTAGGCTGCAGTCACTGCAGACTGCTGACTCTAGGTCAGATTATATGTGTTGCAGAAATTGCTTGGATAATATTAGTTCTCAGGTCATGTGAACTGTATGTGTTGCTTTTTTATTAATTGCTGCAAATAACATGTGCAAGAATGTAGTTTGCCTCCATTGTGATTGTAAACTATGCACTTCTCAGTTTTGGGTCATTCAACAGCCTGCAAACAGTTAAAGCTCTTACACGATGCTACATGTGTTCCCCTTTGTGGCTGCATATATTAACCTTTGTATCTGTGCTGTTGGTCACCTATTTGGTTTGAAGTAGGAAAAAAAAGTCACACTATTAGAGATACAGATATGAAAATCAAACATTAGATCTGTCTTCAGTCAGACAATAGAAAAAGGTAAAAAATAAAATTAAGACGAAGGTTTATTGTGGTTATTTTGTTTTTTTTCATGGGTTTTCCTTCCTTGTGAGTCAGAGATCCTGCTCGCCATGGTGGTGGTGTAGCTGCTGATTGGAAATTCAATTCATCTGTGGATAATGGAGGATGCCGCTCATCTGCTGCTATTTAGCATAGCCAGTCTGCTATCCACCCATTTGCCACCACTTCTGCCTCCTGTGGGATCCCTCCAAGGACTTTGGACTAAGAAAAATGTATCATTGATCATTTCAAATCATTATAATAGAAGATTTTAAAATATAGTCATTTATTAAATAAAATATCAGAGTATGCAGTAAGGATGGGGCTCAGATTTTAAGAGATTAATTGTTAACAGCTAACAGTAAAGGCCTCAGAACATGAGTTTACGAGCCAGTATATGATGTAACAATGATCGCATATATTTATGTTGCTCAGTCTTTGCCTGAGAGGCAGGCAATAAATGTCTGAACACACACAACTGGCTGTTTTGTGGGTTAAATCCCACAGAAACATGATTACATTGAAGTTTAGCTACCTTATGATGTTTGGTTGATGCTGTTTGTGCTCTGTTGTATGATTTACTTCTGTGAGTTGGAGGTGGGACTTTCCTCCCCCTCCAAAAAAAAGGTCATACTATTTTGGCCCGATATGAGTCCAGTGGCCATGTTTTCCTGTCAAACCTCTTGTTATTAGTTGCATCGTGCAGCTTAACTCTTACAACGTTTTGTGGCAGTCTAGTTAAAGAAGACAGCAAACACGAAGCTGTCAGAGTTTATCCATCACCTCAGCTTCAAAACCAGACAAACCCAAATATCCAAAATCACCAATTAGAACATTGATTTACTCAAGCTCAGACTGTATTTAAGCATAATCAATTCGACATTCTTGTCTTGTCTACCTGCTGAGAAAAATCGGATTATTTAAGTCAACTGTGTCTGTTGAGCGTTTGGGCGGTCCTGCTCACCGACTCACCGGCTAACTTGTGTTCAGGGCCCAGCCTAATTGGATTTATGTGCGGGAATGTTTTCCAAAGCCACACTTGTGAAATACCTCCACATCTGCTGGCCATTAGCAGTGGACATAACACACAACAGAGAAAGGAAAGCCCAAACGCCTTGATTCATTGGAGTGCAGCTCTGCTTTTTATTGCAGCGAAGGAAAACGGCTCACCCCGAGCACCGCGAACGCTGCCTTATCTGTCTTCTTTCTCTCCCTGTTATCTATTTCATTTGTTTTTCTTTGATCTTTTCATCCCTCAATTCATGTGTTTTCTTTTTGTCCAACCTCTTGCTCTCTTTATGCTACAATCTGTCAGTCTTTGCGCAGCTGTTGTCTTTTCTCCTCAGGTGCAGACATATCGTCTTTGGAGGTTTGCTCGCTTTCTTTCATCTATTTCCTTTCAGACTTGAGTATTCTCTCGTTGAATTTTTCCTCCCTAAATCCATCCAGCAGGTCTGACTTTCCATCTGCTAACTCAGCCTAACTTCCCCGCTCTTTGTGCTCTCGTGCCCAATGATCGGACAAGTCGTTTGTCTATGTCAGTATGACTTCCATATAGAAAACGTCTCCCTTGTCACTCCCCAAGGCAAGAACGTCCTCCTGTTTCATCCCTTAGTAGACATAAGGAGAAACTAGCAAGGGGGTCTGACAACCTCTTGACCCCTCATCTGTCATCTGCAAGGGAAAAGGCACCCTCCTAATTGGGGGGAAAGCGTTGAGGGGTTGGGGGGCTGGTTTAGAGGTTGTTATTCTAGTGTTGGAGGGGTCAGAGGTGGAAAGGGGGAGATCACACTGGTGATTAGCCTCCTTCATGTGCAGGAATGGAGGGCAGCTAGGACAGGGGGAGTGTTAGTTGGGCAGCTGGGGTGTAAAGTAATTAAAAGGAAATGGGTAAAGTTTTGCTTTTAGGATGATCGGTGCTGTTAATGGCACTGCCAAGGGTCAAGGTGTGCACACCCGCAGGCGTATACGGTTAAATCCGTCACAATCAGAATAAGGGAGAGCTGAAAGTATAAACACTAACACGCTGGCGGTGTTCAAAAGGAATGCAAATTAAAATATTTGACACAAGATTGTATCAAAGAATTCTGCAGGGACATGTGCGAGGTCGTGCAAAGATTGTTTGAAAAATGTGATTTTAGCCCTTTGAACTGCAGTCTCAAAACTACCAGCTGGATAAGCACATCAGCTTAAAGCACTTGTGTTGGCAGAATAAGTTCAAGTCCTTTTCCTCTTCTGCCACCTGATGATGAACACAGCCCATCTCCTCGAGTCTCCCTTCTCCTCTCCGCCTCCTCCCTTCCCCTGTCCACACCTCTTTACATGGATAACAAGCCACGAAATAGATCTGTGGGTGTGATGAGAGAGAGCAAATATAACAGGTTCACATGGAAATAATCTGATTTGTACTTCATTTAAGACCAAACAGCTCTGTCTCCATTCTATCAAAGATACACTGTTACACTTTTTGTTACTCATCGTAATGTACTTGCACAGTATACTTTATTATACTTTTCATTATACTGCCGATCATTGCACACCTCATTACATGTTGTGTTGTAGCCAACTACTCTGTTTTTTATTATAACATTTTTTTTACTCTTTTATTATGCTACATCATTATCAAACATTTTTATAACACAAATCATGCAATAACATATGGCTTATTGTATTGTAGCATATACACTGTGATAAACACATATTAGTATTTTGTATTTTATTACATTGATATTTGTATTAAACATGGTATTTGTATATTATATGATATAATAGTGTATTTTACTTTATTGCTGTTGCTATTAAATTTACATTATAGATGACATAACATGTTATACTACTGCACCTTACTATTAGTATTGTATGTAGGCTACTATGTTGACTTGAATAGCTAAATCCACATGGCGCATCTCCCTGCTGGAAGTGTCTATCAGAAGATACTACATAGGGGGCATAAAGGGATGGACATGGTCAGTAACATTACTCAGGTAGGCTGTCATGGTAAATGATATTTAATTGGTACTAATTAGTCCAAACTGTGTCAAGAAAATAAACTCCAATACCATTACACCCTAACCCAGGAAGCGTTGATGCAAGACAGCATGGTTCCATGGTGTTTCCACCAAGTTCAAGACTTACCATCTGAATGTTGCAGCCGATATGAAGACTCATAAGAGCAAAGTAATAATTTTCACCTTCTATTGTTCAGTGAAGGTGAATGAAATAAAAATTACACTGCAATGTTCTGAAGAAGATTAAAATCTCATTCATTTGGGAGCACATTTTTACTTAAATAAGATAAATATTTTGCTCAGAAAAGGACCGAACTATTTGGTGTAAACCTGGCCTGGACAATAATGAATGCATAGTCCTGACAGCTAGGCACGGAGGTGGAGCTATGATGATATGGAGCTGCATGTATCCAAAAGATGTGGGCAATATGTCAGACTGTTTAAAAACAACCTGACAATAAGTCAGAGGTTTCATAGAAGAGAAATATTCTGACGTTTCTAAAGAAGAAAAATGTGAAATCTACTGTCAGTCCAAATATTCCTCCTGACACTGTCCAGGGTGTACCCCACCTCTCACCCGTTGATTGCTGGGATAGGCTCCAGCTGCCCGTGACCCTGAATTGGTTGAAGCAGTGAAAATGGATGGATGGATATTCCTCCTGACTTAAACATAAAAAAGAAAGAGAGAGCAATACAGTCCCTGCAGCAATGAGCAACTCAAACCATTCTCAATAAATTCTTTCAAGACTGTGCAAAAATAAAGGATGGAGTGATTCATTGAAAACATGCAAAGAAAATGTCAAATCATTCAGTTTTAACATAAAAAGTAGCCTCATTTTTGTTGCATGTACTTTCAGTAAACATGTTTAGTAACTTTACAGTAGTGGTGATAACTGTCCAACAATGCATTACTCTGATTACTCAGTTCCCATACTTATCAGTTATAGGATTATCTGTACTTTAATGTTTTAGTGCAACATGGGACTAAAAACTCAAATAATCCAAATTAGACAAACAAATTCAGAAATTTTTAAGTTTTTTTTTTTGCATTTAAAAATCTTAACTTGGCATGATAAGCAACATTTTTTGGCTCTGGAAAATCCTATTTATGCCCTAGATACTTATCCGGAAGATGTCAATCACATAGCTTAAAGGAAGATTTATTTGCTGTCAGTCCCACATTGTTCCAACACTGGATGAGTTTTAGATATGAAGTCACTAACATCGTCAACTTTTCTGTTTTTTTCTGAACACGCAAAACAAAAACGGACAACCATGATGAGATCAGAAGCGAACTCACCTTATTGTTTTTCCAGCTCTCTGGTTTTTAAAGGCCCATTTCTCCGTCAGTTTTGTAAAAAAAAAAAAAACAAAATAAAACAAAAGACAAAGTAATGATGCAGCCATTACAGTTCTCAGAAGCTCTCCGGAGTCCTCTGATAACGCTGAACTTCTGGAATTTGCATTGATGTCATCTGTGGTCTATCTGATTAAAAAAAGGGAAAAATACAGTTTGTAATTATACTTTCCAAGAACTGGACCCTGTTGTTACTGGTAGGTATGAAATGTATGTCAGTTACACTGATTATATCTTAAACTATAATTTAGATTAAATAACCCATGGATCACAGGACTACCAAGCTTCTTATGCTGGAAATAACAATGCAGCAGAATGACTGGCAGCTTGGAAACTATAGCAAAAAGCCTGGACTTAATAAAATAAATTGTGGAAGTTTATACTCCCCTGGCTTTCCTCTGTTTTGAAAGAGTGCTCCCACATCCAACATCCTCTCCCTAGATGCATAATCAGCTGTCAAACCTAACTTATTTACCTAAGGCTTGTGAAGCACATGGGACAGGGCGAGGCGTAATTCAAAAGGTACCAAGCTACAAAAAAATTTGCTCCAAGACGGGTTTTCCAGCGTCTGGATTTCTTCTCTGCATTGACACTGATTGACGTTGCGAGTGTGATGTGTGCACGGTGAGCAGTGCAGCTATGTTCCTGCTGCCAGGGCTTAAAGCGACAGCCTGCAGCCCCTCCAGAGCACACACACACACCCTTATCCCTACACCTGCTGTTCTACTTCTGCTCACACACATGCATGCAGACAAAAAGCGAAGGGGGAAAAAGAGACCAAAGAAAAAACAGAAATGACCTGCACGCGTCTTAATGAGGGGAGCGCTGGGTGTCTGGCATTTACCTCAAACCTTTTTTTTTCTCCTGCTCTCTCTGGAGGGCTTTAAGCCCACTGCCCGTTAACGGCTGAAGTGTGGATTTCCTGTCAAATAAGGGTTAGAGCCCAACAAAAGTCCAGTACTTCAGTACCTAAATAGGATCACTTCCAGCTGCCCCATCTAAACACACACACTTCATTGGATTTCCACTGTACCTGCAGTGGTTTGTGTTGTATTTGTAGTGACCTTATTGCACCTTTGTGATATTTTCCAAAGCAAATGTCAGTGTTACTTTTATATAATAAAGATATATAAGCTTTAGAGGGAAAGTGGAACTCTTTCCAGTTGTATCCTGTGACACAAACAGTCCAAGTTTTTCAACTTTACAAGGTCATTCTCAAATGCGCCTTTGGAATATGCCATGACTGGGCTCTTGGCACTGATTTTCCTCCCATATCTCTTTATCCTTTGAGGATCGTTTGAACAGCGGGACAAATATTCCCTCAGTCCCCGGCAGATTTGTCAGGATTTGACTTTCATGAGAACAGCTGACCCTCTGAAGAAAAAAAGATTCTGTCTCATGGTTCTGGCCCGGCGATGCATCACTAAATCACATTTGGGCAATTCAGTCTCGTGTTTGTCATTTTATTAGACACATTAATCAAATACAGGCAGCTCACAAATGATGACAGTGACTGAGGATACAGAAGAAGGAGACTTTTAAATCTTGCTTCAGTCATCGTTTATTCAGTTGAGTTCAACATGGCCATTTAATCAGACCACCATCTTTGTTCCAGTTTGCAAACTAGAAGGCAATAATTAAGTTAATTGCACAGTATAGTGATATTGCCAAACGACGCTGTAATTATAAAATTAGGGTTTCACTGGTGCAAAGCAAGAGTCTGGAAATATTTTAAATTACCTCGATTTGGTGCGTCATCTTTGATGGGCTGCTTGACAAAAGGATGAAAGTAAAATGCAAATGGGAGCAACTTTATTAGGAGTTTGACAGTTTTACAATGCACTTACAGAAGTGGATCGAATATTTTTATATGGTTTCCTTTTAGGCAGATGCGCTTATGTCTTTAATAACAGGAGGTACAGGTGAACAGGTTTTTTGCAAAGATCTATTTACACCTGTTTGAGTTGTTTTTCTGAGTTCTGAGATCTTACATCATTTTTAAAAACACAATGGTTTCTCTTATTTTTTGTTTTTTTGTGGTGTAATTTGGTTCAGAAAAGCACACAAATGACAGTTAAGACATCCATCCATCCAGAGCTACTTGTCTAATTCAGGGTCGCAGATAGCTGGAGCCTATCCCAGCAGCGTTCCAGGTGAGAAGCAGGGTACACCCTGTTCAGGTTACCAGACCAACACAGACAGACAGACAACCACTCACATTCATACCTATAGATGGAGAGAACGTGCAAACATAGAAAGGCCACTATTCGGACTTACCCCAGCCGAGGCTCGAGCCAGCATCCTTCTTGCTGTGAGGCCACAGCACTAACCTACTGCACCACAGTGCAGCCACAATAAAGACATGACAAACAAGCTCTTTGATGACCATTTTTATTTATACTGGAAGCCAGGCACCATTCTCACTGGTGAAAACAATTACATCATCATAATTCGGCAGAGATGTTTTGATCAAACAGGAGCTTAAACACTAGTTAAAATAGCGGAAAGATGGGAAAATATGATAAAAATCCTGAGGGACAATCTTTTCCCAAGGTTCACAGGATCTCATGTTAAAGAGAAGATTTACATTCAATTTCATTTAACTTTATTTCATTTCAATTTCTGTCATTTCAATGTGTTTTTAAACATGTGATCCAATTCAGGTACTGGCCAATTCAATTCAAATGACAGTGGTGTGATTGGGTGTGGTCACATGATGATTTTTCATTTATAATAAATCATTTGGAATTCAGTAATTAAAAATGAAAATATTCTTCCTCAAGTTTACATGAAATAATTATTCTGAATTGCAGTTTACATGGAAACACATTTATTCTTCTTCTCTTAATTCCTCTGATAGCAGATGTGACACACCTAGGTATACCAGAAATAAACCAACCCACTTCCTGTTTCTCAGTGTTTATTTATGATATGGAAAACCACATAATAAGTAGTGTTTTAGTTTATGAATACTAGCTTGATACGAGCATACTTCAATTTTTTTTTCAGCAGCTGAGAAGAAAAATAAAATATCGAAGACGGAAGGCAGAAGACGGCGCATGTGCATCATCATGGCGAGAAAAGGTAACGAGCATGCACAGAATGACCAGAATGTAGCCTATTTATAGCAAATTAAACATTTACATGATGAATGGATTAATTAATTCACCTTTAAAATGAGAATAAACCAGACACTTACTTCAAAATTAGGTTTATTTTCTGCGTCTTTAGGACTTGTCACTGGGCTGCTTTCTGCTTGTTTGTTCAGTAGGTTAAGTCTTTTCTGGTGCTGCTGTGAGGTATTTTGCAACCCACTGATCCTCTGAGGATGCAATCAATTCTTTACGCCAAGTGCTCTTTGGCACACAATGTAAAGACTCACATCTGCCTTTTCGGCTAAGCCAAGGCGAGGTGAGTTAGGACAGACCACTTGAGATCTGTTTGAAGTAGTTGCTTGACGATCCAGTCCAACATATATCTGTATTTTTCATTCATTTATTCATCTTTTTTATTTGTGCCCCAAAGCCAAAATTCAATCACCTGCTCGAACTAGGTTTTTTTATTGGACAAAAGTCAACTCGAGGCAAGCATAAAGTTCGCCAACAAACATTAATGGGTCACAACGTGTTTTCTTCCATTGTGTTTTGGCGTATTTGTTCCACAGATATGCCAAAAACAAAAGTTCAGAAGTAACTTCAACATCATGCAGTTGTGAAAAATGAATAACTTTTTGATGTGATTGAGTTGTTTATGAAGATCGACCCTGAATGAAGATTTTTGATGCTCTAAAGTAGTTTAGAGTGAATGATTTTACACTTCTCTTACACATAAAAATGATTTCTTTTCTACAGTTGTTTTTTTTTTTAAAGTAGCTATTGTTTCTTTCTTTTTTTTCCTTTTTTGGTTTTGTTTTTGCTGATTATATTGGGAAAAGGGTCAAGTGTCTGGGTAAGTGAGGTGGCCAGGCAAGGCTCAAGCCAACCCCAACATTTTGACTGGCCCACCAGGGGCCAGCTCAAGAAAAGCTCATCAAATTTAAAGGTTTAAAAAAAAAAAAAAAAAAAATTGATTAAAAGATAATGGTTTTGCTCAAAGCAGTTTTCATTCTTATCAAGGAAACATAACTGTCTGTGTAGCAGTGATTAAAGCTGTCCAATGTAGCATAATCTTTAATAAACAATTACCCATCCAACCATTTATTATCTGTACTGCTTATTCTAATGAAGTACGGGGGTCGAACCGGGGATCTTTCTGTGTGGAGTTTGCATGTTCTCCCCGTGTTAGTGTGGGTTCTCTCCGGGTACTCCGGCTTCCTCCCACAATCCAAAGACATGCACCTTGGGGATAGGCTGATTGGAG
>JBAMHV010000025.1:14741392-14786022 GCA_037177535.1 Pseudomugil gertrudae
CTTGAATTGCGCTACGGTCGCCATAGTTACAGCTGCAGGTCACGGGATGTCCGACAGTGAGAAAGTAGTGAGCTTCGCGTCCAGAATGAGGGCACTATATAGTGTAGCCCCATGTGAATGAGGGGTTGGAGCATAGAGTGCACACTCTGACACAGCCTTGACTCATCATCTGACCAATGAGAGCAGAGTAGATCTTTCTGGAAGTTGCCTCAAAGAGGCAGAAGCTATAAATGAGATATTATGTTGAACATTTGAGGATGAGACATATTTCAGTCATTTTCATATTATGGGCTTATTAGCAAATTAGTATTCAAGCAATCTTGGCTTTCTTCCTTTTAGTCGCTGCACATTTCACTTCTTTTGGAAGCTGCAGTGTCCAAGCATGACGTTAAGCTTCACCAGGTGCAGGAACTGCCGGACATTTTGCAGCAGTTACTTCAGGCCTAGATTTCATCTTCAGTGATGTCCAAAACCTAGCCAATATGTTTAGTCGTCTCAGAGAGGGAAGCATGTGTGCGCGCAGTGTCTGCCTGCGCTCCTATGGGAGCAGACTTTGGCAAGGAGATGAATAACTGGCCAACATCTGTTAGCACAACATCATTATGGCTAACTTGCTCTCATGCTGTAGCCTTTTTCTGAGTCTCACCACATGCAACCTTTTTGCAAAGTGAGGAAACTTGTAATTCCATTTATAAATTAAGGATTCTGTGTTATGATAAAGACCTGCAGCCTGTTGAGCTTGTGTGTTACACATAACAGATGTGAGCTTTGGCCCTAGGCAGAGCGCGGCTTTGGAACAAGTGTTTTGCTTTAGCTACATGCATAAGTGAAAAGTTGCTGTTGGATCTAACCCTGTACTATTTTGCCGTGTGGGTACGAACTTATGGTTGGAGGGTTTTCACCTTTTTTGTCCCTTGTGTCTCCCCCCCTTCTTTTGGACTTCCACTGCTAAAGTGAATGATGTTGTGCATTATTGGAGAAATCTTGCGTAAGACCCCAGGGCACAAAGAGGAGAGCATAGCCGGCTCCCATAAGACCCTGAAGGAAAGCTTTGTTTCTGAAGGGAGGATGTTTTTTTTTACTGTTTCTTTCTTTGTTCTTTTTATTTTCCCTTATAAGATGAATAATCAAGTCCCTCTTTTTTGTCATGCTGTCCTTTTCTTAAACATTTTTTATGCTTAAATCGGTCTCCCTCCTCCGGATAATCCCCTGTAACGTCCCATCACTGTCTTGTGCTCAGCATAGATCAGGAGGTGTAGACATGAGAGGTCTTCATCATCCTGTGATGTCAGAAGATGCATTTCTCACACTGGGGATGTCTTGCTGTTCCCCTTTTGGTCAAACTGGTTTGGTTCTCTTTCTGGCTTTTATTTGTATTAATTCAGTGTACTGGTCGACAGAGAAGAGTTAGGCTTAAACGTTTTCAAAGGTTCCCAGCAAAGACGTTGCCTAGGCTGCTCCAGGTGGGCCATGGCATTTTTCTACACTGTAGGTAGTCCCTGCTGTGACATTAAGGCTGTTTCACTCTTGAGAAAATCTGGATATGGTTAGAATCTGTAATGTGATCATGCAAAAGGTGAAAACTAGGAGAGAAAAGACGAATTGATGACTTAGTTTGCATACGATTACTTTGACTTGTCATTCCAGGATGTAAAATGTGATGTTCTCCGCCTGTGGGCACTAGGATTTCACGTCTCACACCTTCATTAAGATCCCTTTTAAATTTATTTGGATTGTTACAGAGAGCACTTGCATGCCAGTGTGGTCCTGAAACAGCCGTGTGTGCATGTCCACCGGCAAATTTATTTATACGGCATAGAGTGTCAGTTAACACTTTCAATAACACCTGTCTGTGGCCCTTCAGGTTTAATCCAGAAAGGTACCCAACACAGGACCTGAGGGAGAACTTCTGTAGGAATCCCAACAACGATCGTGGTGGTCCGTGGTGCTACACCACTGACCCCAACGTCCGAGCTGAGGAGTGTGGCATACCTCATTGTTCAGAAGGTAAGGCAAAACATCATAACCAGGCAATGTTTTTTCTGAAGAAACTGCAAAGTTCTTCAATGTTTCATCTGTTTATGTTCTTGAATTCTCTCTGAAAGCCACAGGTGTTGTTTGCTTTCCTCAGTTGATGGGGAAAATATAAGAACATTAAGGTAATTGTTGTTTCTTTGTTGACAGAGGTGTGTATGACATGTAATGGAGAAGATTACCGGGGAAAAATGGACCATACAGAAAGTGGCAAGGAGTGCCAGAGATGGGATTCGGCAAGGCCTCACAAACACAAATTCCAGCCTAAAAAGTAAGCTGTTCTCAGCACAGGACACACCCGTGACACATGCTTAAATAAATGACGGCTATACTCGAGAGAGCTAGACCTCACCAGTTGTTTATGGCTTCCTTCCTTCCCTTGTACCTTCACTGCCTCCTTCAGGCATCGGGATAAAGACCTGAAGGACAACTACTGCCGTAACCCGGATAATCGTCTCCGGCCCTGGTGCTACACCATGGATCCCAAAACTCCGTGGGAGTATTGTAACATCACTGTGTGTGGTAAGGGCTTTTGCACTGTATACACTCCAAATCTGGAGCTGGGTGGTTTGTAGACAGAGTCTTCAATGAAATTACCAACAGACCAAATTATTGTTTTACTCTGATTTATGATTTGGCTGGTAGTTTTCTTAGCATCCATCATCTTCATTGCTGTAAAACAATACAGGATGTGCCACACAGTTAGAAATCTGAGTCGGAAGTGGAGAGAGATGTTGGGACATTGAAAGTGCAGCGAGTATTTAGTGTGTGCCAAGGTTTTTCTTCTTTTTTTCCAAGCTGAACTTCAGTGGTTTTGGTGTAGTTGTGGTTCCCTTCTCCCCCGCAGAGCCTCATAAGTCTCTGTTTATCCCACTGTTTGTTTCATGTGGTGTTTCGCCTGAAATCCTTTTACCTCAACAAGGAAGAGTAAATAGATTGTTTGTAGAAGGGATCATCAAGCGTTTGAGACCACTTGGGGCTACAAAGCGGAGGATTACAATAGAGGGCACTATACCAAGATGCTAGGGGCTCTCCTTGGAAGGCCTAGTAGCTGTTGTAGCAGCATGAAGGTTGTTTTTAAAATTATGACATATAGAGACAAATCAATGTGCAAAGAGGAAAGCGATAGCAGATGCTTCCTTATAGGCCTCAGGAGGTCAGCAAATGGTGTGATGAAGATGAAATTGATGTGAATCATATGGGCCCTCACAGGCCCTCCTGACATCAACCCAACTTAAGAGAAATTGAACATTTTGAACCAACATGTGAGCGAGCGCACTTCTCCATCATCGCAGCTCTAAATGAGGCTGTTTCATTCGGAAATAAATGGAAATCTTGTGGGGAAAACCTACACTTTCTACCTGTCATGGTGATAGAAGAGTGCCTGATTGGTAGTTTGGATAATATTTGGCATCTCATGTAATTGAAAACATGAAAAGGAGGGTTGGACAATCAAATAAGTTAATTTCTTTGTGGGTGTTTTCAGGTTGGAATACTTCAAACACTTCAAGCATCTCTTTTGTCTTCGTCGAACACACACACACACACATGCACTTTACAGTACAAGTTATGATTTACAGCGAGGGCGGAGGTTCTCCATTTGTCCAGATGTGTGCATCCCTCACTGCCTGCCCTCAGAAAGATAAAAACCACTGACCTGTACGACGCGGTGCACACAGACACTGGCATGCATTACATCAAATCCAAGTATCTCACTTTTCCACCCGCCTTCTCATTTTTTTGCCTCAAAACATTCCCTTTTTCCTCCTCCATCCTCTCTCATCTCATTTGTCAAAGGCTAAAGCAACAGAGACGGAGATCCGGAGGGGAGAAGTCGCTCCCGGTGCACTGCTACCCCTGCTCTGCTCAAAAGCTAAATTCCATCTGAAGATGTTTGGAATAGTTTGCTGGAGGATGAAGTTGCTCTGGCTGACTGTGTTTGATGAGAGCCCTTTTTAAACGTGTTGTAAACAGAATTTTTCATCCAAGTTATGATCCGACTCCATTATTTCTTGTTGATAATTCCAGCGCTGTTGGAAGCAAGTGGGACTGTTATGAACACACAGTTTCCTATCGCAGAACCAGCACGGGGGGAGTGCTACTGTTTTTGATCATCTGTCTCTAGGTTAAACTTGACACATTCTTCTAGGGATTAATATCTCCCTCCCTCATTCCTGCATTCAGTTTCTGCCAGCCGCTCTCCTTTTCCTCTAATGCTTCCACTAACGGCAACATTTTTCCTCTCGAAGATTCAGACCCCGGTGAGGACACCAGTGTCAACATAACGACCTCCTGCGTCCAGGGTGAGGGGACAGATTACAGAGGCACAATGAACGTCACTCCAGAGGGTGTGACGTGTCAGCGCTGGGACTCTCAGTTTCCCCATAACCACTCGTTTCTTCCTCAGAACTTTAAATGCAAGTGAGTAAGACGCGTTTCACGCTTACCGGCGGCTCGGAGTCTGTTCATTGATTTGCTGTAAACGACACAGCCATCAGCACCATCATTTAAATCTGTAGTTTGTGTGTGTGTTATAGAGACCTCAGGGAGAACTACTGCCGTAACCCCGATGGAGCAGGTTACCCATGGTGCTTCACTACGGACCCTAATCAGAGGATAGCCAAATGCACCCACATCCCCAGATGTGATGCAGATGCCACACAAGAAAACGGTACATTTCCATCCATTTTTAACTTTAAAGGAACAGTTTGTTTTTATTTTTAAGAGCTGCTTGTTTTGTGTCTCTCAAAAGTAGAAAAGTAAATGTATGCAGTGGTGCATGAAACTTTAAAGGCCCAAGGTGTTTGAGGTGATTATGTTAAACTACTTAATGTCATGCTGGATGAGCTACTTTCATGGACAGATTTTTTTAACCTTGAGTTCTTGTAGGTAACAGGCTTCATCTCAAGCACAGTTGTTTACTTATTTGTGTAGTATGCTTGTTATCTGGAGAATTGCACTAGATGGTCTATTAGAGAACTTGGACCACGCAGAGTTGCTGGATTTGTAGGGCGTAAACAATAAACGTGACAATAAAGGAGATTAGCATTTCCTTCATTTTGAGGTTATAGCAGCAGTATTGTGTAAAAGTCTTCTTTTTTTTTTTTTACTTTACTGGTTGCCCATTTACTTCTGTGCATCTTCTACGTTACTGTAGTTTTTAAGCCAGTTCAACCAGTAGTGGGCAGTGCTGTGTTCAGAGCAGTAATGCACTGCTATAAAGTGGTTTGCAACACCCATCCATCCATTGGTACACTCCCAACACCTTTTTTTAAAAATCTCCCACCATCTCTAGAGTTGTGTTTATCATTTCTTCTACCTGCTCAGTTTATTCTTATATTCAGTGCTTATAAATCTACTATATTCCTCAACACTCTCTCCACATTATCCAGTGGTATTGCTTTGGTTTCTACACCAAGCAAGGGATTTGCAAACTCCCTGTAAAGAGACCAAATTATGCTCTTGAACAATCCATGTTCTGCCTCTACTGTGGACGGGCCTTAAAGCCCCTAAACCAAGCAGGCCACACTTACCACTGTCGACCATGTGAGTGTCTTTGTAGTCAAACTGATCCCTAAAGTACATACTGCAGGTTGCAAACACGTTTTTTCCATGGTAAACACGTATACATGTAATCAAAAGTAAGGGCATATTGTACGTATAAAATGGGCTCAAAACCATGATACAACCACCGCCATGTTTCATAGATAGGATGAAGTTCTTATGTTGAATTACAATGTTGTATTTGTTTGTTTCCTCAAATCAAATTTTACTTTAGATTGGTCAATTTATTTCTTTAAATAAATGGATTCCTTTCTCAACCCTCTAATACAGTACAAATTTTTCTCATAGATGTAGTTTTAGGGTGGGACAAGGGGGTCTACATGTAGTGAAAATGGGTGTAAGTTGAATTAAAAAGAGGCAAAAGAAAGTGTAAGATGAAATGTGCTTGTTGAACCTTAGCTAAAAACACAATGAAGTTAAAACCTTTAGTAGAAGCGTCTGAAGCTTAAAATGTCGTGTAATGTATTTGTCGAACCCTCAGTTGAAATTATTTTCAAAGTCAACAAGCTCAAAGTCAGTTTTAATTGTTAGAAAGTTAAACAAAACAGAGCTTAAGACTTAAAGATTGAATTCAAACCTTTGGATCTGGTCGGAAATGTCTTCGAAGACTCCTTCTGGCTCTGACCTCTGCAGAGAGAGTCAGTGATTTATCCGCTCTCTCAGTGGCTCCTTCCTACCCCATCAGATCCAGCGTGATCATGCTGGATGGGTTCTGTCTTCCCCCTCATGAGTCGGACAAACCCCTCTGGGTTCCCCCCTGTCCGCTCAGCACCCCTCATTGGCTGTGTGACGGGCCTATATTTCCTCTGGTTCGGACCCTCTGGAGGGTCTCAGAGCTCATTCCATCAGAGGAATTCCATCATCCACAGTCATGCTTGGGGGTAAAACTTTGGAGGACATTTTTAATGAGGCTTCATAGTCATCACCATGTGCCTTTGTCCGTTTTTATCTACGGGATGTCTCCAGTTCCTCTCTGAGCCACTCTGTTCTGTACTTTCTCGGAGTAGGTGTTATGCGTCCTCCACCCTCAAATTTAACTTTAGTATTTATATTTTATTACTTCATTTAATTTCTAAATGTATTTACTTGTGTTTACAGTCTTTTTAATGTAAAAATATCATTTGTATACATCATCATAACTTTCATGAAGATAGATGAGGGGATGCTAACAAAACGACCAGGCTAAAACATTAGCCATATGAAGCAATAGATGCGATTTAGGAATGCTTGAAAAGTAACGGCTACGTTCTGCTGCATCTACTTTAGTTTTAAGGGTCCAATTTGTGTTACAACACTACGGCTGCTTGTTTTGTGTTGACTTTATTGCGTTACTTCGCTTTGTTTGCTAGTTCTGCCGCTGTTTCTATGAGGAAACAACTGCGTTCGTGCTCAGAAACACTACTCCCGGCAGTCGACCAATCAGAGGCGCCGCATTCTCTTTCTGCTTGTTCAATGTGACGTACATAAAGGGGTTTGGGGAAAATGGGATATTAATTCATACACTATAGCCTGAAATGTGCATAGTAGAGCCACGTTAAGTTTAAAAGTAGCTTTGAAATCCTTAAATTTGTTACAGCGTTGTAGCTGATAGTCAAGCTAGTCTTTTACATACGTAAAATTTACAATTTATTATTTGTATATTCTGGTCTTTATACAGTCTGTCCAAATGAGGAATGAGTAGTTCTTGTAAAAACACAGTTGTGTCAACTTTGCATTGACCCAGTCCTGCAAGTTTCTTGCAATTCTTGTGTTAAATCAGAGTCCTGACACATTTCTTCACAAATTTGCTAAACGATGTCAGACTATTCTTATAAGAACAACATACCTCTTTTTTTCCTTTAAGTGCCAAGCTTCCAACAAATGACAAGCTTGTCAGCTGAGAAGAAATTCTGCGTTGCTCTTTGAAAAATGGATTTCAAACGCTGAACCACAGATGTTTGAAAAGACATGTCATGTTTCTGCAAAGTGGAATAGCACAGCCGTTTTCGGCATTGCTCTCTTAGGACCGAGCCGCTTGGCAGCGTGCTGCCCAATGAATTCCATTTCACGGAAGAATAAAAACACCAGACTTTGGCAACAGTGCTCGCTGTCATTTCCCATGTTTCTCTGCTTTACATTTCAGAGGACCACACATCAGTTACCCTCTGCTGATTCTGTTTAAGAACAGACATAGTGAGGCTTTAACGTTCTGTTATATTTGAGAAATGCCAGTCAGAGAATGTCGTCAACACGAAACCAATCCAAAACCACAAATAGTGCACACACAAATCTTCCATTTCTCTCTGCAAGTGCATGTTTTTTATTTTAACGCATGCTGGATACGCTCGCTGAAGACGTTCAGGTGTTTGAGAAACCACTTGGCTCAGTCATATTTGGCAATTGTTACAGTATTTTTACAAGCTCTTCTAAAATAACGTCTTCCTGTTCTTCAGAGTGTTATGAGGACAATGGTGAGATGTACCGGGGCACTTTATCCATAACTCGATCTGGGATTCCCTGTGCAGACTGGTTGCACCACATAAACAGGTGAAGTAAAATGCATTGAGAGTGACTGAAACTATTTCCTGGAGAGAATGACACCCCTTTCTGCTCAGTGCAGGAAATGTTGACAATTCAGCTTCAATTGCCAGTTGAAAATCTCTTTCATAAGAATCCAGCCAAGCAGTGAAAACAAACAGCGAGAGGAAATCGGGGGTTCCTCTGGGGTCAATACCGGGTCCAATTATTATTCATCTAACTGACGAGAGGAAACCCTGGGGTCCTCTCCCATCAAGCCAGGTTGACGGAAAAGTTGCCCATGCCCAGGTCTGTTGCTTCGCGTAGAAGTCAAGCTGTTAGATTTACTTAATTTACAAGAATTTTAAAAGCTAAAATGACACAGACAGATGGACATGTTCCAGAGCTGACCCCTGACCCCAGGAAGTGCTTTCTGAGGAAAGTAGATCAAAGCCAATCAGCTCCCTCCCATAGACTGCAGCCAGTGAGTCTACCCTGCTCAAGGTTAGGGGTCATCCCAGGAAAAACTGCTGAGAGCTACAGCTTGTTTAACAATCTCCTGGGAAGTGAAATTATCTTCACCCCCTGACAAATTGTTGCCTATTGCCTGGCGTTATTTTTGCGCTTGTGTGTCCAAAAGCCAACCTTGTAATTTCTTTTCAGGGGTGTTTTGGATATCTGAGAAGATTACATTCAATTCTTCCTCAGCCAAGTTGCAAAAAGACACATGATTAGATGTGAATTCCTACTAATCGCGAGCACAACCATGTCGTTCCATAGAGGACGTGGCTCCTGTCGGTCTGAGCCCTGCCGAATGCTTCAACTGCATACTTTCATACTCCCTTGAGCATGCTTCAGAAAACCCTGTGTTTCCTTCTCCATGCTCCATACAGCTATTGCAGAGGATTCATTGCATTATAGGAAAGCCAGAGTCAGACTTTCCAGGCATAACATGATCACTTAGAGTGTCTACTGTATGTGCATGACAGTGTATGAACAACTCCATGAACAGTTTACACATGCTTGGTTGTTTTTAAGTGTATGAGTGTGTGTGAATCTTTGAGGCGTAACCCAGTGTTTAGTTCTCATATACTACGCCAAAAAAAAAAAACAAATGAAATATGAGAATCTGTATTTGTGTGTTTTACAGTGGGGATTCTCACTCTACAGTATCCCATGTAGGGCTGGAGAAGAACTACTGCCGGAACCCTGACAGGGACAAGCATGGCCCCTGGTGTTACACCAGTCCAAACAACCGTTTGACCTGGGACTACTGCAAACTGAAGCACTGTGAGTGACTGAAATATGCTCTCATCATGTTAAATCCATTTCTGGAATTGGAGGATAGAGACTACCATTTTCAGAAAATTATAATAGTTATACACAAGGCACCTGTTGTATGGTTTCCAGGAGTTAAGTAATACAGCTGCAGCTGTAAAAACATGTCTTAACATGTTTTTTAATAAGACATACCTATTCAGGCTAGACAAGCTAGCTAAAAACAAGCTAATTAGCTAACTTTACAGGCCCTAGGGATATTTTGCTTCCGTATCAACTATCTTCTTCCTTGTGTCAAGCTGAGCTAAACAATATCTTAAATTTTCTTGTTCAGTAGTCCAAACATGTCAGCTCTTGAAAAAAAGTCTGATTTTGTGAATGGAAAATTTGTATTTCTGGCTAAAACGAGTATTTCATGAGTTGTTCAGACGAAAGCATTGCTTCTGGAAGAGCATGTAATAACATCATTTAGATCTGTTGACTTTAACTAAAACATCACAACAGTTCTTGTCTACATTTGCCGAGTGTCTGACGTAATCTCTTAGCTGTGGTTTTTGTCCAATTGGCAGATTATACACAACACTCAAACAGCAAACAGATGCGAGTCTCTGCTGCCACTCTTTTATTTGGGCAAATATACATTCAAGCTGCTGGACCAAACAATGTCTTAGGCTGGTTTCAATCTGGCAGCACTGACAAGCCTCTTATGAATGGCCATACAATGATTTCCATAATGTAAAACATGCCTGTCGTGAAGTCCTTAGATCTTGAGCAAATTTATCTGCTGTTGCTGCTGTCATAGCCTCTAACAATGATCCAGATGCAGAGATAATTCTTAATAAAGTCTGAAAGGTTGTCGTTTCCAAAGGTTTTGCGCTTTTGTGATTCACATCATCCCTGCTGATGTGAATCAGTTCTTACTGTTATGCTCTACTTTACTCTTGTCAGGCGAATCAACAACAACGGCTCCTCAACCAAACAGTGAGTATTGTTTTTCGTTCATCTGGATTCAAGCAGGCACGTCCTCTTCCTCGTCCGTCTGTCTCTGATCTACTTTCTTTTCCTTTTAACTCTTCATATCAGATCCATTTGTTGGCATTTACCTGGCTGAATAAATAATATTTAATGGTTAACTTTGGAAGATATTTTGAAACATTTCTTCATTGAAATGCAACAAAAGCATCCATCTAACTTACATTATCAAAATATGTCCTTGTTTAGTGCTAACCGGGCCTAAGATATCATGCTTTGTGCATATAAACACCAGAATAGTTGGAGGACATAAAGTACGAGGTACCGATGGCAGCTGGGTTGTAAGCATCCAAAGAGAGTAAGACTTTTTTTTGTCTTTTTCAGAGTATCCTTTACCTGCCTTCATGATAAGCTTAAAGATGACTAAAATGATCTTTTTAATTTCTCTTAGGAAGGTTCATTTGTGTGGTGGCTCACTGATCAGAGAAGACTGGGTTTTGACTGACCAGCAGTGCTTCACGTCCTGGTACTGGTATCCATCTTGTGTTTTTTGTAGACGTCCTCTGCATGTCTTTTGTATAGTTTTGTGACCCATTCACTGACTAAACTGGCTCACACAAATGTTTTAGACTTAAGACGTGTTTGCTTTCGGAAGCTCCCCACAACATACTGCAATTTAGCCTTCTATGCATGGAAGGAAAGAGAAGCATCTTTTATCATTTACTGTCATGAAATTATTGCATCACATGTCGATCAGCAGCTTGCGGGATATTTGAGTCATTTTTATGTGGAAAAAATAATATTTACTGCAGTGATTCAGTGTCTAGGGTTTCTGGCATCTACCTTGTATATCTTCGAGGCAAGTTAAAAATGGGGAAACAAAACCAAACTGGAGGTCAAAACACCAGAATGGCGTAAATTTAATCAGAATAACTTGATTTGCTGCATCTCTATTGGTGCAGAAATGATAGGATGTTTATACATCTGTTGTGCGAAGAAGACTTGATTTGCAAAGGAGGGATGGAAACGACTGACCAGGCAAAAGTTGTCATGTGACTCATCAGCTACTTAAAGTATATTTATATGAGTAACCGATGTCTGTCCCAGATGTGACAAAAGATTCCAGATATCTCAGTGATGCTTTTATGGATGTTTATTATAGGATCTTCCCCCTTTTGGGATGTTTCACTCTGGTTTGAATTGCCAAAGGATGCACCTCTAACAAATCATCGTAAAATATGTGGACGTTCTTTCTGCAAAGGCAGAAGTAAACAGAATAAACAGAGATGTTTAAATGGAAACGGTGGAGGTGAGGTCTAAAACGTGTCCGTTTTGGCACCATCTGTTCTCAAAGCCATCCAACCGGAGACTTCAGGTTGGAAAAGGTTAATCGGTAGTTGTTATAGTCAGTCTTCGGGCGTGGCATTTCGCTCAGCACATTAGATTTACGTCTCATTCCTTGTCATCAGCGTTCCAGATCTGAAGGATTACAGCGTGCAGGTGGGTTTGCATCACCTCAACGAGTCCTCGAGCCGCACGAGACTGCGCATCTCCCGCCTGATCTGCGGCCCAGAAGGATCCAATCTGGTCATGCTCAAACTCGAAGAGTAAGTAGACAACTCCTCACAGGCTCCCAGTGACGGGGCAGAAACCAAAGATGGGGAAATCTATTGATTCTTTTGCACCACATACTTACTCCATACTTTCTGCCATAGCCCCGCCCCCGTGTCTGAGGGTGCCTCCACCATTCATCTTCCTGTAAAAGAGTGTCACATCGCCGAAGGCACCAACTGCACCATGTATGGATGGGGGGAGACTAAAAGTACTGCTTTCTTTCAACTATGTGCCAATATACTTTGTATTTGATTGGCTATTTATGAAGAATTTCTGCAACATTCGCCACAAATGGTCTTTATATTGTTCTACTTACAGATACGGGACACGATGAGGTGCTAAATACTGTAACCATGCCCATGGTCAACAATGACATATGCTCACAAATCAAAGGGGGGGCTCGGGAAAGCAGGATATGTGCCGGCGGAAACATAGGAGAAGGAGTATGTGATGTATGTGTCGTTCATTTAAGGAAACTTGTGGTACATCAGTTTGTTTTTGTTTGTTAAACTTGTATGCGTTGCACTTCATTTGTGTTTTTATGTTCTTGCAGAGAGACTACGGCGGTCCGTTGGTTTGCCAGGAGCATGAGCGCAAAGTTATCATCGGCGTGAGCATCCAACGGACCAAATGTGCCTCATCGCAGCCTGCGCTCTTCGTCAACGTCGCTTACTACTCAGAGTGGATTTACAAAGTGTTCAAACTCTACCCCAGTTCAGAGAGAAACTGACGCTGTGGTGTGGAGAGAAACCTCACAGACAAGCGGGAAACGCTTCCGATGTGAATGGAGCGAGAGGGAAAAGAACCGTTCGGAGAGCGATGGTAACTGGAAACTGGCTGTACCGACAGTGGGATCTCGCCACTTTGCAAGACGAGCAGAACTCTTACGGCCAAAGTCTCGGGCACATGGACGGCGCACTCATTTTTGCCTCGACATCTTCAGAAGTTTTGAAGCCATGTAAACAAAGACGATGAGAGACACACTTGTGACTCGGTATTACTTCCTGGATCGTACTTGAACCCAGCTTCTTGCTGGTTAGCCATCTTTTAATGGGATTTCCTCTCTACTTGTTTCTACGTGTAGATGTGGACCATAAAATGTGCCTTTTTTAAAATCTTGGACAGAAAGAAATGTCTCCTTTTTGTCAACAAAAAGTGCCACTAATATCCCTCTCATGAGGACGAGCCTTTCAGCCTGTGAGTCCAACACTGGGCTTCAGACTCGGCACTCCGTTAGTAGGTAGACGACAGGAGCAGCCTCACAGAGCTAACTGTGTGCAGTAGCTGAACTACCTTTTCCCCAGTTAGCTGTAACTGTTAGTTTCCCTGTGAGACGGTCTAAGTAGGGCTGAGCAAACTGCTCCAAATCTTATGCTAATATTTGTAGCATGAGAGAGAGAAGAGCCATGCCAAATATAACATGGCTATTTGGTCTCCAGTTTGGAGGGAACTGTGGCCCCTGGTGGGCTGTGTGTGGTCAGTAGAATATTTGATACGTTTTTTTTTGTTTTTGTTTTTTTTTTCATGGAAAGTGACTTTGTATGCGCAGACCTGCAGGTTTATTATGTTTCTGCCGTGCTGTAAGGTTTTATAGGTCTTATAGATCTGGAATATTTTGGGTTCAGATTGGCTTCTTTGTGTGAAATATTTAAGGAGATTGTTAGCGTGTAGAAATGTGTATTTATTTGATCAAATTAGCTGAAGAAATTGGTCAAAAATGAATCTGTAGTTTGGTGGGCTATTTACACTGTAGTGTTTTTGTTTTTTTTACATTTCTGTGGAACTAGGGTTTAATCCTTTGCAGTCCACACGAGCTTCATCGAGGTATAAAACTATGGTTTCACTGTTCTCCACTATCTTCTTTTTGCATTGCTTCTATATGTTTTTCTTGCATTTTCAAGCTTTAACTCACATTCGTGACTTTCATTACAGAGTTATAATGCTGCCTCCAACATCCGTTCAGCTGTTTTCAGCCAGAATCAGCCTCTGTGGGATGCCCATATCCAACCAGTGTGTGCAACAGGTTGCATATGAGCAAACCAGCCTTTTTCTTTCCAGTTGTGCTTTAAATTCTCCCTACTGTTGGCTTAGTTGCTGGGACAGATTCTGGCCTTCCCCCACAACCATGCATTGGAATAAGCAGGTACAGGGCAGAGATATGCTTTACCTCTATAGCTTTTGAATGAAGTGAAAAATAAAACAGTTCCAGTTGCTTAATTCACCTTCAGATAATCCAAGAGTCTGATTTGTAAGTAATTCTTCATGAGCAAGGAAGTGGTTGGTGCCGTCCTATGAGCATGTGAAAACCAGCCTCGGTCTCACACCGCTTCCGGCTAAGATGATGGTGACACTTATAGAAGCTGCATTTAAAGCGATTGTCTAATTGGTGAAACCCAACGCGGAATATCATATCATTTGTGTTTTGTTTTGTTTATGTAGCCTCTCGTTGACCATGTTGTGACTGTTATTTAATGAGCCTTTGTGTAAATAGCCTCATGCAATCTGTACATTCAAGTTGTAATTTTTGTAAATATACTTTTAAATATACAGCTGCTGTTTTGTGTTACCGACCCCTTTTTCTTGTATCCATGCTCTTTTCTGATATTTGTATGCTTTTGTATTATTCCTGTTTTAATAAACAGCTTTATATTGAGCTCAGTGTTGTCTGTGCACTTCACCGACCTGCATCTTGCTGGTTTTGGAAGTGGAGCCCAAACATCACTCTGAGAAGCAAACCATGGTGTCGGATGAATCCCGTGGTATTGCAGAAGTAACAGGAGGTCAATTATAGAACCAGACGAGCAATAAATACTCACTTCTTTGGGAATACTTGGAGAATATAGTTGGATGTGTCAGATTCACGTGGGCTACTGTGGCCTCCATAGGAGCTGACGCTTCATGCTCCAGATGTAAAATGAATATTTCTGCCAGGGGTTTTTCCATAGTGCGAGATCAGGCATTTTACTACAAAAAAAAAGTACATTAATGTAAAATTATATCTTAATTTAATAATTTCCTACTTCAGGAACAAAAGTGTGAGAAAACTGTTCACACATTTCTGTTTGGCTTTGTTACCTGCTCAAATGCTTCTGATTGGATCTTTACGCATTAGATCTACAAAAGTTCAGTTATTGAAATGAAAAATGCATCACAAATATTAGCATTTTTATTGAATTTGAAAGTTTAGTTTATATTAAAATTATTCATATTTTTAACAAAAAAATATACAAACTGAAGTCTGGTTTTAAACTTATTTCTCTGTTGCAGAACTTTGCTGATGAGGTGAAGTGTGGCAGAAAAAGATGAGACGGCAACTTTAAAACAGATAAGTAGAATAAAAGAAAGAAAGGAGATGGTGACAAAATCTAATTACATTTCTACTGACTTTACATTACAGGCTGAATGCATATTTTTTGTCTTCGTCTGGTTAATTTTACCCTTAATCTGCATCTATTTTTACATTTCAGAGCATACATTTAAGATTTTCCTTGTTTAACTGATGTACAACACTCAGCACTGGTTTCTTTTAAAAGCTTTTGGGAAAACAGATCAGTCTGGCTGCAGTCATAATCCCAAAAGCCTCCTAGGTGTCACAGGTCACAGGTGTTTGGTTGGCATCTTTGCCCTTTGCAGTGCTGAAAATGAGCAACAAGTGCTTCAAACTTTCATATAAATTCAGATGTTTCCATCAGTTTGCATTCCCTCTGATCAGATCTAATCCAAAAGGTGGACAAAATCAAAGCAGCTCAGTCATTTCCAGCAGAAATCGCAGCACAGGGGCTGTCATGTGGAGATATCGTTTACCGATCTGGCATCATGTTATATTCCGATGAGGGTCATTTTGCCAGTAGTCCACTTCCATCCTGCTGACCCAGCAGTTGGAATTCTGATCCCAATCTTTCCCCCGCTGGCCAATCATCCAGAAACTCTGCCTTACCTTCTCTTCTCTGCAGTAAAGGGATATAAAGGAAGTCCATGCCTCTGCCCTGTTGCAGTAATAAAAGCTGATATGGAGCAGTGCAGATATCAGGTCTTGTTTAGACTTTTTGAAGCTAAGCTTTTATAGATTCTCCCTCTGGCTTTTCCTGGACAGAAATCCTGGAAGGTTGCCTCAACATCAATCTCCACTTCAACAAACAGAAAAGTCTAAAGACGATAAAGGAGATAACACCCATATCATTCTGTGGAGATCACTAATAACCCGGAGAGCCACGATTTATGTTAACAAGTGGGATGACCCAGTCAATGACCAGAAACACTCAAATCTCTGTAATAATACTTTAATTATCTCCAATAATGTTACATTTACCCTGTAAAATCTGCTCCCTGTCATGCAAAGCCTGTGTATATTGAGTTAATCGCACCTTGGCATGAAACTTCTCATCCCCAGGAGAGATACATCCATAAAACATCAATAAAAATTCACAGCAGAAATGAAAAATGTTTATAAGCATCTTATATGTCCAGCTTTAGTCTGTACTTCACAAATAAACTTTTTTACTAGTACCTTTATTGGATTTACTATCTGAGGTAACCAAAACAACTATACATGTAGCTCGGAATAAAGAAATTCTGCTTTAATGTTTCTCACGTGCACAAATTCAAAGTTTATAAGTGTTATGAATTATTTGGTCTTTTATCGCCCTCTACTGGCGGAAAAGTGTAACTGCAGCCTCGACAGTCAAGCAAGAAATGCATTACTCTTCATCACAAACTTGTTTAAATGATGTTGGAAATTTGGTTCCAGTTCGGGTCCACGCAGCATTGTGGGTTCACGTCCTGCGCAAACAGAAACCTCTTGTTCATCTGAAACTGGCTCCAGATGACTGGCATCCCCTGCTGGGTCCACTGGTGAGGAACATGGTAGTGTGTCCTTGTCCTACTGTCTGTGTGATGGTGCACCAGTGGGAAAGTGGTAAAAGTGTCTCTGCTGAGCTCCAGTGGAGTTTTATCCATGGTCAGAGGAACAGTGTCTCTCAGATGATGGTGAATCAGTCGATCCTGAAACACTTCCAGGTTTGTCAGAAACAAATATGACTTAATAAGGGTCACAAAATGAAACAAACATGGTCAGAACTGCAGTAAATTTCTTTCACTATGTCCACACACCTCGTCTTTAAGACTTCCAAAATAATCATCATGTTTTAACGTGAAACTGTTGAAGTAATATCTAAAAAATACTCATGCAGTTGCCCTTGTGACCGCTAGATGTCGCACCTACCTCAAAAATGAACAGAAAACCTGTTATTTTTTATTTCTCACAGCGGAAAACACACAAATAAGTAAAAATGTATTTATTTAGATGTCAGACTGAAAAATATGATCAAAATAAAGTGATACTAAGACACAAAATCAACTAAATTAGATATATCAATAAAACAAATTAGCAAAACTGAGCTGAACATTAATCTCTAGTTATTTATGTAGTATTTAATGTAGTTTAACCCTAAAGTTTTGCCTGCACAAATGTCACATTATGTTGTATTTTACATTTTTAAAGCTAATTTTATATAATATTTAGATTTTTTTGGACATTTTTGCATATTGCACGTTTAGATGGAGGCTTAATATTAATATTAAAACATTCAAGAGTAATATAATTATAAATATGTATATATATATATATATATATATATATATATATATAAATGGTTTTTATATATAATAATTATATAAATTTGTGTAAATTTTTACACTTTTCACTTACAATCCTAATTTTAATTTCAATTTGATTTGCAATATTAATACTAATAATAAATTTTATTTAAAAGCGCCTTTCAAAACCACTTAAGGTCATTTTACATTAAAAACAGGCAATAAAAGTACACAAAGCAATAAAACACAATTATATACAATTAAATACAGTACAATATAAAACTATGGAACAGAGTTTTTACAGGTTTATGCCTTCTTGAACAGGTGAGTATTCTACAATTCAGATAACTTTTGTTCTTAGTGTACAACAAAAACAAATCCTATTTTTTCAATGCCTCATGTTTAAAGGAGGTAACCATCAAAACTTTATGTATAATCCTACCTGTTTCTGTTTGCAGGGAGGAGCCATGCTGCCATTTACCATCTTGCATTGTGGTGAAAGTGTTGTGGAAAGACAAATTCTCTGACCCGACTCTTGAAATCTCCATTGCCTAAACAAAACCAAAGCTCCTTTAGTGTTCCACAGTAACTCTGGAAGTTACCATGGACCATACACCAACATTGTATAAAAGATAAAAATAAAAAAAACAGTGCTGAAACTTTATTGAAAAAACTGTTGATGGTTTTACATAAAGTGAAGTTGAAAAAGTACCACTCTACCTGCTGAGATGTGATTCTGTGAGGTGTTGAGTGGTTCAGGTAAAACAAATCTATTTGTTTCTGAGAGTCTGACCATAACAGAGAGATATATCATATAAATGATGACTTAGATGATCTTCATGAGTCACAATTAGACATCAAACATACTCTGTGTGGTACTTCTCTGCTTGGCCTCCCTCCTCCACTTAGCCCGTCTATTTGAAAACCACACCTATAACAGACAAAGACATCTCAATACAGATGATAATACATGCTGGCATAAAGGGAATGATAAAACACCTTGATGGTGTCCTCAGGAAGTTCCATTTCAGCCGACAGCCTCTCTCTTGTGTACAGATCAGCATATTGACTTTGTGAGAACTCTGAGTGAGACATAAAATTGTGTTTTGTGAATCTGAATATGCTGCATGTGGTAGTTGGGTGAATTGGATAGATAGGTTACCTTGCTCCAGTGCTTTGCTCTGCTCAGGGGTGAAGTTGGTGCGGTTTCTGTGGAGGACATCTTTAGATTTCTGTTCAAAACGCATCTCCTGCACGCTCACTTCTTCCAGCAGAGAGCACAGCTCTGCAAGGCACCAGAGACATGACAGATATGCAGATGATCACGTGAGAGTGTTGTGGAATTAGGTGGTAACCTTTTAACACAGAACTCACCCTGATCAGCACTGGTGTCCATACACACTGGTCCATGTTCCAGCTGAATCTTTCGTAAAATCCTGTTTATGGATGACACCTTGCAGAACACAGCATACAAACAGCTCTTATAAACAGCTGGAACGTTTTGAGATTCATGAGCATGAACATTTTTGGCCATACGTACACTCGGGACTTTGGCTGCTTGGCCTAGTCGTGCCGTTGCGAGCCGTTTTCTAATTTCCCAAGCAAAAATGGTAGGATTTTCCCTTTTACACTGGATGATTGCAGAGATGATCCCAGGGGTGAGAAGCCGAGGGCGGCTTCCTCCAATAGTCTTGGGTTCAGCCAGTCCCGTGCGCCGGTAGCGGTTCAGGATCTTACTGACGCACCCGTTGGACACCTGAAAGACGCAGCAGGTTTCCTATCAGCTAAATGCTTCTTTTAATTCACTCAGACTTATATTCAACCGTGATTATTGTCTTATACTGAAATCAGAGCTTCTAATTGTGTTGCGCCACGCGGAGTGCGTAATCTACCCGAAGTATTCTGGAGATCTGACTTGGACGAACTCCCTCCGAGGCCAGTTGGATTATTTTCCGCCTCTTGGATTCTGGAAGAGGCCTTCCGTTGAGAAACATTCCTCCCAGCTGGTTGACACTTTCACCCCCTTATCACAATTTAAACAGTTTAATCTATTCTTTAATTCAACATCTTCACTTTAAAAATGAAAACCAAGCATTCTAAACATATATTGCGCAACAGACTTGAGACTTTATAAATAGGCTACTCCAAAAGTAAAAAACAAAAAAAAACTAACCTTTATTGTGCAGATTGGAGGTTATTCCGCACATTTCCCAAGCTTGAGGAAAATCCAAACAGTATATTTTTTCCCAGAAAAGTTAATCTGAATATAATTAGGAAAATGAGCAGAAATTCTAAATGTCCGCTGAACTCTGCGCAACTTTGGTGAATAACAATGAGATGGAGCCTGAAGCAGATATTTATAGGCCAGCAGACCTCCCCATGACGCGTGGCCCGTTTGCTGAAATGTCAATACTGCAAGGAGGGAAAACTAAGAGGGTGAAAGAGACTTCAGAGATTATCAATCCTACTAACATGTCTCCACCTGATACAAATAAAAACAGAGACATGAAATAAAAGTGTTTTGCTGTTTGTATTTTCCAAATAAGAAATTGTAAAAAGGCCTCCACTGATTAATTTACCTTTTTTTTTTCAAGACAACAGATAAATTGAACCATTCTCTGCATAAATAATATTTTAAAGATGTATTTTGTCTGTGCTGCATTAGTGAGTCGATCATATTCAGCTGTCGGAATTAGGGATTCCTTTTGCGCATCAGGGGGCCAATGTAGTTAGGATAGCATTCAGTGTGACACGTTTCAGCTCATAAACCTTCTGCTTTTACATATATTGAAAATAAAGAAATCCTTCTCTTTTAAATCAACTAAATGATCACCAGTAGCGCGTTTTTACATTATTTCAAGGGGGTTTAGACGTCGTCACGTGACTTGAGCATCCCTTTCCCAGCTGAAGTGGCTCAGATTAAAAGGAACTCTGGACTCCTTTCATAAAACAAACATTTGGAAATCTGCTCCAATGACGACTGCCATATGGTAAAGTGCTTTTAATAAATCATAAATCTATCACGTCCTCTCTCTTTATTACATTTCCTTTCTGAACGTGAACAAATAGACTCGTGCATGGGCGCAAGGAGAGGACCAATTGGGGGACCTCGTTTATCCAGAAGAGGGAGGCTAAAATAACCCTCACAGATGTTCCTTGGGCAGCCAGCAGATAAAAATGCGTTGTAAACGGTTCAAAGGGAAATATTTGACGAGCAAATATTAGCCTATGTGAAAACCCACATGGGCCTCGTCTTTTGGCCTGTTTAATGACTAATTGAATATCATTAGTTGGGTCCACACACATCTAAGTACCACCGAAATGAAAGACCAGATTTTAAAATGCCATATGGCCTACATTATACATTAACCACGACTGAAAGGACAATAATACCCTGTGTACAGTCAGCCAGATTGAAGAACGGGCAGCCATTTTTTGGACACCATCATCTCCTTGCCAACCGAGACAAAAGACAAATAGATCGAGCTTTTTTGTTTATTACCAGGGAGCTGACGTGGTCATTGATTTATAATGCTTTATTGCATGTGCAGTGTGTTGCTAAACATGGCTGATTAAAGTACGTATGTTAAGTTATTACGACCGCTCCACATTTTCGTGGTGCGTAATTTTGAAGTCTTTTCTCGCCCGAGGAAAGGGGTTGAAGTTTCACAGCCTGTAGAGCTACTGACAACAGCCACGTTGCAGATTAGGATCGCCGTATTTGTTTCGAAGATGAAACGTGTGTGTGGGTGGTTTACTTTCAGCTGAGGCGTTTAGAAAAGTGAATAATTTAACCGCGTAAAAATGTTACCAAAAACCTCTCCAAAGCGCACAGGGGTGCAGCGTGCGCAGCGGGGCTGCCTCCATGCTCAGGTTCCTCCTTTCTGTTCTGGCTGTTTGAGCTCATCAGATATCTCCATGTTTGTTCTTTTTGTTTCTGTGAATGTTTCTATGTTAATCCAGTACAGATGCGCGCTTTAGTGTTTTACTTTCAGTAGATATTCTACTTTACGTGAAAGTTCTAGTAAGCTACGTCTTAACTTTTATTTTCCTATTTCTATTTTCAGTGGATCTGAAATCCCTTTATTATTTATCCAACTCTAAAGTGTCTGCAACTTTGTGCCTTTCTCTTATTGAAACCTTTATTGTTTCACTAACTTTGAAATCACTGCTAATGATCTATGCTTTCACTCAGAGCCATACGTTACCGACTGGTCTAAGATCGTCCTTAAACAATTATGCAACGTTTTGGATGAACTAGTTCTTTCTCCCACATTTTAAAAATCTTAATTTCTAACAAACTTATTTGTAGTGATCACATCACGTGTCTACTTGGTAAGCTTTTTTTTAATCAAATTTGCAAAGGGCCCTTAAAGTTTGCTTCATGGACATAAAACATTATTTAATCAAAGTTACACGAATTGTGAGCCATGGGGCGAATAAGCTTGCAGCTTTTACAGTTTTTTAAAATCTAAATAAACTATATTAAGATCTTTTACAGTGACTGTTAGAGTCCCCTGATGAAGAGTCATTTGTCAAAATATTAGGTACCTAAATGATTAATCAGATGAGCATCAGAATAAGGAGGAAAGGGGATTTAAGTGACTTTCAACATCATGTGGTAGTTGCTGATTGGCAGACTGATCTGAGTAGTTTAGAGAGAGAGAGGTCAAATAAAGGTTAATTATCACGTGAGTGGCAGGTTTCTGCATCCAAATGCCTTGTTGATGCCTGAGGTCAGAGGAGAATGGGCAGGCTATAGATTAAAGAAAGATAGTCAGATAAGCAAATACAACTCATCCAGCTTTAAAACAGATGAGCTGTAGTGTCAGCAGATCACATCTCCTTTCAGCTAGGAAACTGAGACTACACTCCGCAGAGACTCACCTGAACTGGATAAGCATTGTGAAAATGAAAAAACAACCTCATCTGGTCTGATGAGTCTCCATTTCAGCTCAGTGTCAGATGGTGGAATCAGAATTAGGTGGAAACAACATGCTGTCATCCTGCCTTGTATCAATGGTACAGGCTGGTGATGATGTACTAGTGTGCAGTATATGTTTTTGGTCCACTTTGGATTAATTAATACCAACTAGCGTCTTTTAACCACCACAGCCTCCCTGAGTATTGTTGCTGTTCATGTCCGTCCCTTTATGAGCACAGTGTAGCATCTTCTGAGAGATACTTCCATCATGTCACAAAGTTTAAATGACCAACAACATAATGAGTTAACTGGACTCCAACTGCCTCCACAATCACCAGATCTCAGTCCAGCAGGGCCGGGGATGGGATGATGGTGGAACGGGAGATTCTCATCATAGATGTGCACCAAATGCATGATGCTTCATGTCCTAAAATGTTTCTAACACCTGATTAAATCTAGAACACTAAGAATTAAGGTGGTTCTGAAGGCAAAAAGGGGTTCAAAATTGCACCATCAGCACTTTAAAGTGGATGGTGAGTATGTGTAAAATGTGGACAGTGTGGTGTCTGCAATATGTATTTTATGCTATAATGACCCATGAAATAGCAGCTTTCATTGTTGGATCTCATTCTAAGAGCTGTGTGTTCATTGATTGGAAAAAAAAGGAGAATGAAAGCGTAAAGTAAAAAGGTTTAATCTGACAATTGCGTTACAAAAAGAATGGAACGTGCCCACAGAAACGCCTCCGTCCTCTTTGGCTCATCAAAACAAAAAGGGCAGGAACTCTATAAAAGTCAGGAGTTTTATTAAAGTTGCTGCTTGACCACAGCATCTGACCCCTCATTGGCTGGTACGCTGTCATGGGGGTGGTTATAAAGAGCTGTGATTGGCGGAGAGCCTCGTGTGTGTTGCTCCTGAAAGATGATCCTGCTGAGTTGTAACTTGCAGCTGATGGGAGTGTGTCACATGGCCTGCACACAAAATAGACATTGGACAGAAAACATGGCATCCTTACTAAGTCTTACCTCTAATTATGATCATCTTTTGACCATTTTATTCAACAATTCTCCAGATATTATGGGGTTGCACATGTCTACCAGTATGAATACTGCTCATGCTTTTTTTCTTTAGAATAAATTCAGCTCTGAGAGACTTTCGTATGATTTTAACACTTAAGTTTATTAGTTTTCCAGGTAAAATTTTAATATAATTATGTTACAATTATTTATTAATATTTCCTTCAGTTATATGGTTAATGTGACTGCCAGTTCTTTTTCCCCAGGTGATCTCATGATGCACATTTTTGTAACGTGAGTTATTTTTTTTACCAGATTAATAACCCAGATTGCAATGATGGCAAGCTCTATTTCCTGTCCCTTTGCAATAAATAATTAGATAATAAATAACTGCAGCTTACGAAAAGCTGGAAAACATCCACCCTGCAAGATCTCTGGGGTTTAAATTGTGATGCAACACTCCTGACTCAACATATAAATATTTCAATACAAGAGCAGACAGACATGATAGAAAAGTGTTATTACAGCTGAACCCACTAGGACCTCACGTCCGTGTGAAATTCAGCTCGCACCTTCTCTGCAGCTTCCCGCTCTAAGTTCAGCATCTCCTTCAGAATTTCAGCAGCAGCTCTGCATTGCTGACATCACTGACTAATTTAGTTAGTATGAAAATGGACCCATGGAACCAATCCCAGCTCACAACGGGCGAGAGGTGGGGTGCACCCTGGACAGGTCGCCAGTCCATCACAGGGCCCAACATAAAACCACAGAGTGAAATTAAAAAGAATTTCTCCTAAGATAAATAAGCAGCAATGTGGTAGACATACCCCTTTCCCCAACTTCTTTCAAACCAAATAAATAAATAATGATTATGTTTTATATACCTGCATATCACTTTCAATTCATTATTGTTTAAATTAGAGTTGAAATGTATTTTTCAGTAAGAAAAAACTCATATTTACAACATGCACCTCATCAGGATCAGTGCATGTGTTTCTCCTTTATTTTCTGAGTCACATTAACACACATATTACACAACAGCATATCCTATTGTTTATTTACACTACCTTCTTGTTTCTGCTCCAGTCCTTGCTTCCAATCTTCCTGCCTCTTTATTTTCATTACAAGCTAGTCAGAGCATCAAAGGAGTCATGACAGAGAAAAGCATCGATGGGGTTTTGCCCAGCAAATATTTAGAAAAAATCTCCAAAGTACAGATGTTCTTTCTAAGCATCGCATTGCATTGCTTCCAGCACAATCAATCACATGATAGACACATCTGGATGCTGCCAAATACAGCTCAGCAGCATGTTTATCTGTCTCTATTCTAAGCTGCTGCATTCATATACCATGCCTTGATTAAAGAGCAAATATGAGTGTAAATTTTTACTGTTCTTTGTCAAAATAATGTAATTTTATGTTTATTTGTCAGAGTATAAGGCTGTCTATATATATAAATAGACTGAAATAGAAAACCTTTGCAAAAACAGTTAAAAGATGACAAACTATAAAGTTGGATTTACATCACATTGATCATTTAATGTGAGTGATGGAATGATTTTTAATTCTAATATATGCAAAAAGAAAAAAAAAATCTTGCAGCTTTCTTTAAAAAAACGTCATCTGTAAGTTTATGTCGATTGGAAATCAAAGCATTATCAAATCACAAACAAATTCTCCTTTTTTAACTCTGCATAGTCATTGCTCTGAATTTACGTTGGAGTGTAGCTATGATGCTTTAACTTTCTAAAGACACTTGTGATGTCAAAGTGAATTATGTTTGAGTTTAATACAAATGTCTTAACTATGTTTGAGGCCGAATTTATTAGTGCCTCTGCTTTTATGTGACATTTAGTGTATATATCATAAAGTAAGCACTCCAGTTAGAAGAAGGGTCTATGTTGATCACTCAGAGCCAACCCCATCCACCAATTCTCTTAAAGTTTAATCAAAATAATGAAAGATGTGATGTTAATACTAAATGTTGATGTTATATTTAGTTGTACGTATGAAAATAGTTTTTTTATAAAGTTATATTAGCCTTCTACTTTGTGGCTGTTATAAAATAACTTAAAAAAAATAGGTATAATTAGTTAAATAACTACTGTATTTCTTTGTAGTAATTGTTGAAACATATTAAATGTTTCAACAACAGAAAGCTGAGCCCTTAAGACCCTCTGCTTAAAGTTATAACTTTTCCCTGTGTATCCTGAGGGCAGTATTATCAGGGGTACCGCTGTGCTGACGTGTCGTACCTCTTGCACCGGAAGTCTTTATTTCAATTTGTCTACGCGGTCCAAGTGCGTCTCCGTCCGCTTCCATTCACTCTGATCCGCAAACCCGGAAAGATTTCAGCGTGTGTATATGCATGGCAAAGTGTGTTTCCGGTACAACGTGTGTGTTGATCGCTGTTCAGTCTTTTTCTCTTGGCTTTCAATAGAACAGTCACTCACTTCTCAGTCCCAGCTCCCTTGACCTGGTCACCCCTTAACAGCGAGACTTCTGAAACCGGTGGACATGGCTTCTGTTTCGGCACCAGCTCAGACAGCCTCCGTTCCGGCTGGTCCCTTGCATAGAGGAATTGTTAAAATGGTAGGAATACTAACATGTGAATATAAGAGCTTACTAGTAAGATGGCTAGTTAGCTTTGTGCACCGAGGGCTAATGGAGATACCAAATTAACTGATGGTCGTCCTACGACTTAACATAATAACTCTTTTAACAGTATAAAATCTGCTCAATTCCAGCATTGTCACTAAATAACAACTGTCAGTGACATTCAGATCACCAGGCTACAGCAGCATGCCGGCTAATGTTAGCTAGTTTGCTGCTACATTTGCTAGCCTTATAATAAGCTGACGTTATCACGCTTGCTTTGATTTTTAGCCATTGGTACTTTCTTAAAACAAGTTGAATGTGTGGCAATAAGAGCTGATTAAATGTTTATGGACATTTCTCATTTGCGCTTGTTAGTGGTCAAGCAGACTATGGTTTTATTAGACTTTGAGACTTGTGGTATAATGTTAACATATGTTGTTTCTCAGCTAACAGGTAGCTAACTATTGGCTAATTAGCTCGATCTGTTTCAAAAACTAAATTTGAATTGACAATAATAATTGCCAGTAGCAATGCTGTCTACTCAGTATTCTGCAAAACTACAGGATGGACTTGATTATCTTCCCCCCCCCTCAAAATGTAAATAATTTGTACTAGCTTTAAGGCTAACACGAGAAGCTTCTATCTACGTTATCGTTCAATGTGTTTCTGTTGATTCTATAGAAGCAGGCCCAAGTGGTCAAAGTAACACTTATTTACGTAGATTCTTCGATCCTGTTGGAAAACTACTAACTTGTTCGGTCAGGAGGCATTTCTTTAGAAAGCTGGTCACAACCAACCACAGGAAACTGACACGTAGCAACAACTTTCTTACCCCACACTCTCCCAATAATCTCGTTTCCCTTCCCTCATCTTTAATATTATTATTTTTATTTGTTTTTTATTTACTTTTGTGCCATTTCCCCCTTATTCAAATATAAGACCCTCTTGAATTGAGCCACATGTGTAGTTTTACTGGCACAATAGTATCTTCCTGAAGGACATTTAAAAGAGGAAGTTGTCAGAATAAAAGTTTTTCCTGTCCTTTTTCCCCTTTTATTTTTATCAACTAAAGAAGAAATGTGTGTGTGTGTGTGTTTTAAATTGTTATCCTTTGGGCCTGGTTGTTCCCACCACTGCCTTGTTACTGGGCCTGAAAAAGCTAATGATAGTGGGAAACTTTGTACAGACCTGTTATTTACTTTAGTAGATCATAATACCAGTTGAACCACCAATTTATAGATGCGTGTTTGTTGATGTGAGACCTGTGATGGACTTGCAAACCTGTCCAGTGTGTACGCCGCCTCTCGCCCAGTGTTTGCTGGGATAGGCTCCATCTACCTGCAACTCTGAATTAGAATAAGTGGTATAGATAATAAATGGATGGATGGGTTTATGTGGGATTGCTGTTGACACAGTTATGGAAAAGCACCTGGACATGTTAATATATTATAACCTGATGACTGAAATCTTATTAAAAGGGTTTTTGAGCAATGTTTTTTGGTCATCAAGCCTATATTTAACCTTTACTTTCCCATTTTTTAATTGAGACACTATTTTGTACTGGTATTAAGACATGAATGACTTTGTGTGTTTGGTCTCTCACGGCTCATCATTTTGTATAACCAAAAAAAAAAAGATCCCAGCTGCTTCTCTGTTGTACTGAGATGGGTTTGGCCAGTTAGTGATGAACACCAGTGATTTGATAAAAGGGTTTATCTAGCTTACATCTTAGATCAACAGCATCCAGGGATGCTCCCTGCAGACACGCTGGAGAGTCTGCAGATAAAAGGTGTTTGCTCAGATTCATGTAAATGCCATGGTTGTCACACCCAAGAGAAGGTTATCTCCCCTGTCTTTTTTTCTCTTTTTGTATTTAACTACAATATCAGATGGCGTGATCACACTGTCACCATGGTAACATACCAAATAAAGTTGCTTTTAACTAGAGTTGTTTAGGTTTTAGGTTTTTTTTCTTATTTTGTTACACTTCACATAAAGCTAATCTGTATTAGATGGAGTAGAAACCAAAAGTTACACTATAAATACGCACTTCATAAAAGTGTTTGTTCCCTTTGTCGTCATCTTGATGCTAAATTGATTCTAATTGGAGAGCTTTTGTGAAAACATCGGCTTTAAGTGAAACACTAGGCAGTGTTATCATCCTTTTCCCCTGTTGACTGTCTCTATTATCATTTCTCCAGGTCTTGTCAGGCTGTGCTATCATTGTTCGGGGCCAGCCGCGAGGCGGCCCACCCCCAGAACGTCAGCTCAATCTCAGTAACATTCGAGCTGGAGTCATGGCCCGCCGAGCGCCACAAGGCCAACCCGACACCAAGGACATCCCAGATGAGGTGAGCAGTTTGTACACCGCTACATCTGCACCCATTTCAATCCCTCAGTACTTTTTTTTCCCTTTTCACTGAGAAAATCTACCTCCCGGCACGTGTAAAAGCCCTAAACGTATCCGTTCAGACACAAAGAAAGCTGGATGCTGCTTGAATTAGTGAGGCAGAAGAGGAAGCAGAGCTGAAATGAAGTGCTTCACGGTAGATTTCACTATTTCCACTTGTAATAAACATGGAAAACTATCCGTTTGGAGTTGTGACTGCTGACTAACCAATCGTAGGTCAAATCGTGTTGTGGAAAACACACGATAAAAATAGATCGGTTGTAAAAACACATGGTGTTTGAAGAAAAACAGAAGAAACACTAAAGTAATTTAATTTTTATTGTGGTTATTTTGCATGTGGCATGACCCGATCTTCACACATCCCTCTGTATTAACCTGAGAAGACAAACTCAGCGCTGTGAGCTGCATGTGATTGGGTTACTCTGTGTCTGACATTAGCTCTGGGTCTGTCTGTGTTGCAGCCGTGGGCCTTCCAAGCCAGAGAATTCCTGAGGAAGAAGCTGATTGGCAAAGAAGTATGCTTCACTGTAGAAAACAAGACGGTTTTGGGGCGCGAGTATGGCATGGTCTACCTGGGGAAAGGTGAAAGATGACATGGGGTAAAGGAAAGTTGCTGGTCTGTTTGCTTGTGACTGAAATGTGTTTTGTTTCCTGCTTCCTCATTTTAGATGCGACAGGTGAAAACATTGCTGAGTCTCTGGTGAATGAAGGCCTCGCAACAGTCCGACGGGATGGAATCAGAGGGAACAAGTAAGGCTTTGCTTTAAGAATATCTAAGCATCCGCTACTAAGTGTTAAATCTGTGAAAGTGTTTCCCTCCTGCCACATGGACTGGGCTTCATTTATTCGTTTTTATTTAGCAAAGCGAACCACAGGAGTGTATTTTGAAACCACTGTTTGTCTCAGAGGAAAACACACTTAAGGGAGTGTTAATCTCATTTATGCGCTGGTGGTAAACACAACAGAAACAAGGACATGAAAGAGGCAGCGTAGGTGTGATTTGACTTCACTGCTTCACTGTTAACTCTCGCAAGATGTTTAGATGTTTACTTTTGATGAGTAGTAACAGCAGTGTTTTATTTTTAATATGTTAGACGTTTACTTACTGCAGAGAGCTAGGCTGCAAGATAGAGGCAAAATGATCTGTCATAGGGCACCTCCATTAGAAAGCTGCCACAGTTCAGCAGTGCACGTTCAAAGCAGCCACTGCATTGCTGTCCGGTCTCTAACGTGTGATGCTATACGTAAGGTGTTCAAGGCTGGAGCACATCGCTGTGAAGAGCCTGGATGTTGCATGGTGATACTTTAGGGATCCGTGTTTACCTCAAGAAGAAGCTGCACTAAGCGGACAACAGGAACAGCCAGAGACTGGGGTCCGGGGATTTGTGTGGTACTTAGGATGTTTGTGACACTGTGGTGGCCTCTGTGGTCGTTTGTTCCATTGTGTGCTGCGGAGAAGGCAGCACAGATGGAAAAGAACCTGGATACCATGAAGGAGATGATGTTGGCCAAACTGGATATCTGTCATGAACAGCTCCATCCACCTGATGCATTGTGTCGTGTGGATCCTGAGCAGCTCCATGAATTATTTTATCTTCTGCTGTTTTATCCAAGGTATGGGAATAGTTATGTATTTATGTAGGACAGATATTCAGTTACGGCCCATCTTAGATAAAAAACAAACATAAACTCATTTCAGGGGTGACTGACAACATGAACAACATGAAACAAAACAATATAAGGTATAAAAATATGGGGCAGCATCAAGTAAACTGTATTTATCTATGAAGATCAGCTTAGCTGTTTAAACAATCAATGTGCTGCTAAGCGGGGACAAAATATGCATTAGTTTAGCATCTACTTTATATATTCTCCTATAAAGTATGGATTTAAACAGAATAAATGACATATTTAAAGGTTTATTATTCCAGTATCTTAAGCAGTTAGGGCCTGTATCCTATATGATAACATTTACATGATTGTGTTCTGGATGCAGTACAACATGAACCATCAGAAACCTGTTTTTGTTCCTAACTCTGGCTATTTAAGTAACCAGGTTCCCTCGTCATGTTTGCATGGTTGTATGTTGATTCTTATTTTAGGAGGCAGAGAATATTGATGAAGCTGGATAACTGATTACATGCCATATTATTCTGTGTTTATCAGAGTCCTGCAGGTAGCACGTCTTTGTTTTTCACCAGGGTAAGATGTTAAGCCTTGCAACACATAACGGGATATTCCAAAATCCAGTCATAACCACAGCCTGGACACATGGAAATCCAGTCATTGTTGAGATCCCCCCTATATTTTATGACATATTGTGGTTACAGTGTCATGTACCCATGCATTAAAATGACAGACTTAGTATCTTTTATATGAAAGACGGCTATGATAAACATTTCCTTTTAAAACTATTGGATCAATTTAGTTCATTAGGCCTCCATTAGCTGTAATAAAAAGCTGCATCCATCCTTCACCCAGTGAAAACACGAGGGTAGTCATTTTGGATGTAAAAGGCTGTTAATTTGCAACTCGAGTTTGTGTGGAGGGGATGAAGGGGAACTCTCTGGGCAGCATGATGTAAACTTGTGCTTATAGTGGCACAATGCTGGAGAATCTGTGGGAAAATGCACTTAAGTCCTTAAGGGGCTGACTGCAGAGACTTGGGACTGAGCTGTGGTATCCCAGATGGTGGCAGCATGGCCCTGCTGCTGTGAAGCCCCTTCCTGCCTCGTAGCCACTATGCTGTAATCCCACTAAATACACACCCCATGCTAGATGACAAAGTACTGTGCACCCCCCTCCAGTGGCAGAATTTGCACATAACACACATTATAAATAATTTGACTCATGCTGCTGCATTTGTATATTCCAACACGAGCAGAGATGATGTGAACATTTTGCCACTAATGACCCGTTTAAAGCACTCTGTGCAATAGCCCATAACGAGCACTAATGTAAATGATGCTTTAAGTGTAAGCTGGCATCATTTGGCCGAAAGGGGAGGTCCATTACTCAGCAAGGATCCGGGGGCCTTTGTTTTTCCCCCTGTGCGCTTCCCTCCAATATCATTACTCCTTGTGACTGCAATGTTGATCACAGTAACGGTGATGTGATGATAATTATGGAGGAAATAATGATGATGGCTTCGGACAGTGCAGTTAAACATGTGTTCAGAAGCCGACTGCTGCTTGCTGACATGAGCGGCCAGTTAACAAAGCTCACAACTGTGTGTGTGTGTTGGTGGAAAACCAGGCAATCATGGGATTTGCTCTTGTTGTACTAAGTTCTGATTATTTGTTTCATTCGCCACTGCTCGTGGACATGTATTACGGACATGTACACTGCGATGACCATGCTGACACATACACTGTGCAGCAGCATGTTGTCTAAAGTATTTTAGACTGTTCCACTGAGACCAGTGGAGATGAGAGATGTCGCCTACAGTGTGTTCACTTAGAAGGAATTGGAAAGTTTTCTCTCTCGCTCAGTATTGCCGTTTTTTCCCTGTCGATATCTGTTTTAACTCGAGGCAGTGTGTTGGATGGAGTTGATGACCTAAAAAAGAACCTGATCTATTTAGAGACGGGATAAGTTCACTATCATCTGCCTCCATACTTCCTCCTCTTTCTTTCTTTTTAAACCAATCCCTGCTTCTGACTTGCTCTCCATTTATTTTGTGACTTTACAATGTCTGCTTTCCTTGATTGTCCCCCCCCTCATCATATCTTTTGTGGCTTTCTCTTCCTGTTTGGTGCTTGAATTTTAAGGAGCTTAAATAAAATTCTTTTCTTGGAGCATTGCTGCTCGGTAAGCAAGAAACGGTTTCACCTCCAGATGAGAAGACTTTTGTGAATCTGTGAAGATGAGGGAACATTTTAGAGCAGACTTCAGAGTCTTTTTAATTAAAAGCAACTTTATTTCATCTGCAAAGCTAGCAGACACTTCTAAGCATCATGACATGAACAGTTCAGTTTGTTTTTTTTAAAAAGCTCTTATAGCAGCTGGGCCTCCTTTGCTTCACGCAGAAACAAAAGCCTGTTGGGCATTTAAAATTATGAATAATTAAAGTGGTACAAGGGCCCTGGAAAAGCAGTAGGCTGCACAATTTAGGGAGCCAGCGTGGTATCAACTGTGGTGTTTGTAGCCAGCTGCGTGCACGCTTTTGAAGAAGCTGTCAGACGCTGTTTCTGTCTCTCTGCATTTGCTCGGGTACATTTTTAAGCACTTAAAATCTTCTTCATTAGGTGAGGGCTACAGACACAACAGTGGGGTTTGTCAGGAACGTCATTTGATCTAATGGTTCAGAGGTTTTAATCCAGGCACTTTCACAGCCGATTGAACATGTTAAACTTTAAAAAGCAAGCAGCCGTAATTTTTTATTCAAACAGTTGTGTGTTTTAAAGGAAGTTGAGGTACTTGAACACCTTATTTTTAGGTTAGGTCATTACAGTATGCACCTGAAACTCACAGCTTCTGTGCAGCTGTGCTTTATAAATCATGTTGTAAGTGTTCAAAGATGGTAAAAATCTGCTTTTTTAAGTCTCAAGATCAGGTTCTCCCAGCTGCAAGTGTCAGCAGCAGCCAGATTTCATGCTGCTTAACTATTTTGTTAAACTCGGCTGTGCACAGTCGCTGCTGAGGTTAGACTTTGGGTTCCTTCTTCAAAACAATTTAATTTTTAAATGTCTGTTAGCATTAGACCTGATGAACAGCCACCCATGGTGCTGAGGTTTAATGCTGTGGCTGCCCACAGCTACTTTGTAGAAGAGAGATTCTGGGAAGTTTAGAGAAACTTTGTGCAACTTTATACTTTTTATTTTCTAAACTACACCATAAAAACCAGTTGTATCAAGGCCAGTTCTTGCAGAAACCTTTGGACACTAGAGCTGTGTCCACTGCATCTGCAGAAAGCATCATTTAATGTTTTCTGCTTGTTTTTTTTGTCTCTGCTTACAGTCCAGATCAGCTCAGACTTTGTGATTTGGAGGACCAGGCAAAGGCTTCCAAGAAGGGTTTGTGGAGCGAAGGTGGCGGCGCACACACCATCCGAGACATCAAGTACACCATAGAGAACCCCCGCAACTTTGTCGACTCCTTACACCAGAAACCCATCAACGGTAATGGTTTTGTGAGGGGCGTGCACACACAAAGGGAACAAGACTCGTTAAACAAGCATCTTTTTTTCCCTCCATGAGTAGAAATTAAAATGTTTTGCCCAAAATGTGTCCTTTTAGCTCCAGATATTTCGTTCCGCCTCCTTTCACCGGTGCGCTCATCCCTTACTGCTTCAGGTGTAATGTGCAACTCCATTTATTTCCAGACCATTGCTGGGAACAGCGACTCGGTTCATTTCACAACCCCTAAATTAAATGGGGGAAATGGGAAAGGGGTGCCTCTTCTCCTTTCATTTTATCCTCTTTCCATTCATGAGACATTTGGGGTTATTTTAAAATTACATCCATTACTGCAGCTCGAGCTGTTAGGATATGCACGAAGATGTGGTGGTTAAAACTTAAAATAAGCATTTCTAAGCATTGTATTCTCACCAGAAGCACACAGATGATTTTTACAGCCCATTTCCCATTACCATTCAGGTTTAAAATGTTAATGGCTGCTTCAATAAAAACGAATCTTTTGTAGCTGTTGAAGCATAGTCTTAACTTTGAAATTATATGAAATAGCTAAAACTGTACCCTGTATTTTCACCGTAAAACAACTCAAAGTAAAAATCTTTCTTCTCCATAAGAAGGATGGCTGTAGGTCTTTGCAATGGATCCCATAGAAGATTAAAGAACCGTCCGGAAAATGTTCACAGCTCTCAGATCTGATATTAAATAAAAAAATGTTTGTTTTTTTTGTCATGATTCAACTTTTGGTGTTTTTAAAAAACACTTTCCAACACAAATGAAGGCTGAATGGAGGCTTTGTATGGTGTCATAAAGGCAACGTTATTTAGGAGCCTACGATGTTTAATATGGATTATTTTAGCTATGTCACAGTGCAGGTCGTAGTGATTAATTCCATAGTTTCTACCCAGAAAAAGGACATTATTTTGTTCACACACAATCTAACCCCAATACACCACTTCCAATGGAAAATTCTGGCATCTCTCACTTCAATGATGTAAAACATTCAGAGATCGCATTGGAAAAGATCAGATATGAGTATTTTATGAGTAGTTTTCTGAACATATACTATGAACTGATTCTCTGTGGGGTTTGTGATGTGCATGCTGTAATTAATAAAACAGATGTGGGTTATTTATGAGGGGAAAAAGCTGGATTTGAGTTGCTCTGTTAGCAGCTGTTCACTGATATGCAGTCGTGATCTGACTTCTTCTTAATCAACTGCAACGTGCTGTCGGCCTCTGTTAGCAGGTCTTATTCTGCTTTCACTCCCTTACGTGCTTCTGTTTCCTCCCTGCAGCCATCATCGAGCACGTGCGTGACGGCAGTGTCGTTCGTGCCTTGCTGCTCCCCGACTACTACCTGGTCACCGTTATGCTGTCTGGTGTTAAGGTAACCGCTTACTTTTGAACTTCTAAGGAGCTTCATTGTTTAGTTTTTGGGAAACAGAAACACGTATTAGATAAAATGAATACATATACGGCTGCTGGAAGTGAAAATGGTCCTTTCTGACAGTCTGCCCTTTCTTTTCTCTCACTTCTTTTAGTCTTTGTTCCAGCAGTGTCATATCTGCCACTATATTTCCCGCATCAATCTCTTTCACCTCTCCCAGCCTTGCCAATAGACCACTCTAGAGAACTAATCTTTCAATCTTCCTCTTGGAGATATTAAATCCATCTCAAGGTGTTCTTTGTCTCATTGTACAAAAGCTTGTAATTGTCTTGTGTTTTGCCGCAGTCAATAAGAGATTACAGAAACGAGTTCAGTGACGTTGATAAGAGGGAAAACTTCCCCTACGATATGTGCAAAGTGTTCTGCTTGTTCTTTTTTCAGTGTTGGTGTATTCCATCAAAACAAGTTGTGAGTGATTTTATTTCCTTTTTATTTTTTTGCTCTGAATGTAGTGCCCTACATTTAGGAGAGAAGCAGATGGGACAGAAACATCAGAGTCATTCGCAGCAGAGGCCAAATTCTTCACTGAATCCCGTCTTCTGCAGCGAGATGTTCAGATCATCCTGGAGAGCTGCCCAAATCAGGTCATACTGGGCACCATCCTTCATCCGGTAAAACACAGGAGCCAGCAGGTCGTCGTGACAGCCCCATCGAGTCTTGTGTGACACGTGTCCCTTTTTGTTGTAGAACGGTAACATTACAGAGCTCCTGCTGAAGGAGGGCTTTGCACGGTGCGTGGACTGGTCCATGGCTGTTTACACACAGGGAGCTGAGAAACTCAGAGCTGCTGAACGGTATGGAATTAGCGATGTGAAAAGGTGCAGCTTAATCAATGTCTTATGGCAGCGAGATGTAATGCAAAAAGAAAAAGTTTGGGTTTTTTTTTCACCCAAACATCAGGACACTGTCAGAAGCAATTTCACAATCAGTCTGAATGTAGGTGCAAAAAAACAAAGTTATTTAGCATATGTTGATGTAAAGAAAAAAGTGAGCAACCTAAAAATATGTGTATTATCTATATTTATAGAAGGTCTAAATTATTATTTATAATAATAATAATCATCATTTTTATTATTATTATTCAGCTTAATAATATTATTATTAAAGTAATAAGTGATATTCATGGCTCTGTTTTGGATGCAGGACCTGCAGTTTATTCCCTTAAAACATATTGGTTGTACAATAAGTCATGTTCCAACCCAAAAGTCACAGTAATCTGAGTACTCCTGCTGCAGAAGTGCAACTCTGACCCTTCCCTCCAGAGTAGCTGTGAGGCTGCTGTTAAATTCTTCTGTATTCTGCACGTTCTCTATTATTTCTCTATACATTTAAACAAGACAAACCATCTTTGAGTGAACTAACATAGATGGAATCTTCTCACTTTACTACTAAACTTCTGCAACTTTATTCAGATTAATTCTTAGTCTCTTGTTTGACACCTTTCTGTCTTGACCGACCAGATCCGCAAAGGAGCGCAATATCCGCATCTGGAAAGACTACGTGGCACCCACAGCCAACCTGGACCAGAAGGACAGGCAGTTTGTAGCTAAGGTGAGGCCTTTACGTGGCTTGTCTTGTCTTTGAAGGGATTTCCTTTGTGGCCGTTTAGCTGGAATTTTCTTGTTTGTGTTGCTTAACTTTTATTTATAGTGAAAGTTTTTATAGTTGAGTTGAAAAAAGCAGGTGTTGACTTCGCTGCAAAGGGTAAAAGCCAGTATTTTTTTCTTGTTTACCTCATTAGATGTCTATAATTTCCAGTTTCCTTGTAGTATGCTGAAAACAGATCTGCTTTGATGCTTCAAATGTTTTCTACACACATCTTTTTCACATTTGCATCTCCCAGTTAATCTAAAGGTATACTTAACAACAGCCTTGTAGCAATCCCAAGGCAAACCTTTGTACCAGATAGCTGGTGTGTGTGTGCAGAAGCATACTGACTCCTAAAATCTAAGAGTTTGAGATATTATCTTTGAGGGTGAAGAGAAGTTTTCGAAATCAAGCATCTTGTATGAAAAAATAAATGGGTATCATTTCTTGTCGGCACATATTAGTTTAAACCACATGAGATTGAAGCCTTGATCCACTTTGGTAAAGCATCCTAACCTTGTCAGAACGAAATCACATATTATAGGTTCCAGGTTTTCACTTTAATGCAGTAAAGGAGCTCTAGCCTTAAAACATCAGCTTAAAATCTGCTCCCCTCTGTGAGCATTTTGATGACTTGCACCCCAGCTGTCACTTTACCCGAATATATGAAATTTCACCTTTTTTTAAAATTTATTTATTTTTTATTCTTTAAAGTTTGTCTTTTGTCTGTGTTTGCTCCCTCTAGGCCCTAAACTTTAAAGCCCCTGAAAAATTCATGGCTACCCTGAGAGGTTACATAAAAGGTGTTGGTTTGCCAATCTGCTTACAGAATGAATTCCATAAACTGCACACACAGAGAGATGGCACAAAAACAGGAAAAAAAACTGTATGTGTGCATTTTTTCCCTGAGTCAGAGAGAAGAGGCTAGAGAAAGGATAAAACATTTATATCATCAGCACCGAGGTGCTCTCAGTTCTTCCCACCCTCCCTTAAAAAGAGTTAAATGTGGGCAGTGTGCAAGTGAGAAACAATTTCATGGGGTGTGAATGTAATGAGGCACAAAGAACAAACTTTTTGTGTGTTTTTGTACATTTCTACAAAGTTCTGAATGTACTTTATCTTTCTTATTTCTGCTGATGTGTAGGAGAGTTTCTTAAAGGTTTAAAACCAATCTACAACTCGTGGGGAACATCATCACTTTGCAGTAGAACCGTTTTCTGTAAAGCTCGCACACATTAAGACGAGCGTCGGGTTACCCCGGGCTCTAATTGCCCTGTAAACTCGCCCCTGTGGCATTTGACAACACCTAATACCACAGTGCACCGACTCTCCGAGGGACACATCCATCCATCAGTTCAATCATCATATACTCTTCCCCTGCTTCTCGTCCACTCTGCTTTTCACTTCTTATTACCCGAGTGATGGATAAATGGAGAGGCACAACAGGTCCAATTCCCACAAGTCAATCTTGCTGACGTGTCTTCCTTTTTGGCTGTCTGGACTCTCTCTCTCTCTCTCTCTCCTCTCTGCTGGGCTCTGAAGTAGCAGATGTAGGCCATGTCCCAACAGTCCCCCTTCTCCCCACCCCTATCCTTCCTTCTGCTCAGGTAACCGTTGGCTTGTGAAATGATGGACAAAAAGTGACGTGCTGTAAATCCTTTTACTGGCGTCCTATCGTAAGCCCCAAGCAAAACGAAGTCAGCAAAAACACTAGAAATGAAAAGATTGAAGTAAAAGATGAGGAAGGCGCGCTACGTTCAAGGTCGAGCAGCTTTGAGAAATTAAAAAGTCACTTTTGGGGAGGATAATGAGAGGGTAAATTAGTTTGCACTCTAGATGAAATCTGTGAACTGGAACGGCAATTACTCGAGACTATAAATTATCCAGGATACTTTCCTTATAAAGCACTTCCTGTTTTTTTTTTTTTAGTCCACAAAACTTTTCATCATGCCATCAAAAACCTGACAAAATTAAGGTGACATGTACTTTAGCAGCAATGAAGCTCTCACCACAGAAGTCAGCTTGTGGTTCAAACCAGAATAGATTCCAGTAGCTACCAAATTCCCAGTGAAAAGGACTGGTCTTGGCTACTGCAGATGTCCTGCCATCCACTGACAGAGGAGGGCAGTATATTCCCACCTCTCTAACGTCAGATTAGACGAGTGAGTCACGCTGCCAGCCCATTTCTTTTCTGCCTGCTTATTCCACCCTCATGGAAGCTACTTTTTTAAAAATCTGTTCATCTCTTTAGTTTTTATTTTCCCTCCATGTCTGTTCATGTGATATTTTGCTCCGTCTCTTGACTCGCTCCATCTTTCTGTTCCTCCATCCTCCCTCGCGTCTCGCGTCTCTCCTCCTCCGACTCATAATTAGCCAGTAAATGCAAATCTTTTATTTTAAACCCTGCTTCTGCCACATCTTATCTCTTGCACTTTATTTACTTGAACAGGCCTCAAAATGACCTTGTTATAGTGTGAAGTTGTGTCTATTTTGTATTGTTTAGTTTCTGTGTGTATCTGTGTGATTGCATGTTTCTCCCCTCGCACTTATTACACCTCTCCCCTTCTCCGTCTCTCTCCTGCCTGCTCCCTATGTCTCTGTATCTCTCCCACTCAGCTCAGTGATTAGTGTATGATGTATTTTGGCTGCTGTTGTGGGCAGCCTATTTAGCATGTGGGTTGGTCTAATTTCTTTTCTCTGGTGGCAAATGCAAAGACAGTCGGATTTGCTCTCATAGAGTAATGAATCTCCCCATGAACCCAGCAAACCTGGATCTATCGCTGCAATAAGCAGTCGAAGTTCAAACTTTTACTTTGAAATTTTGGTTGTTTTTACCCTTTCTGTGGTGCAGATACACCTACAAGGTCCAAATTGTGGTTGATGCACTGTTTGGACCTGTGCAGCCTACATATCAACATCTTAAGTGATGAGTGAGGGCGTTTGATGCACATGTGGGCGACAACATGCACCAGGCGATTTGATTTCTCAGCGTCTTTCAGTCAGCCTACTTGGAGTCAGGCTTTTCCATCTCAATCACATTTTAACCCCAATCTGCCTTGTTAAATGAGTGAACAAGGGCATATAGGAATATAGATGTTTGGGTTGAGTTGGGTCTTTCATGCTACTGTGACGTTCCTCATATGGACTGAGCTCTAGATTCTGATACACGTGTGTAGCTTTCTTTGGTTGAAACCGATGCTTTTGGACTGCTTTGGACTTAAGCCGATGTCTTGGCTGATGAAACCAAAATGTTCATGCATGTAGTTGCACTTGTAAAGGTCTCCAAAAAGATGCTGTGTTGGGCAGAGGGCTTCGTAATCCTTCCAGTCAATCTTCAACATGCTTGCCTTTTTCTCCTTAAAGCTATTCTCTCACACTATTGCCTTACTCCTTTACTTTCCCGTTCCACCAGATAGCCAAATGTCCTCACCCTGTCCTCCAAACCTTTACCATCCTCCTGGGATGCTTACTTTACTCACTCAAGGATCTGTCTGTCTCACATCGCTCTCAACCTTTTTACTCATGACAGCACACGGTGCTTGTGGTCGCCCTCTTTCTACCTTTTTGAATAGATCCCTTTCTCACCATTTATTCTTCAGTTCCCATTTTTCTCTCTGTCCATCTGCTTCCTTGCTGACTTAAATAAAAAAATCTGCCCCTGTCATTGTGTTCCAACCTCTCTCTGTTCTGCAAATCCGATGATTTTTAGTTGTGAAGCTGATTTGTGATCGAGATGAATGTTCTTACTTTTCTATTTTGGCTTCATCTGATTACTTTCTGCTCTGTTGTCCCCGCAGGTGATGCAGGTGGTCAACGCCGACGCTATGGTGGTCAAGCTCAACTCTGGCGAATACAAAACCATCCACCTGTCCAGCATTCGTCCCCCAAGGATTGAAGGAGAGGTAGAAACGATGCTGATTGTTTTTGTTTGTGAGTGAAAAGTGACCGGATGCTGATGGTTAACCACAACCTGAGAAAAAAAACTCTTGATCGATGTAGAAATATTTTTTTAAAAAATGAACCTATAGTACAATTCTCTTTATTCCCTTTATAGCTTTTAAATACTGTGGAATTAATTCTTGCCACTTGGTGGCGCCCTTGCAGTTGGGGCACATGCAAACGTATTGAAACACTTGCACACACCCTGTAGTTGCAGCACTGCAGAGAGCAAGGCGGATCGATTTCTCCCCCCTTTCTCTACCATGCTCATCATCTTTCCCTAGAATCACATCAAGACCGTGAAAACACACGTATACATGCTTATACACAGTTACCTTGTGACATCAGGGGACTGTATGTTGACACAACGGGCTGATTCTGGAGGGCAGTGAACCCAGACACAGATGGATGTCCTCTCATCAGTCTCATCTTTTTTATTCTTCTGCTCTCATCATCAGGGATGCTTAGTTGTAATTAAGCCACCACCATCAGCTTGCAGTCAAACCTTTCATCCCCTGTTTCCATAACAGCTGACATTGTTCACTCCTCTGTTCATTGATAAACAAGTCATGCCTCATATTTCCTTGTTTGGAAGTTATGAGACAAAGGGGGTGTGGCATTTCTGTCAAGACAGCAGTTGTAAACATCTCTTTTCATAACATCTGTGATAGGTTTTTTTCTCTTTTTTTTTATATAAATCTATTTTCTTGTTTTTATTGACTCCCTGTTTGTGGATTCCTCTTTTCGTTTTTATTGTTGCCCGTTTGGTTTTTATTCTCTGCCCTCTTCCCCGCCCTCACCCCCCTCGTATTCCTGGCATTGTTTGTGCCTCTCATCATTAAGGCACCACTTTGTACTGTTCCCTGCTCCTCCTCTGATCTCTCCTCTCCTTCACTGTCACTTTCTGCTATCTTTTCCCTCGGGGTATGCACGCTGTGGTCAGATTGACCTGCGCTGATGCCCTTTGTGTGCTTTAATTCTCCTTAGCGCTCTGTGGTTGTAACAAGCTTGTGGGCAGAAACCTCTCTTCATTGTCTCATTCGGTCCTATGCTCCCTTCTCTCTCTCTCCCAGCTGTCCTGTTCCTCTTTTTTCCCCCCAGTTTGGTTTCCCACTTTCCTGTCATCCATTTTTATCCATTCTCTTAGAGCTGCTCTTTATTGCGTCTGTCCCTCTCTTTGCCTGCGCCAGATGCTTTAACAGTGTGCGTTTTGTGCTTCATTACACTGTCGTATGTTGGAGGGAGCTTGGGAGAGAGAGCCCAAATTTTAATGCTTGTATGTGTGTTGTTTTTAGTGTGACATTGGCTCAGTTAGGTATTGTTACGAGTGCTCCTCCTGCATATTTAATAGTCTTGTTATAAGTTAGATTCTTATGCAAATACTTATTTTCCCAAATCAAACTGAGTAGGAGCTTAATAAACCAGAGTAGATGGCTAAATATACTCTGTTTCTGTTAATGATAAACCTTTCAGACACTGAATAGGAGGGCATTAGACTATATATGTTTGCATTATCAGAGCAGCATATAATTTGCTGCATTTTGTGTTTTTAATAAGGGCTGTTCATGCTACTGCTGCTGGTGTTTTTGTTGGCTAGTTATTTCTGTCTAAGCGAAGGAGCTGCCTGCCTGTCTGAATGCTGTTTGCTCAGCTTTGAGTACTGTCACTATGGCAGCAGTGAAGAGTTATTAAAGGTTGATAAATGAGTCTTTTTTTAAAAAAAACTTTAAAAACTTTTTTAAGGGGAGCCAGGGAGAGTACACTGTGCAGCATGTATATGTTTTTAGTATTCATTCATGCAATAGAGACATTCTCTGTCTGCTTTAATTTTCCAGGCGAGTTTGTGTCTAACCACTATATAAGGCAAGTGAGATGGTGCTCGATGCTAGCAGGGGGGCTTAATTTCATGCCCTGTCCACACTCCTTTTACAGATGCAGATGTAATAGTCCTCCGGTTATTGGATGTCTTCTTTCGACAGTGTTATTTCCCTTTTATTACCATTGCCCCACCGCTTTTGATAGCCAGTAAAACGATTGCGAAGCACCTCCAAATCATCTCTGAATGTGTTTGTAAAGAAGAAACACTTAGCGGCTGCGATCAACCAAGCAGAGGGTGGGGGATTTCTGAGGGTCAAACTGTGAAAGCTGGATTTTTGTTAGTTTCTGACCACTACATGGATGCTTATCTTTATGGGGGGAAGGCCACAGCAGGTATCTGTAAGCCAGGGGCGCTACACATTCTGACATTATGTTGGCCAACGTTGTCACGAGTGAAGTGCCCTCTTGCTTCTAGTGCAGCAGACGGACAAAGACTTCTCTGCTGCTTGAAGCACAGCTTCCACACACATGCACATGTTGACATGCTTGGTTAAGCTGCATTAGCCTATGTCAGGAAACATCTTGGAAATTGGCGTCAGAGCGTGCACAAACATAGATCATACCGACATGTGCTATTCAGTTTTTTTTTTTTAGACGTCTAAATTGTAAACACACACTGCAGTGTGATATGTAAAAATAAGTTATTTGATACATCTGTGCTGTATACACGAGTGTAAGTTGCATTATCTGGATGTTCTTTAGGGTTTTTTTTGTGCCAGTTGTCATTATTATCTGTGTCTATTGAGATATGTATGTGCTCTGTTAGGCTACATATTCTGCAAGCAAGTCCATTTATGTTTGTGTGTGTGTCTGTGTGTGTGGGTGGGGGGTGTCGGGGTGTGTGCGCTGTTCAGTAGTATGGGAGGCCAGATGCGATGTACCAGTACACTGATGAACTGTGACAGGTCCTGCAATGCCCCTCTCCTCTTCGCGTCTCCTCTGGTTCGTTTTAGTCTCCCAACGCCACATCCCCCTCCCCCCCTCCCCACTCATGACTACACTAATTGTGCTCAGACTGACAGATTAGTGGACCAATGGTGTGCGCCTACAGGAAACCCTGGGACACAAGTGTCCTGGCTTGCTCTCATCTCTCTCCTTTTTTGGTTTTTCCTCCCTATCGCACTCGTCTTCAGATGTGAGATATTTTGAGCTTGGGAGTTGCAGTCAGCTTTTTTCTTCTAGACTCCCTCCCGCCTTTCTCCTTTCCGTTTTGCTCTCCTTCTCAATTTTCTCACATGTGCAGCAGGACGAGCCCGGTGTAAACACGAGTTAGGAGAGACGTGCATGCCTCCGAGTGACTCACTATTACACCCACTCACTTACACTCATTGTGTTTTGATGCGTTTGTATGTATCTGCTGTAATTATGTGTGCTTTGCATCTCAAGTATGTGTGTATTTGTGTGCAATGTAATGCATGTGGTTTAAGTAGGGTTAAGGACAGTGCTGATGGAGCACATAGGGCAGTCAACTTACTCTTCTTATATAAGGCAATTCAGTGACGATGGCTCATCCTGGTGCTTCGTCACAGCTTTGCCTACTCATCTAGCATCTCTACAGTCCATCTCTCCATATGTCGTCTTTGTGGATTATTTATTCTGTCAATACATCTCGCCTGTTTGTCATTGACGAGAATAAACTATCAGCTTCAGTTGTCTTTTAAGGCTTATTGTCCTCAGAATACAAAGAAATCTTCATTACTATAATAAATAAAACAGAACTGCACCACCAAATCAATTAATAAATGGACTCTTCGGTTCTGTTAACAAGAAAAAACATGTGAATTTCTGCACCGATATAGAGTATTTATTTCATTAACCGTGGTTTTGTGGTTTGATTAGTTGTATCTGCAGTTTTTTTCTGATTCTGGTGTCTGCAAACAAAGCAGCTTGATGGCATTAAGTTCTACTTTATTTCCTTTCTGTTTCTGAAGAATCGATATTGATATTTTGATATTGATATTTTATGTTGTTTGCCTTTTTAATTATGAAAGTTGACCCAGGAAGGGTGCAGCTTATCAGCATGCTTTACCTCATTTTTCTGACATCTCATCAGCAAACGATCGTGTACTAGTACAGCTGACTGTGCTGAAAGTGTTTTACTAATATGAATGATGCAGCTGATAAAAAATATTTATTTATATATG
>JBAMHV010000025.1:14787856-14912490 GCA_037177535.1 Pseudomugil gertrudae
TATATATTATTTACTTATTATTTTATCATTTTTTATTTTATTTTTTTAAATTCAGTCATTTTCAGGGATTTCTTTGATTTTCTGAATTGTTTTGTTCCACATCAAACATCATTATGAGCAGAGTGATGGTCCGGTTACTGTATTTACTTGGCAGGCGCAGCTTGATGAAAGTAAATCTAAATCAGTTGATGTAATGTTATTTGTGATACTTTAGCTGCTACAGTCTTAAAGAACTCCACAGCAAAGAGAGCATGTAATAAAAACTAAGCAGATAATTGTTAAGAGCACCTGTAGGAAGACAAAATGTGTAAAACATGAACACCACAAGCAATAAATACATAAACAAAACTGTAGCTTTTAGCATTTAAGCCATCAGGGCAACAGGTACTGTAAGCACATGTGTGATTGTACAAAATAAATGTGCATGTGCTGTTATTTTAAATGCTTTCTGAGTAGAATAAAAGCTCCACTGACTGTAATGAGACGGAAGCTTTTTTCTTTTTGGACCATTAAACAATGTCATCACATTTGACTGTAACACACCAAAAATGTTATTGCAGTCATCTCTCACTTTTTGAGAGGCATTCGTGTTCGGGAGAAATGTACAAATGCATTTTAATTTTTATCTGCAAACAAAGCAACTGAATTATACAAAACAAGCCTTTTTTACACTGGTGTTTGAGTATTTTTAGGAGTTTTATATCCCTACAATACACCACTTAAATAAAACATAATGAAACACTGAAAGTCTAAACACACATTTCAATTAAGTTTTCTTTTACATGAAGCTGAATTAAAAGTGGAAGCAAAAAACTTTAAACTGAAGTAATCTGAGTACTGTAGGTTTACTTGTAGTAGATCTCTAGGCTGTTCCTCTCAACAATGACATACAGTGGAACATTGCAGGCCCTGTAAAAGCAGGGCGTGAGTATTTTGGACCAGTCTTCAGATGTGTAACAAAAAACCTTTGCTAAGACTTATCTAACCTACACTAATATAAACTAAACTAAAAGCTTCTTCTAATATCATTAGAGGTTTAAAACTGAGAAGTAAACTGTGGTAAAAACCATTAACTACACTAAAACTGCTGATTGAAACTAATTGTGATGAATTCAACCTTGCATATAGAATAAATGAACTAAAATCAGAAGTTATTTAACTTATCATAGTAGTGCTGAAGAATGAAACTTGTTTTTCAAAAAACCTGGCCCAGCATCTTTAGAAGAGATGTCCTCTGTGTTTGGGTTTTCTCCTCTCTCCGTCCTCCTCTGTCCTCTCCACTTCGGTCCCTGTCTTCCATATCTTTCGTTTAGCAATGCGTCTGTGTGGCGCATGCCTCAAGCCTGACAAGACATGTTTTGACCTCAAGGTCAGGTGCAGGAAGAGCGGGAGGACAGTCGCCCATTCCATGAGTCACTCGTGCAGATTGGCAGCCAGTATCTCTTAACACTACTGGGTGAATATTTTTGGTTGTCGGTGTTAAAATGCAAGGACTTGGCTTAATCTCGTTTTTCTCTGAGCGCATGAAAGGACAATATACAAATGCTCTATCAGAGTTGTGTGCGCAATATGGGATGGTACAGATGTTGGAGGGGAGAAATTTTCAGATTACAGATGGGTCATTTTTCACGCCCATCTAAAGTTTCTGTCTTGGTCATTACTGATGTAGTGAGACATTTAGTCTGTAAACAGTCTGCAAGTTTAGTTCAAGCGTCACCAGCTCAGAGGTGTGAAAAGGTAATCGATCTCAATCTAATTTTTGTTTTGCGGCTTTCTTTGTAAATCCCAAACTTGACCTTTGTATTCAGTGTTCACAGGTTAGATTTGATTTAATGTCAGCAGCCAGTAATAGGTATTTAAATGAGTCATGCATGTAATTACTGGGTATGTTTTTGATTGAGTTTGGATTGATGCTATTGGATCTCTGATCACTAAAGCTGTGAACTGGAGATTGATCTATTGTTACAGCCATACTGGTTTCTAAACTAGTTGCAGAAAGAGGCCAGAATTGTTGCTGTGGGTTTGCTATTAAGCACTGCATTTTGTCATAGTGTAAAAACAACACTGGATTGATATAACACGTGGTGTTTCTCACTGTACTACAGAAAAAAATCACCTGTCCAGGTCTCTTGTGTAGTATTTGCTGGGTTAGGCTCCAGCCCTACATAAAAATAAGCTGCAGTGGATGGATGGATAGATTTGGGTTACTGTTAGCTTTCTTGTGCCTATTTCCACAAACTAATTAGCAACGTGTCAAATAAAAAGTTTGATTCCACTCCAATTTTCAGTTGAAGTGATTATTCCAGTCTGCACAGCTCGCAGCTACCTAATCAGACAATGTAAACACTGTACTGAATGTCTTATTTGTGTTTTTATTTGATGCATATGAGTGCATTTCCATATTAGAGGGCATTTATGAGAGACCTAAAGTGGTCAACCAATAAATGGGGCAGGCTTTATATAGAAGTGTGAATGTTGTTTTTGCAAGATCTAGGCCACACAGTACCATCAAGCCCACATTACTTCCCACCTGAAGTTGCATGAAAGCAGGATTCATTTTGATATAGTCGGATTAAAATGTTTAATGTTGTTGATTTTCTGATCTTTGTGTTTAAATAAGTAATATTGGACAGACCTAAAGGTTGGGTAATACTTGGGGGTATCTGTGTCCATTTAATTTTAGGATTAAATATACAGCAGTGTTAAAAAACAAAAACACTTTAAACATGGCTACAGAGTCATCTCTGTGTTTTAACCATTGGGATTTTTACTGACTTCTGTTAATCTGGTGGGAGCTGAACATGTTGGCATGTCCGAGCATTCCTAGACACGTTTTTTTTTTTTATTACTATATTCGGGCAAAGCTTGAGCCGATGACATACAGGTACCACCTATATCCATCCTGCACAAGTCCTAACCAAAGCAGTGACAGGCACACAGCAAACAATGAAGTAATATGATGTGATCAGCAGTCAAGAAGAGTTCAACAAATTTAGTTATTGAATGAATAACACCATGGTCCAGTCTTTTTATTTTACTTGCTACAAATCAGCCAAAATGTTTGAGTGAATGAGGTTAAACTAAATTGAGCTGCATCTTCTGCTTGGCAAACATACATGAATTGTCATGTCTGTATAACTTGAGTCTTTGAGAACTGTATGCAACTTTTCAATTGTTTTTTTTTTTTGCTGGTACGATTGCAGAATAAAAGATTAAACAGAGTTAAAGTGATCAATGTGTGAATGGCTGAATGCTAGCTACTTAAAAGCAACATTGCTCAGCTTTCTGATCTTAAAACTTATTGTTTTGTTTTTTAAAGTCACATTCCTGGAGTTATTGTTGTTTTTGTAGTCTGTGGCATCATGTAACAGCTGTTTGGCTTTATAGTCACATACAAGCTGGATATCAGCTCACTGGCTAAGAGTCGACATCAAACTGACTTTTACTGATTGGAAATGGCTCAGAGAAGAGACAGGATGCAAGACAGATGCTAGATTAAATGCTGCTAAATTCAAAAAAATCTGCTAAATTTTAGCCCCGTTGCTTTAATAATGACACAAAATTTGCCCTATTTTATATTTAGCATTAAACCATTGTTTTAAATTTAGTATAATCCGCTTTATACATGATGATTATAGGATTGTGTGCTCGCTCCATCTCATCACCACACCAACCCTCTAAAGCTATTTAATGTTTATGTATGCACATTTGAGTAGACTCCGGCAAACAAAGTAAATGTTGACTGTTTGTCCCGGGCTCCCAGTGCACTGCTTTATCAAAAAGTAATATCCTCTTTGTCTGGGACACAATCGCACAACAATTTTTGTTTTCCCAAGCAAAAGGTTGCATACTGAAACATAATTCCACTTAGCTACAAGCAAAACTAAGGCCTCCTACTGTATGCTTCCTCAATACCACAGCTAAAAATCAGAATATATGAAACGATCCTGAGTCATGATTTAACTTTTGATTGTTCCAGAAGCTGAAAATGCTTCCAGTGGTAGCATCCACACATTTGCTGCCTAGAGCCTGCAGCCCTGCGACACTGTACAATCCAGCATGCAGCATGCCTCTGCAGTAGTCAAAGATGATTCCTGAGCTTCGGTGGGTAATATAGAATGAAGGGAATTCACCCCAAATAGAACAAAACTCCCCCTGAGGATAGTGAGTGCAAACTGTTGTTATTGGGTTACAGCTGAGATATAGCAGCGACACGCTCCTCTATCTGTTAACCGTACTGCAGCTGCGAAATAACAGTTTATAGATGATGTACGCACAGTTTGTCTGGTCGGAGTAATTTATTGATGCTGATGCCGTCAGTTTTATCTCCAAACTGAAGTGAACTGCATAGTCAAATAATTAGATTCGCCACTGTTTTTCACATATGCATCAGTGTGGATCAGCCTTGGCAGGGAGGGATGCTTATTTTCAAATAGTTTATGCTTTTACAGTTTAGTGCAATTCTAAAATTTTAACATGCACTACTAGTACAGTACATTTGTTTACTTCTAAACTCCTAATGCCTAATTTGCCTAGGGGGCTGAGATTTTAATTCTTTGCTCATTGTGACACTGGTTCCATTTTGCCATGAAATGGCTTATTAATACACCCCACTTTCTGATTATTTTTATGCTTTTTTTCAAATGGAGATAATTATGCTTTGATGTTTTGACATATTGTAATTGTAAGGGTCTAATTTGCCAGTTTGGGATGCGATATCAAGGAGAAAACTATTCTGGTAGTTCTACCATGGTGCAAAATTGAATCAGAAGACTGCAATCAATAGACCTCATCACCTGATAATCCCACTCAATAACTTCCATTCAAATCTAATTTGAACTTTTTGGAAGTCGAGCCTTTAAATGTTCACATGATGTAAATGGACTGCTTTGCACCTTAACATTACATCCCACAATAAACCAGTGACATTCATACAGCATTTCTGTGGGTTTATGGTCAGTGCATTAACCCCACTTTCACATTCCGATGGACACATTGAAGGCAATATGGGGTTCAGTGTCTTGCCCCAGGGCACTTTGACATAAAGTCAGAGGGAACCAGCAAATGATCCACTGGCCCTTTGGCTGATAATGACTGTTCTTCTTCCTGAGCTATAGCTTCCTGTAAAACCAGGGGAATGCATTTCTGTAGGTAAACATGGAAGTGAAAACCTTTAAGAGAGTATATTTTACACTTTGTTATAAAAACCAAGGACGTTCAATCTGACTTTGCTGTAGTTACATGCCTTTGAATATCTGAATTTTACTTTATAAATAAAACCATTTTGATTGTTTTCAATAAAGATAATGTCAAATCTTGACATTTGACAGAGGAAGGCTCTGGCAATCTTTCTCCACCTGCACAAAATACCAAAGCAGTGCATGTACAGCACTTTGGTTTGGTGATGGGTTTTTTTTTTTTGCCTCCCCAACACACAGCTGAACAGATGCCACATATGGATCAAATGGTGTGTAAAACCTCACTAGCAGCTGAATGCATCATAGATAACTACTACTACTAGGATGTTGATGCCAGGAAGCACAGAGTTATTAGCTAGTATAGTAATTATAACTATTGTTGGGTAAAGCAGTTGCGTACCACTTGAGGCTAAACAAACATATTGGATAAACACTTGTAGTAATGGTTGCCAAACATTTAGCAGGTTAAAACTGACAACCACATTTTAGCTTAAAATAAAACTGTACGCGAACTTACCAGCAATGTAAAAACGTTATTGTTCCTTTTATAAATTTGTTCCACAAATGAATAACCTGGATGTGGGGCAGCTGAATGCTGAGGCTTTGTCTTAATTCTTTTTAATGTCAGTGTTGGTGTTGCTCTGCCGATCAAATGAAAGTATTTCTAAAAAGAATATTGCAGGGTTTTTTTTGTCTATTTCTCTCTATTTCCAAACTATTACTCTAGGAATCTGAAATAATTTTGTTTGACCGGTCTTTAACTAAAATCACTGAGATATCCATGTGTTCTGCAAGGAAAATGGTAGAGTAGAAAGCTTGCTGGACGTAGAAACCAGTCTCATTGACCAGTAACGTCTGGAAACGATTAATAGTAACTGTGTGGCATCTTTGTTACAAATGGTTGTGTAACCATTTTCTAGATTTTTACCGTAGTTTGAATTGACACTGCTTTTGTTATCTCAATGCAAAAATGAGATCCCTCAGCATCTATTGGAGCACAAAGCAGTGTTGCTCATCTTTTCTCCAGGAAGTGGACATTCAGCTTCATATCTCAGAAATTTACGAGAGTGTAAAATGTTCATTTTTCTTAGTTTCATTACAGAAACGGTGGTCAAATCGACTAATGCCGAAACATTTTTGGTATTTCGAGGCCCAATAAGTTAATACAATAGGAGGAGTTAACAGTGACCTGATCGCATGGGTGAGCTCGCGCTGGTTAATCTATAATCCAAATAATTTAACAACCAGTCTATGATCAGAGCCCAAAGAGAAAGATCCCAGTTCAGGCCAAAAAAGGATTCAGTCATCATTCTTTGACAGTCCCAACTGTGATGGGGCTTCTACTGACCGTGTGTGTGTGATAGGATAAAAACCATAATCACCTATTTAAATCAAAATTAATTACAACCCTCCTCCAGTTTCATAACTAAATTCAAAATATCACCAGGACATATTTCTGCCACAGAAATGCTGCTTTTGGATTCATCAGTTTTATACTAGTCAAGTTTGCCGCGCAATAAATCTAAGGCGCTTTAATTGAGCCATAAAATTATACACATCTTGACACATCCTTTTCTCTCCATGTGTCTTCACTCCACATCCATCTGGCCAGCTGTGTGCCACACCTGGCAGCTCTGAACAACTGGGGAGTCATTAAAAATGAATGAAATCCATTGAAAAGAGCTGGAAACGAGGAATTAATCCAGGCCTGTGCATTCATTTTGAAGACTATTACTTCTGTTTTGTGCGACAGATAATGCCGACACTCACAGAAGCGAGCGGGAGGGGCAGGGGTGGCGAGCACGAGGTTTTCATTCATAGCCGTATTCCTCTTGTTAGAGCCTGTCGTTTATTTTCACACTGCATCCCTGTCATTTGCAGAAGTATTATTTAAATTGTTATCATGCTCCAACAAAAAGTCACCTTTCACTTTGTATCTGTGCACGTTTCTGTGCACTCGGGGAGCAACACAAAACTCCAGCCTCCTTTTGAAAATGCAAATAGGTTCTATTTGTGGTCTCCTGTCAGAGTGGGAGACCGTATTGAGAGAAGTTTTTGTTTGTGTGTGCTGTGTGGCTACATCTGTTTATGCATCATGTATATGAATGGAGTTCCAGGTTCCCTTTGTGCATCTGTTCAAGTAACGAGTCTTTCCATTTGCCATTTGCTTCTGTGCGTCATTGATAACTGTGTATTTTGATATTTATTGTGTATTATGTCAGTATTGACAGAAGGATCCCTGTGTGCGTGCAGTGATTTGTTTAAATACCAAAGTATTTAATTCAGTTGGGTGTCCAGTGGCTGCTGCAGGACTGAAATGGAGGTTAATGTGGGTGCAAACCAGCTGAATGTGTGAGTCTGTGTATCTCTGAGTATGTGAAGGCTGGTTTTTCACAGATTTGCAGCAAATATGTTCAGCCACATATCTCTGGAAGCACAAAGCAAATAACCTTTTCTCTCTTCCTGTCTTTTCCTGATTTCTCCTACCTCCTCTTCCTCTGTATTTAGGAGAAGAACAAGGACAAAGACAAACGATTCCGTCCTCTTTACGACATCCCCTACATGTTTGAGGCCCGCGAGTTCCTGAGGAAGAAACTCATCGGTAAAAAGGTAAGAGCCATCTGAATCTAATCAGCTTCTTTGAATTAAGCAATAGAAATACTTCCATTTGGCTATGGAAGTGCTCCCCACACTTATCCCTTTTACTGACAGCCAAATGCATTACTAAACTGGATATGTTTCCTTTCTGTCTCAGTGTGAATACCAGGCACTTTGGGTAATGCCCTGGGGTTTGGTATTGGCCCGGACGCACCCTTTAGACAAGCAGTGTTGATTTCCCCCTCTTGTGTCTATTGATCCAGTGGATCAGTACACTTGGGTTTGCGGGGGCCTTTGATTTACTCACATCTGACCCAGCGGAGGCCAGCACTGAGCTAAACAGCCATCCAGATGCTCCGTGGGGGCTTCAGCATTGCATTTCTATTGAATTTGTATAGATCAGCTAATGATTGGAAGTTGACTGTATTTGTCTTGGATAACTTGGATTAGGTTTGAAAAACATTTCATTGCAAGTACTGAAAGTGATTATGAGCTCTTTGCCATATATGGCAGCACGATTTAGGTAAAGTTTATGCTAAGGGCCCCTGTGAAGCATGGGTAAATGTTTCAGCTAGAGTACAGAGGGGATTTTGTTTCTTCTGGCAGTTGCATCACGGTCTCCTCTGCCTTGGTTATACAGTAGTTTTTGCCAAATTGTTAGCACCTGCTACATGCAGAGGGACTGCATTAAAATGAGAACATGATGGAATAGGTTGCAGAAATGTTCCTAAAATATACCTGCAATTGCAGATTAAAGGACTAAAAATGGGACATTCAGGATTACATTTAAAATGAATGGAAGAAAAATGGTCAAAGCAAACCAAAATGTACAGCATGTACACCCTTATAGTAGGTGCTTTAATAATTTTAAAGCTCAGTTTGGAAAGGGAGAAAAAAAAGCCTGTTAAAACACAAAAACAGGCTCCCACAAAGCCAGGAGAGTTCCTCGGAGCGTTCTGAGTGAGAGTAAGATTCTTATCCCTGTCTATGCCTCTCATCAGAGTCGTTTTAATCATCCTCATTAATGTTGTTTTAATGGCATGAAATTCTGCCTTAAGCTGGCTTTCGACAAGCGAAGCGGGAATAATGATTCTGCTGTATATTTGTGGTGTTTGTGTTTTGAAATGAGTTCATGTGTAATAGGAATATGGATACTTGGCCTCACTTAGGTGTGAAAAGATGCATCAGTAGTTTAAAATTGTGTTTCAGATGATTGTAAAGACTCGTTAGTGGCCTACATGGAAACATAATGGCTTGTGTTTGCATGGTATATAAACATGTAATGAACTGTCCCTGAACTCTGCTCGCTAGTTTTCTTTTTCATTGTGTTTGGCCAAAATGCAACCTGGTTCCAGATGACTCCACATCCACGTTGTAGGTCATACAGCTGCGTTGGGTTGTCTGTCTGTCGGTAACATAACTCAAGAAGTAATTGATTCATTACGATAAGACTTCCAAGAAATCGTTAAATGGAGTAAGTTAGCGATTAGATTTTTTTATCCAAAGTCTTAAATTTAATTTAGTCATGTTTGGTTCATACCCAAGAAATATTGGTCACATAAAACAGAGTAAAATGCCATAAAGTGAGCTTATACTGTTAGTCTGAGGGGCTCAGATCACTACCAGTGTTTGTACATTGCTATTGACCCATCTGTTGGGGAAAAAAATCAAGCCTATGCAGAAGTGCCAAAAATGTTAGTTCTCCCCTCGTCCACTAGGGGCTCCAAAACAGCAAGTCTCCATAGACTCAAGTTAAAACGGTCAACTTCACAGAAGAAATAAAGATATAAATATGTTTAGTGCCTGTTTAAAAACCCTTTTAGGTTAAAGTTTGAAGGGGTGAATTATTTTATCGTGTAAATGGAGTTTAATCTTGGAATTCGGCATGTTTAGGGTTTCCGTCTCCAATATCTGCAGTAAGAAGGCAGAGTGTAGCTCAAACGCATGTTTTTATCCAGCTAACAGCGCGCCTTGGCTTTAGCCCACCTATCTATGTTTGTTGGATCAGAGTATTTGTATCTTTTGGGGTTAGTGGCTATTAGGCAGCGACAGTACGCCTTGGAGGTATTTGAAAAATTAGACAATTTTTTCAGATAATTTTGTGACTCAGTAAAACATGTAGTATTGTACTGTTTTAAAAATATAGTTGATTTTTGTATAAATGCCAAAAATATTATACGACGGCTGCTTACAGTAACGAATGCCCGTTGGTGGAGGGACATGAGGACATTCGTTTGGTTGTGCTGCCACTCGCTGTGCAACTGTTTGGCATTGTGGGTCCTTTTCTTTCCAAAACTACAAACTATGAGAACTAGATGCACACATCACAAGGTGCTCAGTGTTTATTATAAATATTCTCATTAAAAATGTGCACACACTATCCGAAGTCCGTGTTTCTTCATTAGACTGCAGTGGGTTTTAGAAGTTGTCTGAAGTGTATCTGTGCTGCACTAATACTCAAGTAGATTGTTTATTAAATGGGAACGCATTGCCAGTTGTGCAAACATCAAGAGGAGTCGGTTGACTGCACGATTACACTCAATTGAATCAATGTGCTTGTTAACCTTGTGTATTAGAATGAAGGATCTAATCGCAGTTTGGACAGTTCTAAATGGAGATGAAGACGTAGCTTTTGACTTGCTCAGATGTGAATCACTCCAGCTGCAGCCGGAGGTTTCTGTCATCTGTGTCTGTGTGTTTGTGCAGCATGTAGTGCTGGTTCAAATGCACCTTTGACTGCTTTGTCATTGTTTTTAATATGTGATCGGCACAACAAACACACTCCATAACCAGGTGACAATATCATGTTTAAGTGCTTTCTGTTTTCCTTGCCTTGTCTCGTCTCACTCTTTGCCTCCATCACTGAGGCCCTATTTCAGTCCTCCCTCTACCATTTGGTGGTACCTGTCAGGTTTTCAAAGGTAAAGTGTCTCTCCTCTGGCCATCAAAGCTTCGGTTAAAAGGCTGGATGGTCACTACTATATAATCCAGAGAAAAGCAGCCTTTTGCCTTTTTTAAAATACGGTAATTCTCTGGGTTTATTTACCCTGCTACAACTTTTTCGAGATGTCAGAATATTTTCCATGAAAATGGTAAATTATTTCATTTTCATGTATTGTGATGTTTAAATTCTACTGGGAATAAAATGAGGGTTTCTTAGATGTGTAAACCAGCGCATTCTGTGTTTACTTACATTTACACAATGTCCCAGCTTTTTTGGATGTGGGGCTTTAAATAAAAAAAAAACAATTTAATGTGCAAAACTGTCGAACCAAAAGTGTGGGCCTTTAGCGGGACTGAAATCAGCTCTTTGTGTTACATTTGTTGCATCTGAAATGCATGCTGATGTGACATTTCTCTTCTTACTCTGCATCTAAAGTGTCTGAAACCTTTCCTCGCTCACACACCTACCTACACACGCACACACATTATATGCTGGGTTATTAATCCACATTTGATTAATATTAATACTCTGTTTCCCAGGTGTGTGCTTATAGGCTGTTTGAAGTGATTATGGTGGAAATGGAGAGCCCCCTGTCCATTTTCCAGAAGCGCAGCTTCCTCCCTCCTCTCGCTGCAAAATCAATAACAGAAAAGCTCCACAACGTTACTGTGCTCCCTTTTTTTTTTATTGTTGCCAAGCTACAAGGCTAAAGCTCTGAGTAAAACCTTCTGTCACTATGTTTCATTTTGGAAAATAATTACAGAAGCTTTAAAAAATAAAACAGTTGCAGCTTTAAGCTGCCTTGGCAAGCAGAAAGATGTATTTTGGATAAAATGTTAAGAAGCTCTCTATGGGTGCTTGTATATTTTAAAGTTTAGTGCTTAACCTGGCAGGATGGGAAGATGATGAATACCACCCTGGCCCGGTGTTTAGTTTGGATGCATGTCTGTGCTCTGGCATACAGATGCATGTTGCACACCAGCAAGGAGGGAAGTTAAGTCGACCCACTTACTGGAATGCTTTGTGCAGACAGATTTGGAGCAGTAAGCATTTGTAGAACAGTTTTATTTATTATTTTATTTCTACTTGGAAGCGCTCCTGTTGTTCTTTTTCCTCTCAGACAGTAACCCAAAGATTTTTACCTCAGTAGCTGGGCTGTTGAACTCGAGACAGTAGATTTAAAAATGAAATGCCATCTGGTTTTGGCATTTCCTGAAAAGAGTAGAAAACTAAAATTACTTTTAGACTCTTACTGTAAATTTAACTGTAAATCACACAATACGTGTGTTTGCACATCATGGATCTGGCCCAGAGTACAGCGAAGCATCCTGCGTTGTAACGAGGCCGACCTTGCAGGTATTCCACTTGGTGTTTTCTTCCATATATTGGGAACTGCCTAAGAGTGCAATACATGGATGAACTGGGAAACCAGATTTTTCCCCCGCAGACATACCTTCTAGGACGTGACGGAGCATTAACTACCAGCCTCAGTGTGCTAAACTCAAAGCTCTGATGCCACCGCCCGGTTTTAGGAGAATAACTCTATATTAAATGCTTTTTTTTCTATTAAACCCTCTATTTCTCATCTCTTTAAGGAGAGCATGGTACTTTTGATCTTTTATACAGCATATCTAATATCCATATTCCAAAGACGGCCTCTTTTTTTTCTCTCTTTCCTGCCATGTGGAGTCTCTATTTGATAACTCTCTCAGGCAGAAAGGATCGGCTGTTCTACCTGGTCTCGTCTTTTAAATGAAACTCTCTCGGAGCAGTTTCATGTCGACAGAATCCATTTATTAAATGTTTTATGACGAGAAAAATGCAAAATATGAATATTTGATGGTTTTAACTCATTAGAATAGTTACGGAAGTTTTTTTTTTTTTAGGCGTTTGGTGTTTAGTTGAAGATGTCAATGTCTTGGAAAATTCCACCGTAGATTCAGAAACCCCTTCTGAGTTATCCCTTTACAAAAATGCACCGAGGCATTTCCCTTTTCCTCTCCTTTCTCACTGTCTGTCTGCCTCATACAACCCCCCACCCCCATTGAAATGGCAGAGCTTGCATGGTGACATAATCCCAAAAGCTTGATTTGGCTAACTTTATAAGTAGTGCTTCTTGTGCGCCTGGGTCTCAGCCTCAGCAGCAAAAAAAAAAAAAAAAACAGTCGAATGAAAATGTTGCATTAAGCCACTTATCAGGGTTGAGCACATTCGGATAATCCTGCATGCTCAAAGTGGCTCCTGTTATGCAGCTGCTTGTGTAGCACTGTTAGCAACAGAGTTTTCCCCTCTTATTGGCACGCGTTTGAGTGAGCCGACGTCTTGCGCACAGTTAAGTGTGCGTATGCGAGGGTTAGAGTCGATTTTAGGGGAGGAAAGCTTTGGGTGTGTGTTGAAGCAGATGCAAAGCAGGTAGATGTAAGCGTCTTTCGATGCCGCGGTTGGAAATTTAGACGGGGCTCCCTCTTTGTCCTCCTTTACTCTTCTTTTGGTTTGACTGTGTCAACGGTAAAGATGCTTTATTACATCAGCTTTTTTTTCCCCTGAAGCACACAAGGTTTCTTCACCAGCTGTGCACACGCCCGCATTATTTTCATTCTTGCACAGCTGAACTGTTGCTATATAATTAACACCAGCAACCCTGCAATATTAAATGTGCCTTTTCATTTAAAAATTGGTCAATTTTCTCCCCTTTTTTCTCTCTAAATTGTGTATTTGCTTCTAGATCATGCCAGAAACGGAAAACAGCTGCTGGAGCTGTGTTTGATAGAAGGTGCAGGAGACAGTTGCTTATTTTAGTTCCAGCAAACATTAACCTCCTACACTTTTTTTTTTCTCAAGTAAGCAGTCCTTCAGTCTGTTCATGTCTGGAAAGCCACTCAAGCTAAGCCAATGCTACGCTGTAATTACTGTTAATCACAACATTGAACATGCTCTTTTCAAACGGTAGACTGTCATAAGTTATTAAAATGAGTTGATGGAGGTATTGTTTCAGACATGTTTGTTTTAATGTATTCCACTGCACAGCTAAAAACTGATGCATTTATGTACTCATGCATAACATCTACAGAAAGGAAGCGTAACTGAAAATGCTCTTTAGTACTTATGCAAACATGAAACGATCCTTTTCCCCATTCGCTTTTCACCTCAGTAGAACAAACACATTAAATCCCACTTCTCTCCCACTGATGTGTCCACTGCCTCTGTTTCACTCTTTTTCTTTGGGAAGGGGTTCTTATAGATGGATTTGCCTTATCAGGAGATATCTTAGATGGCCCGTGGAAAATAGGCCTGGAACTCCCCCTAATCTGACACTGTTGGTCAGAGTTTATAATCTGCTGTCACCTCACCTAATTGGGTTTAAATCCTCGCCTCAGATCTCCTGGTTCTGTGTTGCCTCTTTCATTTCTCGATTCATTTAATCTCATCTTCTTGCTTGATTCTTTCTTGTTCTTCAGTCTTCCATGGCTGGATGTGGTTATAAAGCGCATAGTGTAACAATATAAAATGGACAGTTATCATGCTGATGTTTATTTTTTTTATTTCACCTACTCTGCCTGTGCAAGGGAAAACTGTCATGGACTGTGACTGGACTGTCATGTTCCCTGAACCATTCTTTCACAATTCAACCCAGTTAGCTGTCGCGTTGTCATCTTGGAATATGGCCATGGCATCAAGGCATCTGGTCATTAAATATATTTAGGTATCCCATCTGATAAATACAAATCAGAAGGTTTTAAAGCATTTTAACGGTTAAGCTAACTGATAAAGTAACATCTCCACCTTTCATTAGGCTAACTTGAACTTCCTTGGGTTAAAATTAGGGATGCGACATTCTATTTAATTATTTTTTAAAGTTTAAGATACTGTTATATGAGATGTAGTATACGCCAATCCTGGTCCGATGAGTCATTGTGTGGAAAAGGGTGATTATTCTTTTGTGTTCAGGCAAAGCCATCTTGGACAGTTCGGCTCAAGATGGCTTACCATGTCGTGCTGTGCCTCCAGGTGGTTAATTAGCAGCTGGGATCTCGTGTCCCCAACAACTGTCAGCACCTGCTCATCCAATACGATAAAGTTCAGTTATGTCCCTGTGATTCTTTTTTCTTTCTTTTTCTTACTTGCATGCTCTCATAGGGAAACTTTTAACCTCTGTCCATCTCCTTCAAAGTTAGTTGTTTCATACCACCTCCCTTTTGTTTGTTCCTTTTAATGAACTCTTCTGTTTTCTTGGGTGAACTGGAGATGAGTTAAGTTCTATATTAAAGTCTTCGCATTGCACTTTTGACCGTTCACTGTGCAGGTTTTGCACGTATTATTGCATGTAGCCGTTAAATGTGTTTGCTGAAGTGTTCCAGATGGCTGATCCTTTTAAGCGCTCCATTTTTAAGACAAATGTGTGGCACATTCACTCCAAGTGCACAGTATATGATTATAAATAGATCTGCATCTATGGATCAGATCCATTATCACCCACACTTCAAAATTGGTATAAATACCAATATGAGATCGGTTGGGACTATCATCAATAAATATATCCCATAATCTACTTTGAGACATGGTGCAAACAGAAAGGTTTTTTCAAGTTGGCCAGGATTTGGGAAACACTGCAGTGTCTCTTTAACATCCTTGCACCAAAGCTAAGAAAAGGCAAAGTGAGGGGAATGTAGATGTTTTGCCTCAAACGCTCACTAAGATTTACAAATGGAACACGCTGCAACTTTCTACTCTCTTCCTCACGTCCACGTCTTCCTCGTGTCCATCTATTGACAAGCTGCCATTGTCCATTAATATCCATAATGGACCCGTCTGCTTTGTCTTTCTGAGATGTGCAGATCAAAGCAGGAGTCCTGCATTTTTACCAACAAATATATATAACCTCCCTCCTCCCATCGCACTCGTCTGACACGGTCGACGTACAGCTTTTAAACTGTCGATTGTGTGCACCGGTATGGCAACCCTCCCCTGCTGTTAGCGCTGCCGGCCTGTGTCTGGCCCCACAAAACAGGCTTTCCCTGTCACACGCCCGTGGATATATGCACACGCGCACAGCTGAGTGACAAAATTGTAACTTCGGGGTGGGTGGGTTGCAGTCTATCCCCAGGGAGCTGTGTGGAGAACGCATCGTGTAGGGTCATTTGAGTTCTATCGCTGCTCTTTGTGTGTGCGTGTGTTGTTGCAAACACCCACAGTGTGTTAATACTCTTCCTCTGGGGAGTTCTGCGCTGCCGCCTGATGTGATTCACACTGACTGGGGGTGACCTTGAGAAGTGGGACAAATAAAGGGACCCACACTGAGACAGAAAGCTCCTACACTAATTATTACCATAACTGGTGTTGCATTTCACTGTCTCGGCTGCTCTTGCTTTTCCTTTTTTGACCCATGACTTTTGTCCCCTCCCCTTTTAGGTCAACGTGACAGTGGACTACATCAGAGCAGCCACCGGTCCAGGCGAGGGCACGCCTGCCTTCCCAGAACGCACCTGTGCAACAGTCACAATTGGTGGAATGTAAGTAGCAGCTTTAGATGTTCATGATTGTAGCTTTTCTTGGTACAGTTATTGTCAATATTTGGATCAGTGGGGTTATTATGCATTTATTCAACAACACTAAAAATATGAAAGGACTGTTCATAAAATCCTAAACAGATCTGGTTCATTTTCAAACAGCTCAAATCATGTACAAAGCTACACACCATTTACTTCCAGGAGATTGTTCAGTAACAGAGAGGAGGGTTATAATCTGAGGGAGAAACTTAACCTAAAACATTGCTTAAAGTTTTTGGGTTTGTGGAGCGAAGATGTGGAACAGGTTGGGTGTGGAGCTCCAGCAACATCCCAGCATGATCCAGTTTAAAAAGCATTATAAACTCATGGTTTTCACACGGTACAGGGAGGAGGAATATTTAGTAAATATCCTCATGTGAATGTGTGTTTTGGGAGACTGGCGTAGGTGTAAATAAGCTTTGCTTCTCCATTTCGGATGTTTTGGGTTTATATTATTACTGTTGTCACTATTTCATTTGATCTATTTATTGTTTTGTTTTGTTTTTTCTTGCTGTAGATATATATATGTTCTAAATAAAAATCCAATCCAGATGTCACTTTGAGTCATGCAGATTACTAATATGGTAATGTGCAGGTGTATTTCTCCTGTTCATTGCAACAGATACTTTTACATCGGTGGCAAGCTGTTCTCCACAACGATACCTTGGTCTATAACCCAGAAAATAGTTAATTAATTACTTCTATTTATCTGTTTTTATTCTTCTTTAGCCTATTATTGACAAGAGCCTGCTGTACAGCATGACACGATGAGTACCAGTTCTAACATACTAAACACACCTAAGTGTTTGAACAAGCAGACATCCAAAGGAAACACGATTCAAACCCAAAGCAGGTAGATGAGAATGTTAGAAAAACATGAGAGCAGCACGAGCTTCAGCTCGTTTCTCCACTTAAAGCAAAAACCACACAATGCGTCATCAGAAAGCAGAGTCTAATTACACAGATGTCTCATCAACGCGGGACAAAAACTCTGCTCTGACAAATCACCAAGTCATACGTTCTTGTTTTTGCTGTGTTGTGGTTCAAGGTTTTATCCCACCACAAAAAACTTTGCTTTATTTTCGAAATGAATCATGAAGGTCTTCATAGTTTCCATGAAGATGAAGGCCGTTTTATACCGAGGTGTTATTCACTCATGATACATTTATCTGCCTGATATCCGTTAAAACTGCTTAGCTTAAATTTTTCAGCTTCCAATTTCAAACACTTACTTTTTTTTTTTATACTACAATTACATTTTTTATTATGTTCTGATGCAGTAATACATCCTATTTCTGCTTATCCGCTCGGCCCTTGTAGTTCTGAAGGTGTACTTTATTTTATTTTAGCTGTGTCTTTAGGTTAATCTAAGCTGGAACTGGCAGCATCATCTGAGTCTTGTTTCAGATCAAGTTTGTTACAGAGAGTCTAAAAGATCATTTTTAAATGTTTCAAGTTTGCAGTCTCACTATCGCAGTAATCTGGAAGTGGCTCTTGGTTTTTATTAAGGGTCACCCCAAGAGCAAGCAATTATTTTCTATCTGCAAACGTAGCTTTGAAGAAATCTGGTTTATCAGTTTGAAGCATTTTTCCACACGGCATGACGGATGTAAATGCTATTCAGAGATTCAGATTTAATCAAACCCCCCCCAAAAGGAAAGCCGCTTTATTGCCACATCACATAAAATAAAGCTTTAGAAGTCTGTCTTTGCTCAGACACAGTTGAAAGCTGCACTTATCTTCTGCTTTTCTCTGTCTGTATCACTCGAGTCACAAAGCAGCACCGCATGCTCATATGGAGACACAGAATCCTTTTTATCATCAAACCAGCTGTCTCATATCTGATACTTGCCTGCTCAGAGGTCAGGATCTGGCCTTGTAAACATCCAATTACCGTACAACCGTGCATTAGCCGAGTACACCGGCCGCTCTGTCTTGCAGATAAGTTTGTGTAGACCCCATGGATGCCAATGACGGGGGCTGAGTTAGAGGCAAGATGACTTTGTTTCAAGCTGGGATAGCAGTCATAACTTCCTCTCTGTGGTGGGAGACCTGGCATTCGGCCCTTTTACCCCGGGGGGGTGTTGCTACCTATAAAACGATCACACACCATGTGATGCCAGACTGTTTAGAGTGAAACGATGAGGCCTGTGGTGGCATTCTTATCTTGTTTGGTATTTTCTGCATAAATTGAAGAAATTGCACAGCAGATATTCTCTGTATTTGGTTTGATTACTTATGGTTATCCTCCAGCACCTTTTTAGCATCTGTTAGCAGAGGTTAGAAGTTGCTGATATTTTAGAAACACTTAAACTTTAGAGATGCTGTGTTGGTTTGGATTAATGATTACTGAGACTCTGATGGGATCTGCTGTTAAACAACAAAGACTGAATGGAAACCTTTCAGTGATTAATTCAATATAAGAAAATAAACATTTGTGACAACAGTTTCTCATATTTATCAGTTTTCTTACCTCTTTTCTAATTTATGAACCAATATTACAACAGGTTATGCAAATTTAGATGGACATAAAATACTCCCTTCCACACCAAAAAGATGATAAAATAATACCCAGTCTGCTTATTTACTGATACTTTGAAATGTTTCTCTCTGACTTTGTGTGCATTTGGTGAAATAAATCCATTTCACTTTGCTTTTTAAAAAAGATGCATAACTATTACAGAGAGTTGCAAGTTTATCTTCCTCATCCTCAGGACCTGGTTGGCAGTGACTGCTGGATGTGATCGGCAGAACGAGAGTCTCATAGTTTCATGTATGCTGTATTTAATAAACATTAAAGCATTTTAAACATAAGCATAAATAAAAAGAAGCTTCTGCATGTAGACGTGGAAATAAACATGGTAGGAGCAATATCGATTGATCAAATTCCATTATTTGCCCCTGGAACTGAAACTATGAATATGTAAGTAATGCAAACCAATCAAAATACTGGACCCATTGAGACTGAAGGTTAAGTTTGGTCTCTTTGGTTTATTCAGAACTTTGCTAAGTCTGAGACTAAGTTTGGAAACATGTTTGATTTGCATTACAACATCATTTAAACTAAATTTATTGTCACTTTCTGCCCAGGAAACCCCAAAACTGTCATTATTTAAGATCAGAACCATCAATAAATATGGACAAAGACACATCAGACCTAAACACTTGACACATCAGGGCTGAATGAGTTGATCAAAGATAAAGATGTCTCAGCAAAGCTTTTTATTTCATTAGCCATCTCTTTATTCTCTGTACAGGAAGTGTTGAAATAACCTGTTTCTCTGCTCCTCCCCCTTCCCCTCTCCCTTCTGTCAGCAACATAGCAGAAGCTCTGGTCAGTAAAGGCCTCGCCACAGTCATCAGATACAGACAGGACGATGACCAGCGCTCCTCCCATTATGATGAGCTGCTCGCTGCAGAGGCACGGTGAGGAAGACTTCTTCCACCAACTCGCACAACAGTCTGTCCCTCAATAGACAATTTATTCTCTTAGAAGCATTCTCTCTCTTTTAAGCAAAAAATTAAATTACGAAGCAAAGCCTATGACCCATGCACACGCGACACTAATCCTTTTGATAAACTTGACAAATTAGTCTGAAACGTGGAGAGAATCAAATGACCTTGAGTTTTTTTTTCTCGTCTTCATCACTCAGGTGAGGGAACTGGCTTGTAATTTTTCATAATTTATTTCCACAGAGCTGCCGTCATTAGTCACAGCCTATTGCAGCCGTTGTTTAATTTCCTGAGGAAACATGTCATTACTTTAAAATATTTACTCATGCATGTATAGGTGCTCGTTTTCCTCTCCCACATCTTTTCTGTATGCCTGTGCACACGTGCACTTTCCCAGGGACGAGACGCTAAATCAGAGGCTCTCTTTACACTGACCCTATGAATATAATTATATGAAGGTGCAGTGGAGAGATTTAGTACAAGCTTTATTACTCTGCCATAGATTAAGATCTGCTTGCTGTAGGTAGAACAGATGCAGCCTTTGCCTATTTTATAGGATTAACCCTTTCTCTTCCCTTTCCTTCAGTGTCACTGGCCACCTGCCCTCTTTTTCTCCTCTCTGTTTCACTCCCGCTCCCCTTCTGCACATTTTGTCCTTGTTTCTGCTCCTTGGCTGTTTCCGGTTTCGTTCTCCTTTGGCTTTGCTCTTCTGGGTCTTCTCTTTTTCATTTTCTTTGTCACTTTTCCCCTTCTCTTTTCCACGCCGCTCTCTTTCTCTCCGTCCCTAGTGGGGTCTCATTAGAGCTGATGAGAGGTTTCTGTCTATAGCCATGGTTATATTTTTAGTTCCCATTGCACAAAGCTAGTGGCCCAAAGCACTTCAAGGACCCCCCTCCCCCCTATTTAATCCACATCTATACAGTACGCGCCCGTATAAACACACATGCTGTCTCAGTGATTCGTTAGTGTCACAAAACAGCAGCAACCACAGGTCATCTTTGTTCAGTAGTTTGGGAAAAGCTTGCTTCATAGTTTCAGCTGTTATGCTAAGAGCTTCCTTTTCTTATAGAGCTTTTGAAAATGTAAGGTCTGTTAAAAGTGCATTAAACCCACAACCTTGTTCCTTTTCTGTGAAGACACTTGAACTGCATTAGAGATGTGTGTGTGTGTGTGTGTTTATTGTTTGGCTGTTTTTGAATGCAGGGCCATAAAGAATGGGAAAGGCCTGCACAGCAAGAAGGAGGTGCCCATCCACAGAGTGGCCGACATCTCAGGGGTATGTGTTTCTAATCGTAACGTACAAGTGTTATACCAGGGCTGTTTTACACGATGTGGATAATAGGATAAGCATCTATGTGCAGACTATAATTAGAATGAAATCTTTTTAAATATGGACTCATTTCCATAAATTCCCATCTCTGAAAGATGCGTTAGGCCAGTAATTCTCCGAAGATGATCTTTAATCGTCCACTCATCCCTATAAGTGCCCTCTAAAAATAAAGCGCATTAATAAAAAACATCAGCGGTGCTTGGTTTTAGCTTGTTTACGCGTGCCCAGGGGCTTGATTGAGGCATCATTTGGCTAATGAAGTCTGATTGGGAGTGCTCATCGCATGAACATTAGCGTGGGAAAACCATAAAGTCTTGCAATAATGGCTGATTGCTTACACGTTGTTTTTGAGCATGTGTATGTTTTAACCAGGAAGAGGACTTTTTATTTTTACTTGTTTACTGTTGAATTTTTACAACTGTTGACCTAAAAAAAGAAACATCTTTGTTTCTGTCACTGGAGCGCTCTTAAGGGCTTTGGGTTACATTAAACAGACTGATTGCATGCAGTGTTTCCATCAGTTTTAGTGGTCATCTGTAAGCGCCGGAAATTGCTTTTAAAGGGTGATAACTGCACGTTTGAGTGAAGGCTTTCTTCCAAGTCATTAAGCTGGTTGCAGAGCACCTCCGGTGTTAATGGGTTAAAAGTAAACAGCAGCGTGAAGATGGAGTCCAGCATTTCTCTGCAGAAATGCCCTCAGATGTTTCCTTTGTTAGCGGTCTCGTCATAAGCTCACCATGTCTCATCGTGTCAGCAGTGCAGATAAACGATTAAACCCTGTGAATGTAATTATGACGGGGAGTTGTTGTGCTGACGGAGCAGCTCGGATATTTCATTGGGGGTTTAGTTCATTTTACACTTTAGAAATGCTCCACCTAACTTTGTTGGCTGATCTGACCATATTGAATCCATACAGTAGGGACTTGAGGGTGGTTATGAGGTGTGATTGTGTGTTCAATTATAAATGAACTTTGTTAAGAGTGAGGTGAAGAAGGGAGGTGTGTGTGCACTAAGCAAGGCAGGTTTGTTTGCAAAGCACATTATGTACAAAACAGCTTAATGTCACCACAGAGCGTTAAAAGTATTAAGATGCAAAAGCATTAAAATATAAATGAACTTGAATTTCACTGATTGACTTCGTACACTGCCTCGTCCTTCCTTTTTAAGCTTTAATGGTCGAAACTGGGAATGGATGCCTTGAAGACGAGTTTTTTGGGGGGGTGTTTCCCACTAAATTAAATCTCTAATAATGGATTAGTTTATAGAGCACTTTTCAAGACGTCTGTATATTGCATTAATCATTCACTTCACATTCACATGTACTTGGAAAACATGTTTAATCAGAAAGATTTTGGCTGGATAAGAGCTTGTAATACTCGTTTGATAACTGCTGATTGCCTGAAGGATCCAGTTGTTTCAGGATCTTCTGGTTTATGAGTCTGTTTTGGCTCTGAACTGGTTTGTAAACTAAGACACAGGTTTGTGCTTTGTTGTAAAATTAGGAATATCCTGTATATCTTCTCTTATTTAGCCTTTTTCTACATCTATGCATGTGGGAAAAAAATAGTTGCTTCAATGGGTTTGTGAGAAGAACATAAAAGAAAAACATGACTGCGTGCAGCTGTGTGAGGTTGGTGTATAAACAAAGTAAAACATGTTTAGAAGGACTGGAGTTGAAAATAAAGCTCAACCCAACATGTGTAGGTAGATAGATAAGATATTGGGATGTGATCATTACAATGGTCCGATTTAACGCCTGGTCAGCTGAGAAGGGAAGACTGGATTTGATCAATTTACTGAACAGTGACCTGCTCCTACATGTGGGTGGCATACAGGAAGAGGAGGGGTGATGGAGGAGAGGAGGATAACCTGGGTGGAATATGATGAGAGCCATCATAACCTGCGGTGGTCTATGCAGCATAACTCGACGTCATGTTTGTTCTCCAGTTAGCACAACCCTGTCGTGATTCTGAACCCTGTCTAGAAGCTTTGCCAGCAACTGCCAGTATGTGAGCCCACAAATGCACCAGTTGTTTGGCAACACTAATGCAATGAATGATCTAATAAAAGGACCAAAATAGCAGTGTTGCACATAAATCCCTAAAATACCCCCCTCCCTTTTTTTTTTCCTTTTCTTTTTGATACACACCCACACACAACTGCCAACGACACAGCCCTGGAAATACACACTCCTGTACATCGGCATGCTTTGGTGGTAAAGGTTTGCAGAAAGGGATTATGCACACAGAGTGGGATGCAGTCGCAAATAGAGCAGAGATAGGTTTATAAATGTATAGTGTAGGAGATGTACAGAGGTGGTGGGAGGAGAATGGATAAAGCACTTGAGTCACCTCATGCCTCTAAAGGTTGCATAATGAGGTCCTCTTATTTCTAATGTCGTCCCCCCCTTCCCCCCCCCCTGAACCAAGTTAGACAGCACCCACCCACACACACTGCAGGTGCTGCAAATGTGTTTGTGTGAACAAGAGTGTCATCTCCCACTCAAGGGGTTATTTTGGATTCTGGTGGGTGGAGTTCAGGTGATGCGTCTTAGGTTGAAGCACATACCCTTCTCTTGGCGTAGCTGTGCGTTTGAGCCCCGGCGATGGCTTTTAGAGCCCCATTGTGTTGCTGCTTTGTGTTTCAGCCGCTAATGTAAACAAAACAAACTGTTTAGTTTTGTTTTAAACCATCATGAGCGTTCATGTGAGTTGACAGTAGCAAATGGAGAACTCATGTGTTTGCTCTGTTTTTTTTTTCCCCCCGTCTGAGCTTTTTTGTACTCCAAACCGCCGCACAGAAACACAACACAGGTTGGTGACTCACTGGTCTGTTGTGCCTACATGCTGATGCTTGGAGTAGGCACATATTAATGTTTTTTTTTTATCGTTTGAGTCTTCCCCGGTCACTGCAGCACTAGCTAGCATGATTTAACTGTGCTTGTAATTGCTTCATTTTTTGGTTTTGGCCTGAGTTCACAAATAAGATAGTGAGTCATGTTGCAAGCAGAGATGGAAGCAGAAGGGAGAGGGGTATTTCTGATCACAGGAAGGGTCCAGATGTATCACTCAGACTTCACTGAGCCATACCAAGATGTAAAGATGTCTGAGAAAGCGCACAGATTCTGTCTGACTCTGGGTTATTAGATCACAGCACCCTTTAAGCGCTAACGTTTCTATTGTCAATAATTTCTCAGGAACGGTTGTGTGTAACTCTGTGGGTTCAGTTGTGATTAATGGCTCACCTTTTAAGTGATCGAAAGAAGTTTTCCAAGCATTTTTTCCCACCCAGCAGGTTTACAATCCAGCAGCAAAATGGTGAAGTGATCCATTATAGCATAATTATTTATCACGTATTTGCAATGAAAAATGATTGTGATCACTATGTTGCTAGGAGACTTTGATTTTTGGCCCTGAAATTATGATTAATTAACTTCCTGTCACACTTTCCACCAATCAGAGAGCTTAAATTGGTGGTAATGTCCAGTCAGGAGCAGTTTAGGTGAATAAAACAGTTTTTTTTGTACTGGAATAGTGTACGATAATAGAAATGCTAAAGGTGATTTCTGTTCTTTCCGGATTTATCAGGAGACGCAGAAAGCCAAGCAGTTCCTGCCCTTCCTGCAGAGAGCTGGCCGGTCAGAGGCCATAGTAGAACACGTCTTCAGCGGATCACGCCTCAAGCTGTATATGCCCAAAGAAACCTGCCTGATCACATTCCTCCTCGCTGGTGGGTATCATTTTCCTTCCCCAATGCGAAAGTCATTTCTTTCTGTGTCATCTAATTGACTCCTTTCTGGATCTGGTTAGACGTTTGCCTCTGCTGCGGTAAAGTTAATGGAAAATATCCCTTCCTCCTGAGAAGCCCGTTCTAAGAGGGCAGGGGGCGATGCTGGGTTTATGTGCCAACCGGAGCCCACTCTTTCAGAGCAGCTGCGTTAGCATGAAGCGTGTGTCCCTTTTTAACCTCGGCTTCACCTGTGTGGCTCTCTGCCAGGTGTGAAATGGATACCCGACTCTTGTTCTCCACTTAGTCATTGTCCTTAGAAACGGGCCTCTGTGTTCAGGTAGTGATTCCAACTCCAGTGAAGGATGAACGCTGTCATGTCCCAGCTAAAGTAGAAACATCTGTTCCTCCAGCTTTTTCTGTTCCTTTCTAACTGAGAAGGTCACATTGTGAAAATGAGATGTACTCTCATAATGTAATTTGGCATTCAGAAACAGTCACTTTATTACTTGCTGCAGTTTATCACTCATCTTTCAGGCAGCACAGACAATACAGCACCAAGTCAACAGCTTATTTAAATATTGATATCACCAGCTGTTTAGGATTTACATTTAAGTTCTGTTTTTAATGAATTTTTTCAGTAAAAGTAATTTAAAAAAAATTAAAATGCAGCTCTGATTTGATGTTATCGCTCCCACTTGTTTAGATTTCATACATTTTTTTTAAATTTATTAATGCATCAACAATAGTCTGAAGTAAGTCCTGAGTCCATCCACTTACTCTTTTTTTAAATTAGAGCATAAATATTCGGGTAAGATGCAAATGGATGGAAATGCATTCTTGTTTCTGATGGTCTGGCTTTTTGATTCACCCACTTGATGCTCTTGACATTTTGTTCTCGTAATGAAAGTGCTGAAGCTCTGGTTGCAAACGGCGGCTTGGAAACCCTCCAAGATCACGGGAACGAGAAGGAGGCTGCACACAAACACAATGATTTGGTTTTTTTTTATGCTTGGCCAGATCCTTCATGCATGGATAGATTTTTTTCTAATTTTGCTGCTGATTGGTGGAGTTTTAATTCCCATTTTCTGTCAGTGACGTGATGTATTCCAGTGATGCCAGCCGAGGAGGCACATAGTTTTTATACTGTTTTGGGATAAACATTTTCTCCAATTAAACACACGCAACCCCAGATTCAGGGTGTCAGGTGCGCGCGATGTTTACCTAGTCTCCTTTTAAAATGAAATTATTCAGTCTGAGCTTGTTAGCGAGTCGTTGCAGCCACATTAGAGCTGATAGCTGCTGAGCGGATTAGATTAAGGTCATACTCAGAGGAACGAAGTTGTTGGTGGGAAATGGTGACCAGTGCTGTTTTTAATTTAGACTAGGTTACCGCTCATAGAAGCAAACATCGTTTTCTTATAAGAATCTTATTGCATCAGATTAAGATCTTCCTCTTCTGTTTCTCCTTTTTTCATGTCATTTTCCTCCCTTTTTCTAACATCTTTTCATTTATTTTGCTTTGGACATGCGTTTAGTGGGCCACAGTTTATTGTACAGATTTTCTGCATGTGATAACTAACAATAAACACTACAGCCCTCAGGCATAAGGACCACCATGTTTATCTCTACTAGCAATTCCAAAACACTCCCCATCTCCTTCCATTTTCCCATCAAAATGTATCCTTTTCGTGCCTTATTCAAGCATCTGCAGCAGAAGCTGTTTAAATTGACAAGCACAATAAAGTAGTCACCCCAAGCCTCTTGTTTTATCTGCGTATGAAGACATCGACCCTCTGGACCTTTTCTCTTATTAACTATCACATATTTCTAACGGGAGGGCCAGGTTTTAGGTTTTTACACACACAATTTCACTTTTTGTAGGACTGTTTATCGCTACAAGCCTTCATACGTAAGCGTTTTATAAGATTACATATCGATATTAATTTGTTTTCTGTTGAAGGTTGGTTATCTTGTTTATCTGCTGCGAAGGCTGAGTAAATGTGGACTGCCCAGACAAATGGAGAAAACATTTAAAGCATGATGCTTTGAAAGCAAGTCCTGCATCTGTTTCATTACTTTAGTTTATCCCCTCATATTGTATTAATCCTGTTATGTTTTTCCTCTGTAATAATGCTGTGGGAGGCCATTGAAGAACAAACTGTTTACAGTAGCACTGTACTGAAATGATCCCAAGCCAGTAAGTGATGCAACGCTGTAGTTTAATTTATAACACTGTAAACTCCTACCTTGTTTAGCCAGCAGCATTTTTATCCTTTTTTTTAAGCAATAATACTTGTACTGATTTAACACCAAGACCCACTTCCTGCTAAGATGTCTGTCCCCAGTGAGACGACTCAAAGCTCCGGGGTCTCTTTCCCCTTTAAGATGTTTTTCCTTGGTAGATAAAGGCATTGTTTTCAAGAAAAAACTAGGGTTAAAGAAAGAGAAGCCCATGCTTCAAAGAAGAGCGGAGGTGTGCTTCAAGAGATGAAGAGTATTTCCCTCTCCTTTTTCCACATCACCTTCGCTTTCGTCGTCTTTTGCTCACCGGCCTGCGCAGTGCTGCTTCCGTGTGCAAGTTTGATAAAGGGTAAAAGAGTCATGCTTTCTATAAAAGAAAAGGAGGGCACCTTTTACAGGAAAGGGATTTGGGAGTCTGGCTGGGCAGGTTTCAGAGGATGATGAAAGAAAGGGGGCTGAAGTGAGTTGTGGAAGCTGACAGGACACGAGGACGATGAAGCAAAGGAAGGTTATAGTAAAGAGAAGAGGAAAATACAGGCGCTGTGAAGTGTGTAGTTAAATGAAGGCCCGGTGAAGCAAAAGGAGACCAGGTGGTGGAAAGAGCTGTAAAAGTTTACTGGTGGGTTTTTACAGAGTTTCAGACAGAGGCCGCAGCAGGTGAAACATACTTTCAAAGGTACCGGGAAAGTTATGTTGAGGAGCAAACTGTCAGAAAAATGAAACTGCCATCAGTCGGAGCACAGATTTCCACCGTCAGCAAGGAGCCTCAGCCGTCATGCTCTCCCTGACTTGGCACCGTTTGTCAGACTTATTTATTTTTACATCGGAGTGTCTGCCACTTGTGTTCACCAGATACTTCCACTATTCTGGAGCTCACATTTTTACACTCATCTAAAGAGTTATTTAAAAATATTCCGAATAAACTGATATTCCAATCTACATCTTTTTTTAATCACCCGCATCTCCTTGGATACTGGAGGCCTAATTAACCTTGATGCTTTCAGACCGATTTGAAGCTTTGCCGCATAACGCTGCTATAATGGGATTAAATTTAAAGAACTCTGAGCTAAAATCTTAAACATAAACTTATTACAAGCTGCGTCAGCCTACAATAAATCAGGCTTCCGCTGTGTGCAGGAGAAAGGAAAAACACTCTGAAAATACGCTTACGTCTACTAACTAATATTTAACTTTAAATAAATATAAAAAGGATCTGGGTGCACGTTTTAAATGAATTATAGATCATGCTGCATCAGTTTGCTACAGGGAAGGTGGGAAAGGTCTACACAGAGTTTGTGCAAAGATTTTAATGTTAATTTTTAATTTAATTTGATATTCTTATTTTCTCTCCCAAATTGGGGGTGGGGTGTTCACAGATTTGCCTTACCATACATTAGAGAGCCTTATGTGATGATGGCATGGCAGTAGTCGATCCAAATCCCAGGATATCCCCTACCAGTATGCTCTGTTTACTCCAACTTACTGTCTGTTACGATCCCCATGCTCTTTTCTGCTGACCCATGCATCTTTGCCAACCTGCATCTCTCACCTGCTACTGAACTTCTTGCTCTGTCTATATCCTTTAAGGCATCTACAAAGGGGGCATATATTCATGTGGAGCGCAGACACCTCGCAAGTTACACACACTAAAGGACACCGAAGATTAATGGGATGGAAATTTAAATGGAATGATGCGGTTATGGGGGATGGAGGGAGGATTAGTTTCTTGAACTGCATCCACACTCGCATAAATGCATTCCCTCACAAATATGCACAGTCACTTTTTAAGTTTGTTTACCTGTCACGCTGTTAATTATTTCTTAGCTGCAGCTTGTCAAAAATCAGGACTTTATATTGTAATAAAAAAAAAACGTGTATCTTGTTAGTATTACTTCATAACAGATGTTTGTTGGGTTGTGTGCAAAGCAGATGTGCAGGCTAAGGAAGACAGATTAGCTCAATGCTTTTTTTCTTCATGCTTTGGATCAGCTGAAATCTCATTAACTTGCAAAGTCACAACTTCTATTCAGAGTAGGACATAAACATATCAGATGTAGAAAGTGAGAAATGTATCAATTTTTGGGGAAAATAATTGCTCACTTTAAATCACATGGCAGCAACATATCTTTAGAAAACAGGGAACCTAATGCTGACATCCTGACACAGATGAGCAACACTAGAGCATTTGTCAGCTGATAAGAATAATTGGCCACAGGCTAGTAACATGACTGGGTATAAAAGGAGCGTTTCAGAGAGAGGTCAGAGGTTCATCAATCTGTGACAAACGGTATCCAAAGTTCCTTGGTGGAATTTTGCAAAGAAAATCTCAGCACCCTCTGCTAAGCCCAGGTCCTTTTTTATTCAGGTGTGCTTGGAAAAGGAAATGACTGAACCCTCCAGGAGCACAGTTTGACATCCCTTATTTACAGTGAAAAATCTGATTGTATGAAATTTCATACAATCAGATTTCAGTGGAATCTTTGTGTACATGAGGCAACCCGGACCTAAAAACGAGAGACTTTCCAACCCTAGGCTAAACTGCATTATAAAAAAAGCATGAATTTTGACAGGAAAGCTCAGAGTAGGTTAAGGAACACCTTCTGAAATCAGTCCATAAACACACAATCTACAAACTCAGGTTAAAGCAGGATCAAGCCAGGAAAGCTCTGAGCAAGTGGCAAACCCCTCTGTGGTCAAATGGATCAAAATAATGGATGCTGAGAGCTGAAGAGGAGGACAGGGAGGTTTTGGAGCAACATCTTCTCCCATCAGGCCTCATAGATCTCAGCAGGACGATGGTGAACCGCAACCTGCATCCATCATGGCAGCACGGCTTCACAGCAGCAGAGTCCGTCAGCTGAGTAGCTGGATAAGAACACTAAGTTAGTTAGACTTTCAGTAATGTGTGAGCTTAAGGGGTGTTGGTATTCCTTTCAGGCACATGGAATCAACCTCAAACCTGGAGTAACGCATTACATCCTGCCCACAGGGCCACCCCAGGGGGATTTACATGGTGGGAAACAGGGAGGAAGTGATTCAAACCCACAGCGGCTTTAAATGAGTACAGTTTTCCTTGCTGTCTTCAGACGCAGGCTGGAATGAGAAGTCGTAGATCCGTTCCTCACAGATCAGATACAGTGATTGATGTGATGCATGGTGGATCGGCATGCGAGCACACACTTGAGGCTAACGTGAAGAGCAGCTGTGCAACATCCTCTGTGCGTTTACCGTGCAGCGCATGCCATAACGATCAGCGTACGTCTTGTTTGTCACCGAGATCAGATAAGATGGATATCCTAGAGTATGACCCAGATGTTTATCTTGGTGTCGGGGCTGAGTTATATATCTCAGCGCAGGTTAAAATTGGCTGTGCTAAGTGGCTCCCTGGCTTGGTTTAAATGCTGCAGGGAGGAGGCGACAGTAAGTGCAAGGGATTTGCAGGAGTGCAGTCAGATCATTGGATAGAGCTATACAATATACTTATGATTATATGTATGCTTTATTTTTATTGAACGTCTTGTCTGGGATCATTGCGGTACCATCTGGCCTGTTATGACCCATTTTCTGTATTGTAATTTCCCCCTTTCCCCCTGTCAGCCTATAGATTTTAGGATTTTTCCAACAACTGTGTTGGAAGTTGTTGCTTCTCCGGGCCTGTGTAACCCTTGTATTTTATATGCTGTACAATTAAACCTGACTTCTTTGTGTATAACAGTCATGAGTAGTCTTTTCTGTGGATTATGCTTGAGGAAAAACACAATTCCAGCCCTTATCATAGTTCCGGCTAACCCAAGCAGAAACTCGTATCTCCCTCTCTGCAATTACTTCATACACCATTTTTTCTTCCCTTTTTTGCTGCATTTCTCCCTCCAGACACCCTCCTATCTCGTCTTTCTTTCATTCATCTTTCGTTTTCCTGTTTTTCTTCGGTAACGACAGTCTTGCAGCCACTAAGTCTCATGTGTAATCTCTGTCCTGGTGCACTATAAATACTTTGAGTTGATCTTGGTCACCCATGTCTCCTCCTTCTACTCCTCCTCCACTGCATCCTATTCTATACAGGAAGCTTAATCTTTTATTACATGTAATATTGAATTGTAGATGAAGAGCTGCAGTAAATCCTCGGTATAAATGCTGCCCTATTAGTTGACATACAATCTGGAACAAATCCAAGTTGACAATAATGTTGGCCTCTGCTTTTTATGGGCAAATGAAACATTTTTAGAACATGAGATCAGTGTATTATGTTAAATGTTGCATGCATGCTTTAAGATGACTGTTTTTATGTGTGCAGTGTGCTTAGGAGACAGAAATGATGCTACGATGGTGCAGAACAGAAACGGGCTTCTGTTTGGATTGAAACCTCGACCTTTTATGTCTGACTGTCCTCTGGACTCTTTTCGCCTTCCCTGGGTAGTTTTCTCTTCCCTGCCAGTGTGAATACACTGACTCTCGTTCTTGTTGTCATAAATGGGACAGGCATACCCATGTAGGGAACAAAAAGTACTAAACTTAAACTAAAAAAAAGCTCTTTAGTTCAACAGACGGGCTTGTTTTAAGGTTATTTGCAATAGGTTGAGCTTTTTTTTTGTCTCAACGAAGTTATAGATGATTATTTTGTCCTCATAAATTAGACTGGAACTGTGAAATAAAAAAACTTGGCCATTCTTGGTGGTGTTGTCAGCAAAAATTAGTTTGATTTCTCTTCCAGTGTTTTTCTTTGTAAGTACAGCAGCCAAGGTGTACACTCACCTGGTACATGCTGTCCTAGATTTTATTTTTTAAAGCTCTGTTGTATCAACTATTTTTTTATAAAAGCAAAAATAAAAAAATGCAACTCTGGCCTTGGGGAAACATTAGGTATTTGTGCACTTCCATTCCCTGGTCTAAGAAGAGCAAAAATTAATATCCAATCGCTCGCATCTATTCCAACTACTTTCCCTTCCCAGCACATCAGGGCAAGAGTTCAGCTGCATTTCCCCAAGCAAAACGTCTCAAATGCTTGTTATATAAATGCACAACCATTCAGAAGAAGCTTGACTCAAAATGGAGAGAATGCAACACAAACTTAGGACCAGGAGTTGAATTCAAAGCCTGGGATCATCTTGCACGGAGACAGCCACGCTAACCACTGAGTCACCAGGATGCCCCAACAAATCAGATTTTGACTTCTCCGTCATGCATTTGTGAGTTGTCCCTGAGGCGGTATATCTGTCATGCCACTAAAGCTCATTAAATTAAACCCCAAGTCACACAGGAAAGAGACCCTCGGAGAGCGCCGCTGCTTTATTAGCGATATGCTTCAGGCTTCCACTTCCTGCTGAAACATCATCATTAGGTTACTCTGCGTAGAACAGAGCTGTAACCTGCTTGTTGGTTTGTTGCAAGAAAATGAGGCAATTGAACTTATTAATAGAACTTAAAGAATCTGATCAGATACATTTCTAACTTGGCTAATGTAAAAAATCTGTCTGTTGCAGGGCTGTACAGTGGATCACATGCTGCATAAAAACATTTATCTAAAATGAGCTAGTTTACTAAAAAAACAAACATTATATGCAATTAATGTGTGTGTAGAACCTTAACCAATACATCCAAGCTCCTCATACCACCCGTTAACTACTATTTTTGCCCCTGTAACTGCAGGAAATCTGTCATGTGTTCGTCTTTGCCCCCTTTTCCTTTATGACAAAGCATTTTTAAGATTTAGCTTGTATAAATTCTAAAGCTTTACAGCATCTGTCTACCTTTTTATTCCTCTTTCCCTCATCTCCGCCCCGAGGCTTATCCAGTTTTACATGGACATTATAAAAAGAAATAATCAAAGATCTACCAAAGTCTGTCAGATGCATATTTCCCTGCTGTTAAATGGAAATGAGTCCTCAGAAGTGCTCAGGGTTCACCCATGATGAACATTTATCCATTTGGTGCAGATTGTAATAGTGTCTTTTAATTTCTTTCTTCTTTTTTTTTTGCATAATGTAACAAATTGTCTCCACGGGCCTCATTTAGAAAAGATTACAGAGGTTTCAAACAGAAAGAAGACAGTCAGAAAACGTGATTTCCTGCAATCATCCCTTAATAAATCTGATTGAGCATGAAATGTGAGCGCATGTGCACAAGAGCATTACTACTGCTATGATTTGGAGGAGGTAGAAGATCAGTGTGTTCATCACAGGGATGGAAACCACGAGACGATTAAATGTTTAGGCGATTTGTGCTGTGGATCAGTAACTAATGGAAAATGAAGTCAGTGTCACAGACGGCTAATGCAGCTGGAGACACGGCTTTGATCAGTTTGGTGGTTTGCTTGTTGTTGCCAGCGTTGCATCACCTGAAGTGTCAACAAAAGCCAAATATAAGAACACAGTATGTTGTTTTTTTCATGCCTGTGCTGGAATCACCAATACAATAATGGAAAGATGTACTCTGTGAGATAAATTCTGCAGGAACGGATTAGTCTGTTTACCGTTCAGAAGCGGTATCGCACCAAAATGATGCTGCAGGAAGACGTGGAGAACCATGTGGACTGAAATGGTGTTTATCATTGGAAAGAAATGCTGGATGTTTGTTTTTGTTTACCATTCTGATTAAAGGCAGACTAATCCTCAGATTAAACCATACATCAGTAACTGGATTGGAAACATTTTTAGAGACTTCTGGAGTACTTTGCAGTTTGCTCGTAGTAATTTACAGACACAAGTCTGGCAGCATATTATAATAACCGCTCTAACCACTCCTGATGTTCGTTATTTTGTAAGCGAGGCTTCATAAAACCAAATCATGAAGATAAAACCAAGTGAAATAATTTTTCGCCTTTTGCTGCTTTTTTTTTTTCATAAAGAGCTTTGCTGACCTTTGACCCGGACCATTTTGCTCTCTTTGGCTAGGTATTGAATGTCCACGTAGTTCCAGGAACACGCCCGGGGGTGTGCAGGTGGCCGAACCCTTCAGCGATGAGGCCATGCTGTTCACCAAAGAGCTGGTGCTGCAGAGAGAGGTAAGATCCTGGCTGCACTTCTATCATTTCCTACCTGCTTCACGCCTTCTTCGAGGCTCTTGATGTTTGGATGTTTTAGCTCTTGCAACGATCGGACTCCAGCTGTTTCTGCACTTAAATCTAATTTCAGCTGGCCTCAAGCACACGGTTGTTTTGTTTAAACATATCTGGAGTTTAATCTGTTGATCCTTTTAGCAAAAGGTGCAAACAACCCCAGCGCATCTGTTTTAACAGTAAAATGTGCTTTTTAGCTTCATATTTGATTAAAATGTATTAATTTGCTTATTTTTATGAACTTTGTTTTTAAACTTGTGGATTCAAAGGTCACCTTTTATTCTCCCCAAATAGACATATACATGCCCCCCCCATCCCTCTTTAAGATGCCTGAGTTGATCCCCTCTTACATAAACCTAATGTCAGTCAGTTATATTTTTGAGACAGTTTATACAAAAACGGAGCAGCGACTTTAATAAGCTGATTAAACTGTTTACTCCCTGGTGAACTTTTTTAAAGCATTTAAAGTACTGTTTGTCCCCTGTGTGATGTCAAATCTCATCAAGAAATCTGACAAAAGTTTTGTACAATAAAGCAAAGCACCATAAGAACACACATATTTGTACAGAAGTGTTGACCATCATGCCTCCCCCTCCTGCTTCCCATTTCACAGAAAGCCCACCTGATAGTGGATCAGTGCTCCTGGGCTTTAGAAAACTCCATCCTCTGTGCCTGTTCATTCACATGCTAATAGGTTTTTATAAGAAGCAGTGAATGGACCAAAGCCATGATGGAACGAGCTATAATCCTGCCACCACTTATCCAGGCCGCACACTCCCGCTTTTGCTCTTTTTTACTCTCCTCCTGCATCCCTATCTCTGCTTTAAAGGACTTTTTGTAAAGGGTGGCTAACTTCACTGTCCTCTGGTGTTTAATTGTCATGGAAATGGAGCCTTGGTCAGTGTAAAAATTTTTGTGGGGGTGTATATGTGGCAAACCGGCCTTGAGTGTGGAATACCTGATGCAGATAACTCTGAATGAGGTCGACTAGCATTTTTTTTATCACGAGTTTTATTTGCACAGATGTGTAAAGCTTCAAATACCCAGTTGATGCCATTTAGTAACGAGCTTTGCTGCTCAAAGCGCTGAGATGTGAAACGAGATGAAATTTCATACTAGATGCTTTTCCATATTCATTTTAAACTCACTGAACAAACAGAATCAGCACTTTAGATGCGATGGATGGGAGCTGATTGTGCGTTTTAGACGAATAAAAGAAATAAAGCACCACTGGACTGGCCGTGACACGACAGTAGTCCACGATGGCATGATGCATGAGTAAAATCAAGCCTTCCCCAGCGAGGTTGCAGAGTTCTTCTGTGTGATCTTTTGAAGGAAACAGGAAGTTTTACCTCTGCAGACAGCTGAAGCTTTGCTGATGGTTTATCTTTTACATACTCAGAAACCCAGTGGACAAAAAGTCTCTTCCTTTGGTGTCCTGTAATGCCCTGTAGCATCCCAGTGTGGTGATGAAGACACTTATTCTTATTCTACTATGTGACTTTGCTTTGCTATCTCCATCCTCATTAACAGTTCCTATCCTGGTTCAGGAGCTAGATCGATAGCCTCTTCTTCACTAGTACCACTCAGCTCTGATCTGTTTAGGTTGTTTTTTAATCACAGCACCTAAATGTGAGCATGTCTACATGAAACTTTAGTGAGGCAGTACCAACATCACACAGTAATGGAGAACATCGAGGGAATGGTAGACCTGCTGTTTCTTGTATATGGCAGTTTGTCAGGCTGAATGTAAAAGAAGAAAGCCAGAGAGAGGCTGCGGGGCATGAGATGAAGCACTTGCCCTGCAGCCTTCTCCCAGGATCAACCAGTATTTCTTGGTTCATCGTGTGACATCACTGCAGCCTAATAGAAACCCCCTTAAAAACGGCTTGAATGTGAGTCGGGTCTGGTGGAAAAGGACCAGAAACTGGACGAGCTAAGAGCAACCTCAGATCCATGCCTCTTTAATAGTCTCCTGGAACACGTTCCAGTGTGTCCAGTTCATCAAGTGTAATCTTCACCGAGCTGACAACAGATCAGTGTTAATCTAAAAATGATGTCCTAATTTGAGCACACTGGTTTTAACACTGCATCACACAATTTGCAGTTATGAATGGAAATATAAAATACAAAGATGACACAAAACAAACTGAGCTTATATTCTTCATACGCTGTAGCATCCCTCAGGTGGCATGGCTGTAAAATATGTGACACACAGCGCAGATTCAGTAATCAGGCCCACAACTTCCTCCTCGATCTACACACAAGTACTGCCTCACAGTTTCTCTTCCTGGCCAGTCAACTGTGGTGTCAGCAAGTTTTTCACCGGTAGGTGGGAGTTAGCAGGCATGACCGAGCCGTATAATGAGTCTCTGGCTCAGATGGAGGCTGATTGTCTTCGCTGACCTGCTGCTTGGACTAATACAGACACAAAGACACGGTTAAACATGTACACGTTGGTTTCATTCATTTTTTTTTATTCCCTTTTTGGAAAAAGGAAAGAAAACTAAATGTCATCAATGCTCCACATGGTAAGATTGGCTGAAGCAGGAGAAAGTTACCTGACATAAGGCCAGGCTGAAGAGGTGAGAGGAGGTGCAGGAGCTCTGAGATGAGTTAGCAGCAGAGGGGGGAGAGAAGATGAAAGATGGAGAAAAGAACCAGTTTGTAACACCAATCCATCTCACGCTCTCTCGCTCCATCTAACTGAAACGTGTCATTAAGGTGTGTCGCACTTCAACATGTTTTTTTTTTAACTTCATTAGCGCGCGATTCTGCCGTGGCTTCACCTCTGAATAGCTTCTGATTGCAGGAAGCTTTTAAAGACGCTCCTCTGCTGGCTCCAGGGGAATAACATTTGATTCTGATTTTGTTGGTAGTCATTTGCACGATTGAAATGTTTTCCTTTGCACACACACCTCGATGCCATTTCAAGCGCTTTGTTGAGCTGATGACATGTTGACTCGGTGATCTGAATGATGAAATCTTGTAACCTACGATGAGTTTGGCACTGCTCTCTTTTAGTTGGCTTTTTTTTTTTTTGTCTTGTCTTCATTGCTTTTTGTTTATTTATTTTGGCGTTTACTTTTACACGTGCATTTCATCAGAACTTCCTGTCAGCGCCTCCTGATGCGTAATGAATGTGGCGAGCAGTCTGGCCCTGGTTTCTTAACCAAACCTGATGATGATTCTGTGCTTTTTTAAAGATTTCTTTCACTTTCAAACTCCCTCTTTTGAAACATCGCTTCTCTGTTTATCAGTTGTCTTCTCTCCCCCCTCTCTCTCTCCCTCGCTGTGTGGTGTTAATCTCTGACAGACACTGCTCCTGTTCCCAGCGTGGAACCAAAACAGCAGCTCTAAACTCTGAGGGAAAAAGAGAACACATCGGTAAACACCACTCCCCAGACATTTCTCTTTTCTTTACCTTTCTCTTTTTTTTTCTGCCTTCCATTTAATTCGCCTCACCTCCCACCATCCATTGACAAAAAGCGTCCAATCACGGCCGCAGTCACCGAGCCTCTCTGCTGATTTCTTCCTGCTTTTGGGTGGCAACTTCAAAAGCACGGCTTGGCCATGAGGGAGGCAAACAGAGGAGTTTTTACCGCATTGACATGTTTATCTAGAATGAGTCAGTCTTGATAGAAAGACGCAAGTCAGTGAAGCAGTATTTAAAACCATCATTGCACTACTACACACTGAATTCATGTGTTTTCAGTGTGATGCTGGTGCCATTGGGACTGTTTTTAATAAAACCTTGGATAATTTTTGGCCTAAGGATCAAAAATGTTCTTCCTTTTAGTAAAATTATATTCTGCGTTGCTTTAATAGTTTGCATATGCTTTAATATTTGGAGCAAATGCAGCCGCATGTGGTTTTTCTTCGAGAGGAAGGTCGATGTCCATGTACGAAGGAATTCAGAAAAACGGAAAGAGGAAATAAAATTGGTTGAGAGGCAAAGCGAGAGAGCTAAGTGGTCTGTAATTTGTGTCGTACTCTTCTGCCTTCATGTACTTTCAGTTTTATTGACCTCATTCAGCCTGGGTGGTCTCCTGGTCTGCTCTGCTAGAACTACCTACTCATATTTTTATATTTAGCTCGCACATAAAAATAAAGAAAGCCATATACACAAGGCACTTTAATAATAAAGCGGATAAATAAAGTCTTTCATGTCTCTGATTCAAGTTTATCCAAATATTTAATTGTTTTTAAGATTTGTAGCTCAAATTTGACTTAACCTTAAATATTGCAGAGTAAAAGCTCCACTTTATTATTGCAAGTCATTTTAGGTGGGTATTTTTGCTGCTTTGCTGGTTTTTTAGCTGCAAAAGGGGGAAAACACAAAAAGAAACACAGATAAGATCTTACCATTAATTCCATGGCATCTGAAACCACCTTGCCAGGCTGTCCCACACCTTGTGAGAGGAAAAGCGAATGCATCAGGCTGCAGTCGGGAGTGGTTGGAACAGGCTGCCTTCAGATCTGCGGGAGGCTGCGTCGTGGAGCATTGATGAGTCACTGTGCCGGTGTGGCATCACAGATGCCTCGCTAATGCCTGCCTCCTGATCTCTCAGCCTTAATAACTGTTCTTGGTGAGCATTTTAATTAAATGCTAATAAAGCCAATACCTTTGTGGAACTGAGAAGATTTTGCTGCCTGAATGTGTGTGGTAATCCTTATTAAACCGCTGCCACAAGTAGAACCGGCCACACTGTGGCAACTGGATAATTGAAGTGATACACGTGTGTTATTGCAGTAGAGGTCGTCGCAGCTTGGATCAATGCATTTCGCTTTATTCATAAACACAGAAATGCTCCTTCATGGTTTTGAAGCTCTTTTTTAGGCTGAAAGAAAACATCAGATCCATTGTTTCCTATGTCTTCTAAGCTTTTGCATTGATTTCTGATCAAGCTTGAATTATTGTGACTTGAGGTCAATAGCACAAGTGCTAGATCTCGCCATCTTTGACCACGTCGCTTCATTTCTCCTTCACACTCGACCCGTTTTCCCTCCGCTCTGGTTTGACATCTTCTCTGCCTTTTTTTTTTACCCCCCATATCACGTTTACTCCCGTTTACTCCATCACACACAAACCACGTATGTTTTTGTATGTTGGTGAGTGTTGAAAAGCTACAGAGAATGAGTAGACATAATGAATAATGCATGGTGTGGTTTCCTGGTCAGAGACACAGACTGCAGACTGAACTAGTCCCTTTGGTTTCCCTCTCTTTTCCTTTCTTCCCTGATCACGTTGGGTTGTTAAACTAACCACGAGTGCAGAAGACCACTTCTTATCCAAATCACTGCTGCTTCACAGCTACAGTTTAGATTTGTGCCCATCCATTCATAAGTGTAGCATGAGGCAGACATCAGGACTCGTTTGGATTCTGTCCATCCATGCAGAACTGAATGCTGAATTCCATCATATGCAAGCTTGATGCCAAAAACAAGAACAAATAAATGCACCTTATCATCTAATAGTAACATGTGACCCAGATGGTGCCCCTAATGATCGCGTTTGAGCGATTTGAACAGTAAAATCAATGCTGAATGGCAGATGAGGATATTAAAAACAGTAAATCGTTGCTGTCGATCGAGCCTCCTAGACAGTGCCACTTCAATCGGTTTAATGTTGAAACCAACCCGAGAGGTGCTCAAAGGCACTCTGAGTGTTTCAATTATGCACCTTCTTTTTTTTTGTGAGATCCATTTATCCATCCATCGTGTTTTGAATCCGTCCTGGCCCGCATGTCACCATCGAGCTGTAATTGCGGTTGTGTTAATGCTGATCGTGTTGCTCAGTGGAATAAAACAACAGCTGCTGGACAAGTGGCAAGTTTGCAATTTAAGTAGAGGCTTTATCTGTAATTTAAAGGCTGACCTTGAAAGCCGCATTAGAAGCGTAATGCCATTAACAGCCGTCACGGTTGAGTACTTGACCACACATTTGGACTAACCGGTGTTGCAGGTGGAGTTCGTCCTTTTTTTTTTCTTTTGCAGCAGTTTGAACCGACAGCTCGTTTTGTATCGGTTTCACCGTTGGGTGGCTTTGCTCCTTAAAAGGAATGAATTATAGCCTGAAGGTGAAACGAGTGGCCCACATAAACGCATTCACACCATCGCAGTGATGGAGAGATAGATGGACCTGAATGGAGATGGAGGGATGACAGGAAGGGAGGGAGAAACCTGCCCACCGCTTTATCGCCACAATTCTTTTTACTAGTGCGACCTTGTGTTTTAAAGCACTCGTGTATGTGTGTGTTATTGTGTGTGTGTGATGGGATTGCAACTTCAGTGTCCATCCGATAAGCATAACCTGCAAAGATGCAGGCACACTCTGTACTTTGAGGCCAACTGTATCCTCTTTAGCCTTTTTTCTCCACACAAAGGGCACTGCAGTATTTTCCCACATCAGTGAGAGTAGTTTACTTCTCTTCTTGCACGTTGCTGTCTCATAGTGTCATTTTATTTTGTGGTAATCCCTCTTTTCAGTTTTTCTCTCTGCATCTGAATTTTCTGTCCATTGTTTTTTTTTTTTTTAATCTAAAAGAATGAAGTTGAACAATTCTCTGGGAATGTTTCTGAGAGAATAACATCCTTATTACCGTAACTGGTATAAATAATGGCATGTTGCTAATTTGTTTTAGCTGTTTTACAGTCAAATCGGGCTTTTTTACACTTTTAAACTTAAATTCCACTGCTTGCTAGCTTCATTACAGAAAAGCTAACGGCTTGAGAAAACATTTCTTTATTGGTGAAAATGGAGTCATTGGATACATCACAGTGCTTCATAAATGAGTAAAGGACGACTAACAACATTTTTCACTACAGGAAATCAGTTCCCTCTGCTGTGATTTAATGCAGAACTTCACAAGCTCTATACTTCCCAAGACATAAGAATTCAGACCACATGGAAACAAGTTGTGGTGAATTTGCCGAAGTGTGTGGATCGTTTGGATGTTTTCCTCCACGTTGAACAGACATTTTAGACTGAAAACGCCAGATTGTTGCTGAACCGGTGACACCTCACAGCTTACACTGCATGTGCAAACTCCACCAACTGCTTTAAACGACACGAGAGATTAGATTCCAAGTCCGAGCGGAGCGTAAACTTGATTCCAAAGATTCTGGTGTGGAGTGGGTGATGCAGAATTTATGCACAGCAGTTGGAACAATGCATTCTGAAATTCAGGGCTACCTGTGCATGCATGTCTCACACAACGAAACACAATCCTGCACTTTGTTTGGGCTGGTGGAAAACACGCTGGTTGGTTTGGCATCTAAATGGATGCTTCAAATTCATTTAAAAATGTAAAAGGGTGGGAATTTAAAACCTATGATGCACTAATAAATCCACCCATGCAGCGGTTTGACGTCAGACAAACCTCAGTTTGTCACGTGATGTTTCAGGTTATTTCTCCATGTTAAAATGATTTATTCTGCTCAAGCATTTGATGCAGGTAAATGCACATCATCATCAGAATAATGTTTTTTTTTTTTACAGTCCAAGTATATAATCAGATTTTAGCAGAATGTAAGCTAGTAGAATACATTTTGCACGTTAGTTTTGGGTTCGTCCTGCAGAGACCACTCAGCTTGATGCGGCTTTTCTAAACTAAATATTGTGCATAGATGTGTACATTCAGTGTTTTAGGGGTTTTGGTTAGATGCACACATTTCTAAAAATAGCTTTTTTTAAATAAAGCTTATTAAAAATGTAACTGATTATGATTCTATCGCCATATCTGCTTGTTACCTACTCAAAGATAAGAGAACTCATACGGGCTATATATCTTTATTTTTTCCCCCCATGTCTTCTGGGTATGCTGCCATACGTGTCATTTTAAAATAAATAACCGAGTAGACGGGACTAGCGAAGATAGCCTACAGCTACGTTAACAAGATGATGTAATTACAGGTCTGATTGTGTAACAACTTCTCATTTGTGTCCTTTTGGCCCTCATTTAAATCTCTGCATGTCTCAGTTTAATGCAGAATATGTGTGTGTGTGGGTGTGTGTGTACAGTTGGTTGCAGTCTGATCACTTAATCCTGTCCATGCAGTTAGTAAAAAGTTGGAGATGGCAATGAAAGAACAAGATCATAAGAAATAAGACTAAGTTTATTTGTCTGACTCAGAATTGGGATGTGAAAAGGATATAGAAATAAATGAGGCTGTGAGGGGTAGACACAATGACACAAAAGTGGTTTTTACTATATTTATGAGACAAATAACATTTTTACTTAATATGATTGTTTGAGCCATTGAAATAATAAAGGTTATTCTGTTGAGGAGCGGACCCGTTTGAAGATGGTTTTCTTTTTAATTCTCTAAGAACCGTCTCGTCAATCCTCCTGCGGTCAACCGATTCTTCTGCGTCTCCCGTTCTGCCTCATGAAGCAGCTTCACTTTTACTGCTTATTCCTTAATTTGCTGCTATTGTTATTCACTTCATTAGCATTTTATGTTCCTCGCTAAATAAATGTCAGTATTTCCACGCACACGCCTTCCGTTCTCCTCCCGTGTCACAGTTGCCTTCGGGTATCCCGACTTGCCCTTTATTAAATATTGTCTGCTTGTTGCTTCCAGTAGTTCTTTTTAAAGTGGAAAACTGAAAATGAAACGCACAGAAACCCCCACAATGTCCTGCTGTATAGTCCACTGAGCTGCTGTTCACTTTAGGGCTGGTCATCTGAAGAGAAATGCTCAAACTAAGGGTGTGTGTGACTGGCACTTATTCACATTCATCACCAGGAATCTTGAGCCATGTCTGCTTAAACTCAGCTGTTGGAAGAATCCCAGTTTTATCTCTTCGCCGTATTTCCTCTGTTGCTTTTTGCACTCGATGGCGTACTTGTTGTGGAGACAGTAAATACTCTGTGTCCTTCACCATGTGTCATTTGAATCTGATGAGCCAACCGGAGGAAATGGGTGCAGGCCTGTATGATTTATTTACGCTTAGATTGAGCCTTTTCTGTTGATGACTATGACACGGAAGCACAACATGGTGACAGTTATGACAGACAGATGCACATTCATCTCCTTCTGCTCTTTCCCATATACATTCATCACATATGTAGGTTGACTGCAGTGGTATATGGTTGCTTTACAGTAAGCATCAACAATCCTATGTAGGGGTGTGAAATAAGCACCAAGGACAAAACGGACACGGGCCTGTTTGTGTTAATACCGTTGCCTCACATCGATGTCTTGGTTGAAGGGTTAAATTGTACGACAGTCACGTTTAGTTTTGCGCACATGGACTTGTAAAGAGTCGGTCTCTGTGCCTTTTTTCTCCCATGCTTCCTGTCGTTTTTCCTTTTCTGGGCAATTTGATCGAAAATTCCCAACATACACACACACACACAGCTGTTCATCCAGTCTGTCCTCACGTGGTTGCTTCTCCTCATCGTCTTCATGTGGTCTGTGTGTTTCATGTCCATCTGCTGTCACTTGCTCACATATTGAGTTGTCAATGCCTGGCCTCTCCTGCACAGAGGACATACCTGGCTCATCCTCCCATTTCCAGTTGTCTAGTTCTTTTAACTCTCCGATCGCCTGACTCTTTCTGTGCATGCATGCCTTTTACCTGTGACGACAGGTATACACTGCGGCTTCAAAGATCGGAATAAATAAGCACCAAATAAAGGCTAAAAAGTGCAGAGATTTGAGGCAGTAATCCTTTAGCAGCTTACCCCAGCATAATGTCCTCACACCTGCACTCTTATCCCCATCTCAGCTTCTCCTTCCATCTACCTCTCCTCTCATTCCATTTCTTTATATCCCTTAACAACAAGAGAGGCTATCTCAGTAGCTGTGTCAGCGATCAGCATCTCCTAGCCCCCCCATTTCTTCCTTTCTTCCCCCCGGTGTCTCCCAGAGGACAGCTCTGTCCATAAAGAGAAGAACAAGCCTCGCAAAATCTATTCAGAAAAATTAACAGGGATTGGGCTCCTGGCTTTGAATTTGGACAGATAAAGCTAATGGGCAAGAAGCTGTGTGTGTGTGTGTGTGCAGGAATAGCTTCAGTCGAGGCCCACCATAGAAATGTCGTTTTTTTTTCTCTCTGAATGTTTCTGGTTGTTTGCAGAGGAACTTCCAGGAAAGGCTGGTCTGCAAGCCGTGCTTTCTGGAAGTGCTATTTCTGTCTCGTTTTAACACATTAAATTGTCTGAAAATCACTGATGCATCATCTTCTTTTGCATGTTTTGTACTTAAATGTATTTATAGCTAGCAGCTGAGATGTTGTGCTACTTGATGATTTACAGCTGCGTAGAGGTTAGGAGTTGGACATTAAAGAGGTGAAACATGGAGCAAATGTCCTGGCCATTTTGTTCTGAAGAGTTACATCATATTAAAAATAAACTACCGGTAATACAAATTCACTCTTATATTTATTTACATACACTGAGGTTCAGAGTGCAACCAAAATGAATAAAGACTCATTTTTATTCTTGGTGGCACCGGTGCGAACCAACTTTTCCCAGGTTTAGTTGTGGGACTGAGTCGGGCCTTTGCCTTGAGGAGTTTTTACTGTGTTGCATATTTGTTAGACATCCAGGATGGCAATGAATTAAACAAGCACAACAAATATCATTGCAAGATTTTTAAAAAAAATTGCCTTAAAGAGTTCAATCAACAGATTCTTACCCAGACAGCAGCCAGGACTATTCTGACTTGATGCAGAAAACATTTGCGGAATCACAGTTTGACAATAATACAGGAACCAGTTGGATTCTTAGGATGTGGAATATTGTTCATGTGCTCATATGTTGGTGTGATCTGTTGTTCTGTGCAATTAAAAAGTTTTAATGATCCCTGAGCGTCAATAAAACTGGCAAAAGTGCCACCAAAAGCATGAAGTTAAATGCGTTTTGACTGCCCTTGCTTAACTTCCAATATGGCAGCCTCCATTAAACACACCCTGTTTAGTGAAGCAAGGGGCTGATGGTGATGCCCTGAAAGCACCACAAAGTAAAAGTTGAACACACCTGTGCAACCGATGCAAGAAGTTGGTCTCGCTGCAACTGCTTTTCCAGATGTCAACAAATGGAAGCCATCATCGGGTAATTTAGAAAGCAAATTTGATGCCTCTCTGCCTGGATTAACGGAAGCGGTGGTCCTGTTAGCGCTTTGTGTCCTATGGGGCCAGCATTTAGCACAGTACTGCGACACACCCACAGACAAACTCTGGCTTCCACAAACATTTTCTGTGGCTTCGTCTGCCACCTCCCCTGCAACTTGTTTGCACCTTTTTCGCCATAGAACACACACATCCGCAGAAATCTGCACACACGCCGTTATTATCTCCTGGAACAATGCTAATAGATGCATGTACTGCTGTGAGCAAACAGTTTGCGCCTCGGCTGCCAACAGTGGGAGCATGAAGGCTTGCCAAGTCTCTCCTACCCTGAGCTTCTATCTCTCCTCTCCTCAGTCATAAACACTAAACTTGTTCTCTCATATTCCTCTTTTCATTTCCCTGATGTTTACACTATGACTGCTGCAGCGCTCAATTCGATTTTGAAGTAGTTCTTGCAGCATCAAGAGCAAATTTAGAATTAATGGACAAACACAACCAAGCCTGTACACATACGTCTGTTTCTGGTTGTATTTAATTAGCAAGTAAGGAACGAGAGAATTGGGGAGGGGTTGTCTAATCACTGCCACCCCCATTGGGCAGGTATGCTGGGCTGATGTGGATGGGGTCACACTCTGCTCGAGCCTCTAATTCACTTATTAGTGGAAATTTTCCGTCTTCAAACGCTATGCTTTATAGAGCATCTGCTTTTGTCCGACAGAGCAGAAGAATAAAGGATTGAAGTTCAACCAGGCTGAAAGCCGATAACATTATGTGCAGGTCACACGGTGATTGGTTGGAGGTTTGCTGGAGCCGGAAGGGCACCATCTGAGCATAGATCATTTCTGACACTGACCCCATGTTGAGTTGGAAAGCAACACATGGAAGCGTATCTGTACTCTGCGCATTGCATCTTTTATTAACTGCACTTTTGATATCTCAATTTTATTTTCTTGCTTCTGCTGTTCAAGTGTTCCCACTGCAGCTCTAGATGATAGGTCTTAGTTATTCTAACACTTGTTAACCCAGCAGCTACTGGGTGGAAACACTCTCCTTCTGGGAAACATACGCTTTGATCAGTTTTCATGCAGTCTCAGCACTGGAAGTTTCCTACACCAGCATAAAATTTCAGCCACTATCACAAAGGATCAACTCCCATCTGATCAAAACACACAGCGTTGGATGTAGCGCTCCTATTTTCCTCTTACCACGAGTTAATCCAGATTGTTTTAGAAGTCCCAAAGTAAGCTTGTGAACTGAACCTTAGATCTTTAATAGACGCACTTCCAGCTTTTTTCCCCCTGTCTTTCTTCTATGGTCTCATTTCCTTTTCTGTTTTGACTTTACTAGAAATGCATCAGCATTTTATTCCAATTAAATTGAGATAAGTCTTGAATGGCAACCCCCCCCCTCCTCTACGATGAAGACTCAAGTTGCAGTCGAGAGAGACAAGAGGAAGAAAAAGACCTAATTTCCTACAATGCAGCAAGACTTCAGTTATCCACTGCAAACAGAGGTTTGCTATCGATTTGTTTGATCTTTAAAGATCACAGCTGACTCGACCACACATACACACGCAGATTTAAACACTCACAAACACAGTTTGCTGCACCGACTGAATAATTTTGCCGCCACATGAAAAAAGCGTTTCAGCCCCACAGATGCTGTACGCAGCTCTTTAGAGCTTTCATCTTGACGTTGCTTTCATTCGCAGCTCTTTGCTCAGCTGTGCACATATTCTCAGCAAAGTCTTTGACATTAGTACGCTGCTTGTTATCTCGGAAGTCCACACTAGTGCAAATTCATGATCCTGCAGCTAATACAGAATGATACCTGTGCTCTTCCTGAAGTGTCGGATAAGTTTTCCTTATCTGTTTCGATCACGTTTCCATTTCTTCCTCATCCACGTCTCCATTTTTTTTTTTTTTGGCTCTTTTCTTTTCCACACATACCGCTTGACCACATAACTCTCTGCTCTTATGTATAGATGAGCTGTACTCTCTGTCCACCTCATTTTTCTCTTTTTTCCCTCCTCTTCATCAGTACAGGAGGCCATTTTGTATCCCCAATTCTGTCCCTCTACAATCACCAAAATGTCTACACCCAGATGCTCATTGTCATCCTTGAGGAAGGAAAAAAAAAAGAACAGAATTCTCAATCTGCTCTGTAACGCCCAAACTCTGTGTTCATAGCGAGGGGCTTTCGTTGACCTCATTCCCCCTTGTTTTGCACATGCAGAGCATGAGCTTTTTTTATTCTATCTTTTAAAAAACTTTCATTTGCATGGGAACATATTTGGGTACCATGGAGACTACAAAAAAGGGTCTGGTTGTGCAGTCTGCACACGCATCCTCAACAATGCTGTGCCTCTGAGCATGATTTCTCCTTGCGACATAAATCTCAACAAAAGCAGTTAAATTAATGGTCAGTGGCTTCAATTTTCCCTCCTCGTGTGTGTGTGCGTGTACCTTTATGTCTTTATTTGTGTTTGTGCGCACACAGGAACCTCAGCATACCCCACCTCGCATGTCTGCCCCTGTTTGGTCCTCTCCATGGACCTGATTTACTGCACACAGGGACACGCACCTCTCGGCCTCTGCTATCGGACCAGATCATAAAAGTGAGGCTCCATCGTCTGGCTGCTAAGAAAACACAGGGGTGTTTTTCACCCACCAAAAGGGCAATAAACTCTGTCTCACAGGGAGTAACACACTTGAGTGGTTCTCCTGGTGGTGAAAATAGGTCACACAACCCACCTGCAGTTCAGTTTTAGCTGCAAAATCTGTGCGCAGTTAAACGCAGTATATGCTGCTCTTCTGGCAAAAAAAAAAACCTTGAAGCCTCGGCAGTGCTGGGACCGTTGCCAGCAGTGTACTCAGATAAAATTTTCCTCCACCTTTACCGACCTCCATAACAACAAATCATACCATAAACTGGTCACTAAATATGGCTTTTTGCATGTATTTTTACTCAAAGTCCAATGCACCTCAGTCTTATTCCCATCATCTCCCAACAGCATCTTTATCTTAAACATCTTTACTCGGGTTTATTAACAAATTTAAAGGATGGATGTGTAACAATAGCCTCCTTTTTTTGCTCTTTGTGCCATCTCCACCCTTGGCTCTGTCCCCAACATTGGGACCGAACGACTCCTCGGCCTGACTCATGTTGAGTCACAGGGCAGCACGCTTACAGGCCTGCTTAGAATAGCTTCCTCTCTGCTCCACTAGCACAGTGACTAGTGTGCACACAAAGGCTTTGCACAGCATAGTGATCATCTGTCACATAAACTAAACCTGCAATGCTCATGGTTCCTATTACCGCTGGAGAATTCTTTATTTGCCAGCGAGCTTTTAAAACATGAATTTGACCCCTGCGAGTCATCAACCCCACTCCAAGAGCGCTGCTTTAGGTAGAGTTGAGTTTTTGGGGGATTGTGCAGGGAAAACTACAGGCCTGAACAGTAAACAGCCTGTGTAAGATTATTTGTAAGGAATAAAAGATGCACAAGAAGAATTTTTTACTGACCGTCACTGCAAAGTCACCTGGTTGCTGTTTTAATAAAGCCCTGCCTTGAGGCCATTCATAGTTTTATTAGCAGGGTCTACACACTTAAATGAAGGTATAACTTACAAGTTCCCCTGAAATAAATCACAAGAAGCGGGTCATTGAAGAACCTGCGGATTGAAACGGTGCAATATACCCACTTTGTGAAGTCAAAGTAAATGTTTCTGGAGTGAAAATTGTAATTGGCTGTTAAATTATTGAGGATTTGATTGATAAATGGCCGACGCAATTTAGAATAATGCCTACTGGTTGAGGTCATTTTAATGGAATAATATTTAATTATAGCTATCTTATGGACTGCAGTGCTTGGTAATTAACATGAAGGAAAAAATCTAATTAAGAGATTGCATCAAAATAATTGGGTTTAAAAAAAGTTTAAAAATGAGCTTGTGTCTCAAATTGAATAGAGGGTGAGAGTAAGTTTGTTCTGGTTGTTCATTGAAGGGCTTTGACCTTTGTCCGTGATGATGTAAACTTACACATGGCTGCTCCCTGTTGTCCCCACAGCTCCATTTGCTCTAACGTCTCTGCTGTTATGTTCCATAATCTCCTTTTCCTCCAGTGTACCCCCAGTGGTCCAGTCCATTTCTTGTATCAGCACTTATTATCTGGTGCGCTCTATGTGTGCCCCCATCCTTCCCACCCCCACCATCACTTCTCATGGTGCAGTCCAGACCCTTCACCAATCATGTACGAGCCACAGTAGCCAAGCTATATATCCCTCGTTCCATCTGTAGCTGGCACTCTTGCATCACATTTGCTCTGCTTAGTTCTTTCCCAAGTGCTTTTGCTGCTTTTCCCTCTCACTGCTCTGCTTTTCCTTCATTTGGAAGCTCCAACTCCTCTTCACATTACCGAATAGAAGCATTTTCCCTCTTGTTTTTTTTTTTTTGTATATATCTCTCTTCTCCCACCCTACTTTCAGTTATCACATGACCCCATTCTACTATAGTTAGCACCTCTTCATTTCTTTTCCTTTCCATTGCACGTTCATCCGTAGGCCTATCCCCCCCCTTCAACTTTCCCAAACTTTCTATTAACATTTAATCCTTCTATATTTTCCTCCCTTACATCTCAGTTTTTATTCTGCCTTATCCGTCTTATCTGACCACCCTCCCTCTCCCTGCAGCTCTGCGAGCTGTGGTTAAGTAGGTCCATCTTGCCGTGCTTCCTCTTTCCAGTGGCTACATGATTGCTAATGAAGCACACAGACGGAAAACATGATCTTGAGGAGGAAAGGATGGAAAGGAGTGTTTCCCATGGAGACTGGCTCTTATCTAGCTGGCTAGCTGATTGGCTGATTGATGACCCTGTAGCCATTTTGACCGATTAGGATGACGGAGCCTTTTATAGCGCAGTGGAGCTTGAATATGTGACCACATAGCACAACATTTTTGACTACTGACTAAAATACTGTAGAATAAAACCCTGCTGCAACTCTGAGCCATATACACATTACAGCATCACTATGCTTATGTCATACCACAGCTTAATGCATAAGATGATTATTGCATGTTTTCATACAGTACATCCATCTGTCACCTAGACACAACAAACTTTTGCCCACTGGGACATTTCTTTTATATGTTGCATTAAAGAAATCAGGCCCTGACTGTGTCATCTAAACAGTCACCAAAAAAGAAATAAACAAAAGTGGGAGACAAAGGCATGGTGTCTGATGGGAAGTGGTGAGTGTTACATAAAATAGTCATATCTATGATTTAATATTGGGGTGATATACATTATTTTTGCATTAACACTCCCTCTAAACCATTTTCAATTTTTTTTTTTATCTGCAATCTAGAGCTCCTGTTATAAGCCTTCTTTGTTTTAGGTAGCTTGATTCACACCAAAGCTAGCACATAAAAGCACACACATGGATAAATGCAGACTGACTTCAATGTCTGATCTACCTAGTCCACTCACTGCTGGAACTGGAGGAAATTCTCACTCATGCACACACTGCAGGATTGAAAGGATGGCTCGAGCTGTGGTTGATTTGATCATGTCTTATTTATCTTGTTTTCATTAGTGACCAGTCCGGGCAGCCCACAGTGCACTGCAGTAGGTTTTTTTTTTTTATTTTTACCCCAATTAGACGGTGGTTTATTAGAGGATAGTAGAATCTAGTTTTTGGTGTAATGGCACAAAGCTGATGCTTTCATAAGCTCTTGACGTGCAACACAAGCTTTTATCTGTGCAAAAAACTTTCTCTCAATCTTCTCTTGACTTTACAGACTAGATTTTTTTTCTAAGATTGCTCACACCTTCAGCACACAGCCGCTAAAGATTTTTCCCCCATCTTTTTCCTCTTTTTAGTCTATCAGCCTCTTCATGATACATCGATCCTAGATGTGAAGTACACATTGTCTGACTGTACAACATTTGACCTTTACAAACTCAAGACATACCCTAAAATGGCTAAATGTGGGGAAAAACTCAGCAAATTATTAGCACACTACACTCATCCTTCATTTAACAAACCTCACTCCTCGTCATTTTTAAATCAATCAGAACTGCAAAGTATTTTCCTTCCAAGCACACACCATTCCCCCTATACCCGTCAGCCTCCACTGCATGTTTAAGCACATAACCATCTCTGCTAACGACTACACACTGCAATCCACCGTGTCAGTCTCCTCACTTCCACTCCCTCAAATGTCAAAATCATTATTTCTCCTGTTGGCCTAACAGGTTTCCTTCTGAACCATTTCTTGATTTGCTAAACCTTAAGCGGTTTATGAAAAATGGTGTTAAGACAAAGGCTTTGGCTGCCTTTACACACCCGTGGATGTGAATCTGATCTGATTATTGGTTGATTGGCTTTTCTGGATGTTTGCTTTCTAGAGGTCGTGAGAAGGGAGTGTCTGTTTATGTAAGGATTACAGCTGATACTAACAATTCCCATGCTGCCTTTTCTCCAGTATTCTTTTGACATCTTTCTGAAATGATCACAACTCAAGTCAAGAAATTCCAAGGACCCCCCCCCCCCCCCACACACACACACACACACACACACACACACACATTTTAAATTTCAAGCTTTCAAGCACAGTCCCCAATATTGATGTCAAATAAGAGCTGAACACAGAGCAGCAGCTGTGCTGATCAATCTTCATTTTTGCATATTTGTTTTCAAAAAAGAACCCCTGCAGATGAGTACTAGCCATCATGTTAGTTGACAGACATCTTCCTTTAGTAAAACCTCAAAACTATGATTTTGACTGAGTGCTGATGTCAAAGATTAAAGAAAGGGGGAAAAAAAAGCAGAGTTAACGCCAACACCTGTCCACATTTTTCACTGTGAAAAGCTCTTACTCGGATTAATGAAAGCCCAACAGCTGGAAATATAATGGAAGCTGAAATGAGGCACTCGATTTTTTTGGAATAGATAGTCTAAAACAAACATTTTTCCTCAATTCGTCACTGTTTCCCATCATTAGGTTCATGATGAATATGCCCACTATGTAATAATGCAAATCACTAAGGTAACACAGGGCTTGCACACTTAAATGCATTATATAATAAGCATCTCAGTTTACAAAAGATGTTTGTAACATGCAATTATTTTTTTAAAGAATTTTCTAAAGCATGATTAGAACTTAAATGCATGCTTTAAATAAAATAAGCAAAGCTCTCCACAGCTATTAAAAAAGTCAAAAAGAAACTTGTTATATGCAGAATGAAATAGATGTGGAGGAATGTTGTAAAATAGCAAAGCTTCATCCACTCCTGCACTATGATTCATTCTTCCTGAGTCATTCAGCACACTTAGGGTTAAAAGTATAGCTGCAGCGTCTTACTGCAGTGTCTAAAGCATTTGGCTGATCGTTACAGTATACGGCAGAAAAAGAAAAGAGGGGGGAAAAAACATCTCTATTATTTCCTTTTTCTTCCAAAAATCCTTTTTATTGCATTTATAACATTTGGCACAGTACAAATTCTTGGTGCTTTTACAAGATAAACCTGTAAAGATCGACACCGACCTTTTTTCGGTTTTTTTGTTAAAGAAAGTCTGCTCTGTATAAATATTTTTTTAATCATCACTGCATTCTCTGTAGCACGGTGTAAAAATCACACAGAATGCCCCTTTTTAAAACAAGACTACCCTCATTTGTCAAAGTCAAGACAGCATCTTAAACAACTCAGTTTTAAATAGAATTTACAAGTTAGAAAATAGTTTCAATTTCTTTTTAATATATGTTTCTCTATCACCAACCCATGGTAGTTTCAATATGTCCATATATATATTTATTTATAAGCATGTACAACAATAAATCATCAGTCTTTTAAAGTTTGCACTCTGTACAAAACAAAAGTAGTTTCTGTCCTTTTTTTTCTTTTTTCTTTTGTTGTGCATTCTATTGCATGATTTTAATGAAGAAAGGAAGAAAGGGGAGTGGGCTAGGGGTGGGTGGGAGTTGGGGCAAAGGAAAAAAAGTGTGAGCCTTAAGGGGAAGGGACTTTTCAAATCTGAGTCTCTTGTACCTTCTCCTTGGTGTGAGTTTTTATGACATAGGGTTCAGCCATTGCTGTGATGGTGCTCGGCAGGGTTCGAGGCAAAGAGTTCCCAACATTGTTGTCTGTCCATTTAGCCCCGTGGCCGGTTGGTTTATACGTGTTATATTTGGGCTTTAGAGTGCTGTAGTCCACTTTATGGGGGCTGTAGTCCATTTTATGAGGACTGTAATCAAGTGTAGGTCTCTGAGTGTGTGGACTAAAGTCAGACTTAAAGGCGCTGTAATCCACTTTGTGGGGACTAAAATCGGTCTTGAAGGCGCTGTAATCAGGGACAGTCTTATGTGGGGTGTAATGGTCCTTGGTTTTGTAGGTAATATCCGTTCTAGGTCTCTGGGAATTGTAGTCCATTTTGGGTTTAGGCTGAGTGCTGAAGCCAGACTTGAATGGGCTGTAATCAGGTTTAGGTCTTGGATGAGTGCCAAAGTCAGGCTTGAATGGACTGTATTCCCCTTTAGGTTTATGTTGTGTGTTGTAGTCAGACTTTAATGGGCTGTAGTCATGTTTTGGTTTTGGTTGGGTGTTGTAGTCTCGTTTGAATGGACTGAAGTCTGTTCTTTGTCTTGGATGAGTGCTATAATCTGGTTTGAAGGGGCTGTAGTCTGTTTTAAGCTTTGGATGAGTGCCAAAGTCTGCTTTAAATGGACTGTATTCTGATTTAGGTTTGTGAGTGTTGTACTCTGGTCTAAATGGGCTGCAATCTGGCTTTGGTCTGTGAAGGCTAAAATCTGGTGTTTTGTGTGTGCTGTAGTCCATATTTGGCTTGTAGGTCGTATATTCAGCCTTGGGCTTGTGTAGGGTGAAATCAGGCTGTGGTTTGTATTCAGCCTTGGGTTTATGAAAGCTGTAGTCTATCTTGTGGCTGATAAAGTCCAGTTTGTGTATGCTGTTATGGTCCCGGATTTCAGGTAATGTGAGAGATGACTCTTGGGCTGCAGATGCTGGAGGTGGAAGATCCTCTTCATCCACCTGAATGATTTCCACAGTACGGGCAGCTGCCACTGTGCTTTTCTGTTGGTGGCGCTTTCTCAGCTTGTAGAAGGCTATTAGCATGACTGCAGCCAGCAGTGTCACTGCCACAAAACAACCTATTATAATCTTAGTAGTCTTCATCACTTCATCCAGGCTAGGTCCAGACTTGCCTGGCTTGCCAGTGGCACCTCGGAGTCCCGGCACCACAGATGGCTTAGCTGCACTTGGTGGACTTTCAGTGTTTTGCAGCAGCACCGTTGGTGTTGAGATGAAGACTGGCTGAAAGACGGAAGGAGAGGCAGTTGTAGTAGTTGTCCCTAGGCCTACTCCTCCGCCACCAGCCACCCCAGCACCTGCAGCTGTGGTTGTAGTAGTCTTAGGTTTGGGCATTTCAGTTGTTGGACCCAAGACCTCCACTGTCACTGTAGTGAAGTAACTCAAGTTTGATGTGTTGAGCTCAGCTGCACTCACATTGAGGTAGGCTGAGGCGTTTGAGTTCCCAGCTGCGTTGGATACCATGCAAGTGTATGTACCTGTATCTGCTGCCAGGACATTTGAAAAATTAAGGGTACCGTCATTGAGGACTGATATTCTGGGGTGTCCAGAGGCATGTGTCAGAATAGTCCCATTGGGTAGGAGCCAGCGCACTGAAGACATGGGGGCTGTGCGGCAACGAAGCTCAGCCACTCTCCCTGCTGAGATATTTAAGTCCCGTGGTGCATCAGCAATAAACGGCGCAGAACACTGGACTGCAGCGCCCTCACCTTGATCCACCTCAACTAGCTGTCGTCCTCTCATGATGGCAGGTGAGTGACAGCGTCCACAGCAAGTTGAGTTTGTAGGGATGTATTCTCTTAGCCAGCGTGCCAACCATACAGCCTCACAGCCACAGTCCCAAGGGTTGTGATGGAGGTGGAGCTCCACCAAGTACTTGAGTGGGGAAAATAGATCATGTGGCACAGCACTCAGATTATTATGGGCAAGATTGAGCTCCACCAGTGAAGAGAGGTCATCAAAAGCATTGCGTTCGATGAGTGTAATTTGTGAGTTCATCACCCATAGCTTTTTGAGCGAGCGTAGACCTTTGAATGAGCCTGGCTTTATCACTGGGAACAAATTTTCTGAGATCTCAAGCTCCTCCAAGCCCTTTAGAGGACTCAGGTTTGGCATATCACCCCTTACATTGCACATTCCAAGGTTGAGGTACTTCAGGTTTTGTAGGCCCTCAAAAGCTCCTTCAGAGATGTACTCCAGTTTCCTTAATTCTCCCAGGTCCAGTCGCATGAGGGAGGGCACCCGGTTGAAGGCATAGGATGGAATACTCTCAATGGGGTTGTTCCTCAACCACAGTTCTCTTAGTTTAGATAGATATTCAAAGGCCCCACTGGGCACCACTGTCAATCGGTTGTCAAAGAGCTCCAATGTATTGAGGCTGGTCAGTCCATTAAACGCGCCCACCTCAATCTGCCGTATGGCATTTCGCCCAAGCTGGAGCACCTCAAGGTGGTGCAGATGGCGGAACGAGTCAGCCTGCACCGCCTCAATGGCGTTTTCCATTAGATTGAGGTGCCGCGTGTTGGCAGGAATCCCAGGGGGCACACGGGTCAGGCTTCGTCGGGTACACACCACTTTCCCCTGCTGATTACTACAGGAACACTGTGGTGGACAGCCCTGGGGTCCTTGAGACACCGCCGCCCCCACCAAGGCCGGGGAGGCGCTGTTCCAAGCTTGCGCCATCAGGAACACTAAACAGAGCAGGGCGGCTTTCCTGGCACGATGCGCAGCTACCCGCCCCAGGAGACTCATGATGTGGCACATTCATAATTCAGCATCATCTGGGGGGGAGGATGGGGGTGTTTGGGACAAGTGTTTGGTGGATTTAGGGGTTGAGGAAGTAGTTGGATGACTGATGGTACTGATAAAGACACCAGAATAAAGAGGATAAGGAAATTGGAAAGGACAAAAGAGGAGAGAGGGTTTGGGTGTTTTTCTGTTGGGCCAGAAGGCTTGACCTATCCTGGCTTAAATGGTGCTTATATTTCCATGAAGTGTCATGGGCTGGACGGGAGAGGGTGGAGAGGGCAAGCGTTTCTGAAACATGTGTATGAGAGGGACATGATGGTAAGTTAGGCAACCAAAAATAGTATTACAAGACAGGGAAGAGGAGGGTGTTACAAATTAATGCAAAGAGGGGTTGAAACACTAGACACCTACCTCAAGTTATTATTACAGGTCCTTGAACTGAGATATAAAGCTTCCCTCCTTTTTGCAATCAGACATGAGCTGTGGTTTTCGCATCAGATGTATTTATATCCAAGAGCAGCAAAGAAAACCTTTTTTAAAATATCTGCCCTGTCAAAGTGGGTATCAATGCCAAAGAGCTTAACCAAGTTGAGCCCTTTTGTAAATCCATACATCCAAAGCGAAAGGTTCGAAGGCCTTATGTGAGTGTTTTTTTTTCTATTCTCCCTTTCCGTAATGCTGAGAAGGGGAGAAAAAAAGGGAAAAAGACTGTAGAAAGGAATCCAGTCAGGCTCCCAAAGCAGCAGTGCTCCCTTGCTTGCTTCTTGCTGTCGGCTCCTCTTCTCCTGCTTGTCCTTGGAATCCGACAGTTGATCCCCCTGCTAGACACCTTACCCAGGTTTCCATAGTACAGATGACCACAAACACTTGTGCACAATTTTTAATGTTTTTGTGCACCAATAGCCAAAGGCAGAAGAAAAAAAAGGTGGTAGATGGGGGTGGGATTGCAGAAGACTGAATGAAAATTCCACAGTCCTTTCCAATGTTCTTTTCCTTTTGTTTGCAGTGGTTATTAAGACAGGTTGATGAGCCGTAGGGGGGGAAAAAAGGCTCCCATCCCCTCTAGTATTCCACTGTTCACTTTTTTTTAGTAGTCAATTGGTTGGTTGGTCAGTCTTGACATCCCTCCTGCACTTCTTTTCCTTCATCCACTTCTCACTAGTGGCGTCGTGTCCACTAAATGTTTCAGCTTTTTTTCTTCTTTCTTTCCTCTGGGAGCGCTTGGCAGGGATTGAAAAGGCTAGGCGGCACACACTGCCGTCATTAGCTTCTTAGTCTTCTTAACTAGCCACACGCTCCAGCATCGTCAGCCGCGGTTGCGACAGCAGCAATTGCAGACCAACACGCACCATCCCTGCAAGGCGCACGGCAGCAGTAGCGTGCACACAGCAGCAGCTGCCGCCTGCCTCCCGTGCACTTCCCAATAATCCGTCAATTTCTTCAGAGGGAGAGCATGGAGGGGGGGGGATGGAAAGGGGTGCTGGGAGGAGTTGAGGGGGGTGTTGTAGCTGGTTTGATCGAGGTGATTTTGAAGGAGGAAGGACGGTGCACAGTTTCTCCTTCCCCTCTCTGGCTTGTTTCTTCTTGTTTTCAGTTCTTTTTCTCCTTTTTCCCCCTCCTTTTCTTCTTGCGGTGATCAGCACCCCCTCACTAATGTAGCGTCCAACTGGGGAAAGGAGCAAGGCAGAAGAGGCAAGCGCTGGGCAAGTGCAGCTTACAGGCGTGACGTTAACAGCAGCGTCGATGTGGAAAGGATCTGTTGTAGCAGCAAAAGAGAGCGTGCGTCGTCTCTCTCTATCTCCCTTGTGCGCTCTCTCTCTTTCTCTCTCACATACACACACCCCTTCTCTCTCTCTGTCTTTTTCACTCTTCTCTCTCTCTCTCTGCCGATCTGTCTCTCTTTGCTTCCCTCCTGCTCTCTGCAGTGTCCTGAGGTAGTTGGGTGAGCTCAAAGCACTCAGACCTTTTTAGAGAAATACCTCTTCAAAAACCAGTTTTCTCCTGCTGTCCTCCTCTCCCTTTTTTTAATGCTCATAGTCTCTTGTTCTGTGGCTTTCTGTGGCTTTTTGTGGCTTTAGGGAAGAGACAGGCTGTCCAAGCACAAGGCAGAGATGGACGGTGGCATCCCCACAGCAACCAGATTTTAACCCCCTCGTGCCCAGCAGTAATCCAACCCTTCCAACGAGTCTGGCAGAGCTTTCCAGCATTGCTGTAGTGGCAAAGGCAGGCAGATGGGCACTCTGTTTCTCTCTTGCTTCCACTAATTTTTTTTTATTGATGCCCTGTCTTTTATTTCTCAGCTCTCTTCTCTCAAATGTTTTTTCTTTCACGTTTACCTTTTTTTAAAACATTTTTTTGCATTTCGTGGAACATAGACTGTGAATGGGCTGCTGACGCATCCTGCTTGGAGCAGTTCTTTGGTTTGATGCAGTGTGTTCTATGCATTAACACCCCCCTACACATACACACCAACTTCACCTTCACCCTCCTCACTCTTTCCTTCTCTGCTTCCCTTTTCTCCGTCACTGTGTCGCTTTAGCTCTCTCTTGCCCGCTGTGCTTCTTCTTTTTGTGTCTCAGATCATTAGTTTATGTGTTTGTCTTACTTTAGAGCGCTGGGTTTAAAAGTGTAGATTATATGACTGGATTATTTAATTGCTCTGTATGAAACATATTCTGAAATTGAAATGGAGTGAAAGGGAATCCCTTTGAGTGAAAGAAATGTTCTTTACACAGTGAAAATGTATAAAAGTGTCCTGAAACACAGCTCCATCTTTCTTTTGTCATGTATGTCTTTGAACGTTGTTAGAGAACTCTAACCAGGTAGGGCCTAACCCTCAATTTCAACACAAACTGTCGCTCCAGGAAGCAAACAGCCATAAAGGTCATGATAAAGAAGGGGAAAAGGAGAAAACAAGACATGCTTTACCTTCCTGTTCCTGGAGATGAGGCAAACAAATACACCAAACTGTCCCATCACCCCCTCCATTTCACATGATTTGCACAAGCCTCGTGTCCATTAAACTAGGTAGCAGTGTGGGTAATTGATGGTTGGTTAGGCTAGCTGTGACAGCGCTGCTAGGTATGTGTGTTTGTGTCTGAGCTAGAGTAAGCGTGTGAAAGGGAGACCAAGGAAGGGAGGAGAGAAAGCACACAGCTAGAAAAGGTCACACTGCCTGTAGCGCAGTACGTTATTCCCACTGGCACAGGAGTATAGAGCCAACTCCTATATTATACACACCAACACACACACACACACTTTCTCCTTGAATTCACTGAAGTTGAATACGAACAGGCTTCATTGAAGCACATGTAACAGTGAGGTGGCAGCCACAGGAGTATAGAGACTTTTCTGTGATGAAAGGTTTTTTTTTTTACAATCGCAGCCATGTGGAGGAGGGTGGATTGAGGTGATCAATTTTTGTTTATAGTGACAGCCATTTAATCAAGATGAAACAGTGTGATATCAGGAATCTAAAGCTTTGTTTCCACCAACGGGTCCAAGTTGGTATGGTATGGGTCAACATGATGATGTTTGTAAAGGCATAAAACTGGAACTACTTTATTTGGGGGCCTTTAGCTTACTGATCACACCCAAACAGTTGGAGCTTGACACATTAGAATCCATTGATTCCTGTATGGCTTAATACTAAGACTAAAGCAGCAACCGCATTGTTTTAAGAATGGACCATGTGCCGAAAAAGAACACAGCCCATATGATGTTCACTGTTGTTCTTGACTTCTGGGTTGTTGTGGTGTTCTTTACAATCTTGCGCTGATCCCCCTATAACGCATTTGACACAGCTATTACTATCTAGTTGAGGTAACCCACAACCAAGGTCAGGATTTACCAAACTACAGCAAATCATCCCTAAGCAGAATCTCTTGAAAATGGCTTCTCTGGGTCCTCATTTATAAAGCTTTCGTATGTACAAAAAACAGCCTATGTCAATTATAGTAAACTTTTGGGATTTATAAAAATAAAACTTTGCAGGAGAATGTCCTTATCTCTACACAAACTATGACCAGGCGTACGCACAAATCTGTAAAAATGGGAAACGGCAACACCAGACAGGAATGAAACCAAAGAAATTATGTGAAATGTAATACATTTGTGCAAATGTAAACTGTCACACAAAAATGTTATTGATACTGTACCACAAAAATATCTGGATTTACAACAGATATGTTGTGAATAAGCCACTAAAATATGTTGTGTCGTGGAAAAGTCTGTCTACATGTTGGGAAAGCCACTTCACACAGGTGATCCGTATGTGGTCATACAAATTAAGTTCTAGATTAATAGTGAATATATTTAAAATGGCATTGTCACTCTGCAAAAGTGCTCAATAGCACCTGACCGGTCTGCATACTAGGGAGCATTATGTTTCTTGTATAGTCTGACAGCAGCAGGCAGGAAAGATCTGTGGTACCTCTTCTTCACACAGTATGGATAAAGCAGCAGCTCACTGAAGGAACTCCCCTGAGCTTTTGGAGTAGAGTGCGCAATGTGTTGTTTAACATGGATGACGGCTTAGCCATCATCCTCTCATTTCCCACCACCTGCACAGAGTCCAGGGGGCATCCCAAGACAGAGCTGGGCCTCTTTACCATGCCGCCCATTTCTCCACTTGTCCTAGTCAGTGATACTGCTGAACCAGCAGACTAGTCCATAAAATAGGTGATGCCACTACAGAGTCATAAAAGCTCATCAGAAGTGGTCATGGTGCTTACAAAGCTAAAGTATTATAAATATTCACCTATTATAGACCTTTATCTAATTTTATTTTGAGGCCTCATTTCTTAATTTGCTAACTCAAAAGGTTTATGTCAATACGTTTGGATTTCTGTGTCAATTTGTGAAATTTGTTAAGATATTGGAAGATGTTTACTGGTGAAGAATAGATGAAGTCTCCACATGGCACACATGGGAAAAAGGTTTGCCTTAAAGTACTAAAACTCAGAATGAAGGAGTATCTTTTTGGAATGATGCCTTTGTAGCTCTAAATCTCACTCGGGTCATTGAACAATATGTGAATGTTACCTTTAAAAAGCCCAACTGTGACCTTTCAGTACAAACAGCTGAGTCGAGGTTAAAAAAATGGCCATTTCAGCATTCAGATTTTAGGTAGTAAATTGTTGATTATCACATTACATCCTGATGCCATGAGATGCTGTTGAGTTGTTTTGGTTTTATGGAATCCATTCTCTTATTTTTCAAGACACAGGATAGACCATCCCCTCTCCTCGTTTTTTTTTCTTTGACATTACAGATTTTGTGCTTTTCCAATTAGCTGCACCCAAAAGCTTGGCAATCTTATTGACCAGAGTCTGGGGTATAATTCATCATGCGGGTCGGCTCTGTTTGTGTCAGATAATTTCTATGCACTGCTGGTTGGTATGGTGTGCCACCATTTGATGAACAAGTGACCCAGAATGAGCTGGGGTTGAGTTTTACCCACCCAGCACAGCACATTCCAGACTACAATCTCTCTAGAATCATCCACTGACCTGTAATATGACCAGCGCTGCAGGGACAGCTCTCCTCTTTTCACCCTCACTGTCCACTTCTCTCCTCTCTGCCTTTCCTATTCTCACCAAATATTTTTGTCTTTCTGTGAACACTTTGACTTCTCTCTGCTGATGAAGTCCGGCCATGGCGTTAGAATTTGATTCTTTGACGGAATAGCCAAGATTGCTTTACAGCTGGCTAAGCTGTAATAATCCAAGTCTTCCCAAGGTTAACCATCTGTGTTTATGTGTGCTGGTGTATCCGTCATGGATAGTCGGCAACATCCAGATCAGGGAGGGCTACATGTTCACAGTTTTACATACACCATTTTGACAAGAAGTGTGTTGTCCAGACTTACTTTCTGATTTTGCCAGCCGATGACTGGCTGATGAGCTATCGGAGATGTTGGACCTTCATGCTGTCATGCCAGCCCCATCCGGCTGCTGTTTGACCTCTGACCTCAATGCTTTGCTTAAGGCTCCGTAGAGTCAACCTCTGTACCAGGCTGGCAGGGCATTGGGTGTTCAGGGCTGGGGTTACTGCACAACCTACTTTTGTGTTCTCTGTCCACCAGCATAAGCAAGGGGCATATGCAGTCAGTACAGAACCCATCCCCTGGGCTGGGTGCTAGCAAATCTGGGCTGTGGCCAGTCACATATAGGTCAGCAGCCCGTGTCTTTGGGCGTATGTGCGTGTCATTAATTCCATTTGGATGAATGGCCCGCAGTGTGGTCTGAAAGAAGTGACAATCTGATTAAATGTACAGTTCAGTGATAGATCTAATGATAATATCATCAACACGATTAAGGATTTTTACACCACAGGGTCATCAGTGGTCCACATATGGCATCCCATGTTCACGGATTGGAGAGACAAATGGAAATTTTCTGGAGAGACAAGAGGGACACTATTTTTGGACTCGCCTTGTGCTTCGCGAGCAATTACAAATTTCATGCATAGGAAGTTGAAGGAAGCATGTCCTCCAAGTACCCAGAAACGTCCCAGTGATCTATTTTACACCAGGTTTCTCCCTCCCCAGGCAATGTCATCTTAAACCTATTTTTCAAGAGCGTGGTCCCTTACTGAAATGTGCTTGTACACCAGCTCAGACACTCTAAACTTTGATGATGACCTTGAAGCAATGGACCTGCTAACAGACATTTCCCCCCATTTTCATTTCAATTTCCAGGAATTAATTCAGCTGGAGATTACACGTACCCCACACACATGCATGCAGACCCACTATCAGTGTCCAGATAAAGGCTTAAACTGCTTGTTGGGATTTTTATTTTTTGTTTATCATTTTTTGTGCTCTCACGCACAAATACACACAGACATACACATACCAATCATATGCTTGCGAATCAAGAGATTATAATGGGCAATAGGGTGTATTAGTGGCTTCCATCTGGCAATATTTGGCCGAGTTGTGTTTCATCAGGGTACCTGCTCTGTCTCGCCAGTTTGCTTTGACCTTCTTTGGCCTCCATTCAACACAATGTGCTTACAGAGATAACTCTCAGGGGCATCCCTACATAGAAAGTTGTATTATTATTTTTTCCCAAATAATACAGCTGTGATGCAGCTTTCTTTAGAGAGGTTATGTTGTGGGCTAAATTCACTTTTTCATCAAGCATTTAACAAGTTGTATTTAACAGTGGTTGAAAGAAAAAAAAAATATTTGTAATACTGCAGATGCTTACAGGTTATTTGGCAATGTATGTTGTGATTCTATACTTCCATGCCATAGCATTGAGCCTGGAGTACACCCTCTGATGTATGAGCCATATGGACATTGAAAATGTAACACCAGTGCTAATTTTTCCAGTAGTTTGCACTTGTCCTTTGGCCCTTTACACTCTTAACACTTCTTTTGTTCTTACCCGCATCCACCTTCTTCCTCTTTTCTTTGTCCTGCCACTGCTTACAGGCTCGTCTCCAGTTAATTTTGTTTGCTCGCTCATCTTGTGTTGTGTGTGTAACATTATGTGCGCTCAAATGAGGGCAATATCAGGTCATAGCCACTAAAGGCACACAAAAGGAGCATTTTTTTTGCTCCTTTGTTCCTGTCATCTGTTTTATTCAATCTTTGAGCTTCACTAGCAGCCATTGTCTCCAGACTAATGGGCTTCATTATGGTGAACTGTGTTCATACTGGCTGCCAGAGTCAGGATTAGCCCTAGCGCTGTTAGCTGGGAGAACACAGTCAGTGCAGTCGTAGTCCTTTGGGACGACTAAACGGGATGCAATATTTAGACTAGTGACGGCCCCTTCAACTTTACCAGTTACCACCACATTGACTGAGAATGGGATCTTTATTGATTTAATGTTTGCATCATTTATAAGTAGCCTTGTTTTAATGTGCCAAGCAATGGCTTTCCTCTCGCATTTTCTTCCATATATGCTAATTCTCATCAGTCCTGCCTGAACCACGTCATTGGTCAGTGGGCTCCATTAGGATTCATAGAGCATTCCTATGCGTTCATCACAATATGTTGCCTTGCCAAGTGCCAGACCAGGGAAATTGATGTCTCTTTCTGAGCAATGTGAAGGTGGAAGCACAGTAATTCACCGCAGAGAGAACAGCTAAATCTTCCAGACTTTTAGCTCCCAGGGACCAAACATACCGTTCTCACTTGGACATCCTGCTTCTCATTTGGTCAAAGCAGATTCCACAGCAATTAAGTTTAAATGGTGCAGCATTATATACTCCCCTGTTGGGCTTCTGCAGTGCCTTTAACTATCTTTGTTCACTTAATTGTCTGTAGAATAAAATGAGTTGTAATTGTGATTAATTGTGGTTTCTAAGAAACGCTTACTCTAGTTTGAAAAGTTTGCTTCTATTGGAAGGTGGATCAATGTGTGGCACTACTAAAGAGTCTGCATTTGCCTTTAAAAGTACAGGACTAGAAGGACAATGCGATCCAATCTAGGATTGTTCCTTTTTCAGAACTTCACTTTTTTCTTTCTTTCTTATTAGTTTACTTAAACGCCCCTCCCCCCTAAATTAGTATTTGACTATTAACTATTGTACAGAGTTGCACCGGTGTGACTGTTAATCCCAGAAACTTCAAGCTTTATGTAAAGGAGGATTAGCATTTTAAAGCCTGTTGGAGCTCAGTGATGTAAAAAAGGAATAAAACATCCATTCATTTTTTGTTCTTCACAAATCCACTGAGCCACACCTAAATTGTGGCATCGACTATATGGAATTTTGCCTTTTAACAATATTCCACTACCAGCTCTAACTACTTTCAGTGACTTAGCAAGAAGATTAGAGGAGCCCAAGTTGGATCTCATTATTAGTTTATTTTCATCTTATTTTCGGGGTTCAGCTGAGCTCTCTCATGTCAGAATCAACTTATTTCAGAGACTAGTTTAGTTTACTTGTATGTGTGACATCAAATTGGCGTACAAGAGATACATTTGTCTCAATGCAACTAACCCCCCCCCTGCCTTAGCCACTGTGTAATATCTTTGGTTCTTTTTTTCCCTGCTGCACAGGGGATTTGAGAAGCCAAGCTAAGTGTGTCTAATCTGTGAGTGCAGCCAGCACAGCGTCAAATGTTTGGTGCCGCTGTACCTGCAGCCTCCAACAATACAATACTTTAGCAGCTGTTCACCCGAGCAGGCAGGAGACAATGCAGGATGGGGAGGGCAGGACGTTTAGAGAGATACACCTGAGTGAATGTTGACATTATTGCTAAAAGACCATGAAAAGTCTAGAGGACTGAAGTAATGTGAGAAAAGAGCTCCCCCTGCCCCTTAAAAAAGGACAGGGGGTAGAAATGGATCTACAGAAAAAAAAGAGACCCCTTTTCTTACAACGTGCACTACATCCTCACATGCCACCTAAACTCCGGCCCCTTCGACCTTGCTTAAATGTGTTTTCTGCAAAAATGCAATCGGGGATTTCCCCCGGAGGTAAGCTGCGGCCAAGGACCAGCAGGGTCTCTGCTATGAAGGGAGGAGGGGTGAGGTGGGGGGACAAAAAAGCAGCAGGCAGCACTTTCTAAATTGAAGTCAATAACACAGCAGCCTGTTCTATCAGAGCAGGTCCTCCCACACAGTCCGCTCACAGTCACCGAGCAGAGCCGAGGGTAGGATGTCGATTGAGTTCTCCAAAGCAACACAACACATGGCAACCTGCCTGTGTAGGTGACCGCATGAGAGGGGGGGGTGTCATCGATGACAGGTGTTCGCTGAGCGATCCTGCGCGTTTTCTTCGCCGGGCAAGAAATAATTAGCTTAATTTCCCACACGTTTGACACCTCTGCAGCAAGAATGCATTATTAAGCATTTAAAACGATCTAAAACCAAAGCGGCACATATGGAGGAGACGTTTAAGAGGACGACCTTACAGACATGACCAAATGCTGAGCCTATACGTGAAAGTCATTTTATTGTACATAGAGCTGTTGTACGAAATCTTGCTAATGCAGGCATATTTAAGACAGATGCACACACAGCCTTATTTTGCTTTTAATCCCTTTCCACATGTTAGCACTTCTACATAGCTTAGAGGGATTAAAACTGGTATGGTTGGCCTTCTCCGAACAGGGGGGAGGAAAAGAAATTAGTAACTGGTAGACGATAGACATCCAGCTGACGTGACAGCCTTGTTTGTCGATGCACATGCGGAGAGCTGACATACTTCTGCATCTGATGATAACTACCTAATTGTTACTGGCACATCCGCTCAGCACGAAACGGGGACGGCTTGTTTGGGGCTTGCACTTTTTGCTTACATTTGCTGAGCTGAACATTTAAAGTCGATCAGCTGCAGTTTTAATACCCCCGGTTTTCCCTTTAGTATGCTGACCTGCTTGGGTTTGTAATGTTTTATATGGGCTAATACACTTTTTATGATCAGAACAACTCCCCCTATATATATATATATATATGTTTAGAAGAAGTGATCAGTGCCAGGTAATTCCTGCACAGGCCACTGCTTTCTGCCCCACATGCTCTCTCCCCTTGCTCTGTCAGTTCTGACTGATGGCATCGGTCTAGGTCACTTGCACCCTACTTGTGTTTGTTGGTGTGTGGCCCAGTTATTTTTTCCAATAATACCCCCTCAGTCCACGAACACAGCAGATATAAAACTGGTTCGACACATGGGTGAACAATGGTGATTTCCCCAGGCAGGCATTGATTTTACTTTCATTAAACTTCATTGTTTGACATCTTGATGAAATTGGAATTTGAAGACTAACTTTATCCCTATTTTTTATTTAATTTATCCAATGTGACTGTACAGTAGGATCCTGTACGATCTGAATCTGCGTTTATACTCTTCTTTCAACCATTTCTGTGTCTCTCAAAGCTGGTGATAGTGGTATGATGGAATTTTGTTATTCTTTGAGAATCAGCTGAGCTTTGGGCTTTTTAATTAAGTGCCAATGCTTCTTGATTTTTTTGGATGACTAAATGTTTTACTAGTTGAATTATTTATTTTAGGCAGACAACAGAGTTGGACGATAAGTCGATAACAATATATAACGATTGATTTAGAGACGGATAAAAAGTTGAATGGCAAAAAGTTTCCTTTTTTCATTATAGCCTATCATGTAGCTTAGTATTAGATTAAAAGCCAAGGCTAAATCCGTTTTAAAATGTGTAATTGGTAAAGCAAAAAATTATACATAAATTACATCAATATTTGGAAAAATAATAATTGTTTAAGTGAAATCACAAAATGCTCCACACCAAATTGTATAAAAACCATAAGTTAGCTTAAGGTAATGTCAAGACTAACTATTGGTAGCCTAGTGGTTAACATGCACAAACTAACCAGCAGGCTTAAAACAGCTTTGCCATCTACAAATGTTTACCTCAACAATATACGGTATTCTCGGTACGATAATCAGAATACTGAATCGTTTTCTAGCTATTAAAGAAAACATCTGAGGTCTTCTGTATTCTGACTAAACAAACTATGGAAAGTCTAAACAGACCAAACACAAATCACTGCAAGAAATCTCACCATAATAGTATAGCTGTTTTTTATTTGATTTTCCAGCAATGGGACAGTAAAGTTAAACAATGAAGTGGGGAATAATACAATTATTACATATTTATGATGTTTAACATTAGAATATTAATATTAAGTTCTGATATAATTAAAATTGAAGATGCAACACATTCTTATGCATCATGATACTTTGTTGAATTGAATCAAAGACGATCAAAGCCTAATGGAATTGTGAGACCAGTAAAGATGCAGTCTTATTATGCAACAGTGTAAAATGGCCAGAGCTGGACTTAAAATATCTCCTTTTGAATTGTTTTGATCATTTTTATTTTTTGTATCAATATGTTTTTTTTCTTATATTGTCCAGCCCTAGTGTTTGAGCAGTTATTAAGTGCAGTAAGGGTGTTGGCCTCACAGTAATGGTGCATGTTGCTTCATGGTGCAGATGGGTGGTTGGGGTCTGGTTTTGCCTGTGGCCACATTGTTGAAATAGATTTTAAGGGATGTGTGTACTGCTGTCTGTTTTTAATCGAGCGTTATCTGACCTCTTTGTAGGCACAGATATCATAAAGCATGTGGTGGTGATAAAAGCTGCTCCACAGGAAATGGTTTACTTTAGACCAAATGGATTAAAAGTGTAGGTTCTTTGGCTTTAATGTTTTGTGTTACATCTTTATGAAAATGTTTACACTTCTTCAACACTGGCTATTTAATTTTATTATCCTTTAATCTTTGTTAATAGCCAGTGTAGTCAAATATACACACAAAGTATGATCAGGTTAAAGGAAAAACTGTTCCCTGTTGAATGAACCACATGTTACCATGGAGACAGTTGATTCTTCTCATAGAAAATTTAGTTTAATCTTGCAACACAAAGTAAATATGCACTTAACATCGTAAAATTGCATCATTTCACTTGCTTGACATGTTTTTCATATAACCTTGTGAATGAATCAACCTGAACCATGCTGTGGATGAGCCATAGAAGTCTGCATATGCTAAGGAGACCTCTGATGATTCACTGCAGCTCTGACACAAGCCTCAGCTCAAAAAGCTGCAGTAAAGAGGTTGAAAATGAAATGTACTGACTTTGATTCAGGCAAAGATTTTGAATCTCATGATATGATGGGTGGGGGAAAAATATCTGAAAGGAACGATTGTGAGCTTGGAGTTGTCTTTGAATATTCATTTTAACCTTTGCAAAGGGGATCAGACAGATACAGAACATATAATGTATAATTTAACCTTGTCCTGTCGAGCATCATAGCAAGCAGGTTGATGAGCTGGCCGCCATGTTTTTGCCAAACAGATTTGCTTTGCCAAGAGCAGCTTAATGGATATAAAGGAAATTAATTTGTGGATGCAAGGCTCCACTTGAGACTTGCACATTGTAATTTAAATTGGATATTGCTGAGGTACATATTAATGTTAGAGCTGACAAGGGGAAACAAGGTGAGGTTAACTGTGAAGAGATGTGGAGTGAGAAGAAGCCAGGCTGCTACAGTGGGTTTCTTTCGACAAGAGCCTGACCAAAATGGATTTTTTGTGACAGATATTAAGTAGAATTTTTTTTAATTTATAGCGGTAAGAGATGATTTTTTTTTTTATTAAATTCGCGATTATTTTTAAAGGGCTATAATATGCCAATTTTTTATTGGTTCTTATGTTTCTTTACATTGTGAAGCATGATAAGAAAGCAAAGCAGACAATCATCAGGAGCACAAATGAGACAAACGGAAAATAACATGTACATCAAGCATTCAAAAACATACAAGTAGCTTTTAGTGATTATACCTTGAGGATAAAACGGTAACCGTATAAGCATCCGCATTTGTGAAAGTGAGTTAAGTGTGTTCAATGCTGAGTGATTGTGGATGCAACTTCATCCCCTCCAGGGATGAGACGCAGGAAATTGGGGCCGGTATTTGCCTAAAGCAAGGGAGCAGGGTCAGCCAGTATTGAAACACTTAACAGTTCTGTTAAACCTTCATAAGAATAAATAAAATACTCTTCATATAAAAGTATAGAAAAGCAATCCAGCAACAATGAATAACATTTTTTTTTACATGTTCTGTTTTTATAGTTATTTAAAAATACATCAAAGCTTAATGGATTATTACAGACCTTTGCAGATTCTGATTGCCATGTCACAAAATATTTAAACATCATCATGTACATGTCACTAAAAAGTCATTAATCCTGCCATCATGGTGTAGAGAAATCTTGTTGGGGTGTAGTTTTAAAAAATTGCGGTATTTTTAGGGTTTAACACATGTGATGTAGTTTGGTCTGTTGCCTTAACAAGGCTATAAGACATATTACAATATCCACACAGTTTACAGTGTTGTCACAGCAATCATCCTATGTGATATTGTTAAAGTTTTCCACTTCCCCAACAAATATCAGACTATTCCAAAGTCCAGAGTTTTCACAGGAACAGTGGAGCGTCCAAGCTTTCTTCTGCTGCTGTCAGAAGAGCATCCTTTACTTGTCTGTGGCTGTGAGACTGAACACAAGACGAGGTTTTACTAAACTGAAGCATTTCATCTTTTGTAGACAGCGGTTGCCTTTTAACAGTTTCAATGTGCTCAGCGTCTCCCAAACAATACTTTGGGAAGCAAAGCCTTTTTCCAGGTCAGTTCAGTTTCTTCACACTTGGCAAGTTTGTTTTTCACTGGCAGGATGTTGTTGCATATTAATTTTAAGATGCTTACAGACTTTTAACGCTGAATTTACAACGGAATACATTTACTACGGTGTAGTGTTGATTCTGCTGGAATGCCACACCTGGGGGTAATCTCAAAGATAAGGACTTAACCCCTGCAGCAATGTTGTGTTTTCTGCAGGAAAAACTCTAACCCCATTTTGAAAATCAATAACAATCACCAAATGGGATCTATTCACTTTCTTTAGAATTCTCTGCCTTTTCCCACTAGTGTTGGGAATAGTTATAAACCAAACGAAGAAATGTTGGGTATATGACAAGTTTGCACACTGAAAACGGACATTGTACCAAATTCCTCCACTATTCAACCACATTTCTGTCAGAGACACAACTGTCTGCTCTTTCATGGAGTTCCTGGATCAGCATAGAGACTGCAGGAAATGGATGTATGCATCAGCTGATAGCTGCACCGGTTTGGCTGAACCCTTTGCAGCAGCATCTGCTCTGGCGTTGCCCTGTGAAATCAGGTCACTGTTGGGACCATGGTCATCACATTTACAAATCCTTTGTCTTGGGAGCAACACAGCATTTGACAGGTTAGTCACCTGCTGTCCATGTGAAAGAGGGTTTTCTGATAGCTGTGTTTCCATAGCATTCCAAAGTCATGCACAAAACCAAATGCATAGCAGCTAACAGCTTTTACACATTGCCCTTCAGCCAGTTAAACTTGAGCGAGAGCAATTGGCTGTCCTGCCTGTGTAGAAAGCTACAAGTGTGTGTGTTGTACGGCACATTTAGCCAGATTTCTACCCGTATCAGGGTTGTAAGATACAGACGTATCTACAAAAAGTTCCATATCAGCATTTAGAATAGACACAGATTTGAAACTTCAGTCATTTCTGCAGCAGTTATGCTTCTCACAGTGTCCTGTGGGACGAAGAGTGATAGCATTAAGAATAGTTCATCATTTCAATGTAATATTTGGCATTTCCAGTACATTATATCCCAACTTTCTTGCAGTAGGCAAGTGTGAGGTCTATGTTCTGTTTAAGCTAAACCAATGAAACAGCATATGGAGCAAGGTATGTTAATTTAAGTGTCCCATGGTGGTGTTGGATGCCAGTACAGCGGCTCCACAGGGACAATCGCATTCAGACACATTGACAATCCTGCAGCCACTTAGATTAGGCAGAAACAGAATCTACTACATGGTGGGCCTTACTACCTTAGGCTAAATGCAACTTATTTTCCTGTTAGGTTCTATTACTTCATCATGTAGTCTCTTTCTCTGCAAGTTGTCCATCTTCCTTTTTTCACCCTTTTACTTTTTCTTTCCTTTTTTTTTTCCAAATGTTTGCCTCATTTCACTCTCTTGCCCTCATTATGGAGGTGCTCGGGCACCCAGTCGTTCTTTTTCTGTCTTCTTTTTCTCTTGAAATGAAAAGTAGAGAATTGGAAAAGAAAAATGTTAAGAAGTCAGAAAAATAATGAACAATGATGAGTACATTCTCATTTCTTCTACAAGCAGGTACCGTAGTTTAAAAAAAGGAATCAAATCAATACTATTAATGTGCTAATATGTAGTTTTCTACATTAAAGTGGCCAAAAGCACAATGATGTAGTTCAAGCTAAAAATAAGGAAAACTAGGCAACTTCAATTCCTACATAGTCATATCCAATGTATTAATGGATGTATCGCTTGCTCTGAACAGTAGACAAGCTGTTTGATATCATAGATGCACAGATATGATGGCTGTGATGTCTTTTTTTAACACTTATTTTTTTCACTTTTTCATCATTGTTGATGACAATAATTTGTAGTCCAGCAACAGTCCAGTGAAAGTCCAGCTGCATGGTTCCTAAGCAGCTATGATTTGATTCAATCAGTCCCTTCGCTTCCTCTTGTATCTTTCACACACCACCCCCCTCAATCCCCAATCTCATTTGTTGATCATCACTGGTCATTTAAATGTGATTGAAAGTGAAGAAGGGTTGAATTAGATGGGCCAGAGTGAAGCATGATTATAGATTGATTTGTCTTGAGAGGTATGTGTTTTTCTCTTTTACCCTGCATGCCACTGAATGGGGTCAGAGCTGGCTCAGTGTCTTCATTCAGCACCTAACAATCATCTTAAACATGATTTTTTTTTTTAAATAACTAGAAACTGCTTTTCGGTCATCACTGCAGAGGTTTAAAACAGGGAAAATCTTTGTCATGCCCCTTTCAGCCTCCGGCCTATTATGACAACGCTGTACTGTACCGCTACTCTATAGCAACGTGAAGTAGCTCTTCAGTAGCTCGTCTCCACCACTTGCCTCACACTCCAACTCCAACCTCTGCCTAACAACTCTCCATCCAGCCTCGCATTCGTGCACTGCATCTCGTTTTGACAAGCGCAGAAACAGACAAAAAGCTGTGTTGAAAAATGCCTCTGCCGGCTCTTTTCCTCCGCTTTTATCCCCAACCACCCCACCTCTGTCTATCCTAGTCCCGCACTTTGTCAGCACAGGCAGGGTCTGGGAGGACAGAAATGGCTTTTTGAGTGACACAAGCTGGCGATGCCATTTGGCGTGTCAACTGGTGAAAGAGGATAGAAAAGGAGGTGGAGACAAATGATGATGGTCTTGGTCATGATTGTCCCATGCCCTCTCTTGTGTTTGCTTGCCATCTCTCACCACCCTGAGGGTCATTGAAACACTGATAGCATTTGCACAATGACAGTTGGGGTAGAAATATTTATCATAGAGCTGTGCAAGTTTTGTATAGACTGTTTTTAATATGTTCTAATCTGAAAAATTTCCCCACAGAGAAAATGCTTTTAAAATCTCTCCAAGATTCAATGGAAATCGGAGCAGGTAATGCTAGCTAGTCGTAAATAATGAACCAGCCATATCACAATTCCAGCCTGTCAAAGGCTCAGTCTGATTCAGAGTGTTGAACCATCTCTTGGGATCATTTCCTACAATGGAAAAGAAATCTGTATTGATTTAGAGTACTCTCTTTTAGATGTCAGTCTGTCTATTTTTCCCCTTCTTTTGACAGCTTGCATTCAGAGTTTTGTACAATTCCTCTAAAATTCTCTTTATTTGACCAAACTGTGATATTGATGCAATGGTCTAGAAATGACTGCTGTTTAATACCAGAATGTCTGTTTTGCTCTTTTTTGCTGCTGTAAAATGGTGCATGTCTGAGGTTGTGTGCACAGCCAGAACCATCCTGCATATCAGGTTTAAATTATACTGAAATGAGATATACATCATCATCTTCATGGCTCATCAGCAATATACTGAGCTGCATTTGTTTATAACTTCTACTCACTACCAGCTGAAAAGGCTTTATTTTTCTGAAATAACTCTCACATGTTGCACATTCTTGGATGAAATGTGGCTAAATTCTGTGTTGGAGTAGGTGTCAAAAGAACAATGGCACAGTTGCTCACATGCTTCTCTTTTCTCATTTTCTCGACAAAGCTGCAGATTTCTGTGAACTACATATTGAAATTTTATTCAGAAGTTGCAATATAAAGTAAATAATTGACACATGTTCACTTTACTGTTTCGCTGTTAGCGTGGGTTCTCTCCGGGTATTTCAGCTTCCTCTCACAATCCAGAGACATGCACCTTGGGGATAAGCTGATTGGAGACTCTAAATTGCCCATAGGAGTGAGTGTGTGTGTGTGCGCATGGTTGTGTGTCTGTGTGTTGGCCCTGTGATGGACTAAATGGGGATATGTACTGCAATGCTTCACACACAGTCAAAAACTTACCTCTGAAAATACTTTCCACAGAAGAATACATGCATAGTTAGGGCTTGATTTTGCTCCCTTTATATCTTTTAAGTAATGGTTAATAAGTACCAGCATGTTGTATGCTATCAAATATCACAGCACATGCTTTAGGTTTACGGATGTTGTGCAACACGTCAAATGCAGATTTACAAAGGTCTCCATCTGTGTGCGTATTTAACAGGTGATTTTATATATCACAGCCCATTGGATTTATTGACTTTTACTTCCTTTTCAGACCTGTTGTAGAGTCATTTTAGTGGCTGTAGAAGAATTGAGATGAATGAGTGACTTTGCATATGTCCATTCAACCTCGATACACCAAAATTTGAGTTTTTGTCACCCAGCTATGTCATTTTAGGCACTTACTGACCAATCGGTTCATAGGATTGACTAACAGAGAGGGTAATCCATTTCTTTTTGGCAACTTATGCTGTACATTGCTGCAGAAGAAAACTGTAGGGACTCGGTATCCAGTGGTTGGTGTGTCAACATTGTTGTGTATATTCTCTAGATCATCAATGTTTCAAGCCTTTGGTTTCACTGTTCAATATGATTTTAAAACATTTTTTTTAAGTAAACAAAAACTCTAATTGCCCCACGGGAATAAACAGATGTTTTCAATTTAGTACTAGTGTTTACTTGGACAATATTAAACAAAGTTGGCCAACTTTTGCTTTAAAAAGCAGAAAGTTGTTTTTTGGTGTGTGTGTGTGTGTGACTTTTTTGGTATATAAAGCATTATTTTTTTCCCCCTTCATCTACCACAATATGCTTTTTAATGCAGAGGCTTGTGAATTGTTAGCAATGTATAGACATCAGCTCAGGTCTAATTCACTGTGAAGCCTTCACACAAACTTAAGAGCCATTATTTTTTACGACTAAGGAATTAAATCCATCAAGAAAAATACAATCCATGCAATCGCAGGTTACTGATTATAGAGATTAGCCCATTGCTCTGTAGCACACCGTGTTGTGCAGTACGCTTTACTGACCAGCTGAGCAGCATAAACCAGAACTCTCATTTAAATGGCACTTCCCTATTTTCAGGGAATATGTGATCAACCATTAAATTGGCACCCAGAATTGGTTGCAATAACATGCTTTTGTCATTTCCACTTCCCTCTAGTCTTTGCTGCTGTTGTGCTCATCGATTGCAGAATAATGACCAAACTTCATTGGTTCTGCACTCCAAGGTGTAAATGGATCGGTTGGAAAGCAGTGCTGTCATTTTGCAAGGCAATATGGCTTAATGCCCTCTACAATCATTCTGACCACCCCCTAGATGTGCTCAATGTGGCTTGACTGCTCCCACCAAGCTTTTACTGCTTTAGGCAGCGATTTGAAGATTTGGACTTATGCCTCTCCTCATGGGTTTCTAGCACCCTAGGGCTCTGAGGAGGCTGACTGTCTCAACCTGTACCTCTGGGAAATAAGTGAAGAATACTTAAAAATCAAATTCCTGTTCATTCTAGTGTTTCTCAAGTTGTTTTCCACCATTTTGAAATCCTTCAAGATCTGGAAAACAGGTTTCTGCACTTTTGTTGGCAGAACTAAAATCGTGCCAAGGCAATAATTTTCCCATTCCTGTGACATATTTTCAACAGCCACTCAATAAGCCCAGTTCAATTTGTGTTTTCCCCACCTGCACCGTCACAACACCCAGTTAAAGGGAATTATATGACATTAGTTATATTACAAACATAGCTCAATATTCATCGACCGACATGCCATGTCTTTCCCCTCTTAAAAATGAGACGGATTGTAGTTATTGCTGTTATTGATTTTAATAACCAATCTGTTAAGGCTAACGCACCGCCGCACTCCTGCTCTGCTTGTGTGCTGCGTGAGGCCTGTACTTCTCTTTCATCTGCGTAACAAAAGATCTATAAACCAATTTAACTACAGGTTTAGCATGATTAGGTTTGCTGACTCCTGAAGTTTTCTCTTTTTTTGAAGCTTTTTTGAAACTGTTTGTTTTTTGTCTTTTCATAACCTAAGAAATCTCTTTAATCATAGGTGTATGTGTAAAACATGTTAATGGGACAATACAGAATAAGTTGGAAGCTTTTGACCTTGACCTTGTATTACTTGTTGTCACTGAACTTTTCACTGTGTTGGACTGCTTGTCAAATAATATATCCTTAAAGCTGCGAGGGCACCTTATTGTTACATAAGTACTGCACTGACTTGGAGAGGAGCGACAAATAAAGCAAGATTTTGATGGTCTATGAGCTTTGCAGAGGTCTGCAGGTACCAACTAGAATCCATTTCCTGTTTTTTATGCAGTCATGTTAATGCATTCTTGTTTTAATGGGTTACAATGCTCTGAGCGTTACTATCTTACAATGTGCTGGTTAAATTCCCAGCTAGCTGAATTTAATGGATACATCTGGCATATCTTGAATGACACCTCATAACTCTAGGCAGATAGCTACACGAATATAAAAGGATGCAAAGTCATTTCATTGTTTCAGATTTAATGCCAGTAGCAAGGGGACAGATTTCTTTTGACAATAGTCTACTTAAAATGCCAAGTGTAGTCAGTTGAACCCCCCCAAGTAGGAAATCTTTTCATAATTTATCGCTTTAGTTCGGTAGTGCATTGTGGGTCATTCTAAGGGCAGCACCAGATTCTGCCCTGATTGACCCGCTGTGGACGTTTGCTTTCTCTTCCCCCATATTTCCTCTGATTCATTCTCTGTTTTAAGGCTTTAGAGGTCTTTCAAAACCCTTCTGAAACTAAAATAGCCTTCCGACAGCTGTCAGGGGCTTCATTGGAGACTTTGTTTTCCTTCTCGTCTTCATTGGGCCACAGATGCTCATAGCGTCTCAACATCTACCAGCTTCCGTAGACTCACCTGTTTGGCTGAAATAGCGATGCAGGGAAAACATCAATTATCTATTGATGAAAGAAAAACTCATTAATGGGTATCAGGCAGGTTTAATGGTGGGAATCATGCTTGCTTTCCTGACCGTTAATGGCCCTTGACATTTGAGAAGCTGTTTGACTTTTCCCCACCCCATCCCCGACAGACAGCAGCCTGCCACTGACAGTGATGCATGAGACCCCCTGAGTCACATTGATCACCCTGGGAAGAGCCGACATGCACACACAACCTATTCCTTGCTAGCATGTGTGTTGTTGCCCCCACACCAGACTTTGCTAAAATTGATTGCAAGTTCAGGTGAAGAAAAAAAAAAAACAAACTACTAGATGTTATCAGATGGCTGTGGCTCAGTGGGTAGAGAAGTTATCTAAATAGAAGGTCAATGGTTTGACCCCATCCTTGCCCCCTCCATGTGGATGTGTCCTTCGGCAAGGCAGTGAACCCCACAATGACCTCATTAAGCTCATCTCAAACATAATGTACAGTATTTTTGCTAAATAAAGACACAGGTTTATAATGAATTTAGCTTCTCATTGCATTGACTTTTACTTCAAATGAAAAGCTTTATTGTAAGTTAAACAACCCCTCTTTCTTCTTGGTCTATTACCTTTTATCTACTGCTTCTACACCAAATTTCCTTCAAATTTATACTTTGTTTAGACAGCTAGACTGGAACACGTTCAAGGTGCAGTCAGTTCTTTGAACAGGAATATGCTTCCAAGGTGAGGCCAAACCTCAAGGTAAAATCTGTTTTCTTCCTTAACATTTTTTCCTTTTAATTTATCCATTTTCACTTCCTAATCATGAATGTCAGAATATACCTGTAGATAAATTGTTACTGGTCTGATCTGGGGGTTGAGTCACCAAATCCCAACCCCTAGTTTGTAGGTGGTAGAGTTTTAGTACTCAGGTTGCAAAGCGGAGACAGTCAATAACACACACCCACTGGCAGGCTTACTGGCATAGCTCTTTGGGAGGTGTCTCCTTGCCCAGACCTTTTTACTTCCAAAACCCATCTGTTTTGTTTTGCAGATTTACAAACAAACCCATGCTCATAATTTGCATATATTCCCCTCCCCCTCTTTTTTTCTTTTCAGTTGGGAATATGCAGGTCATCTGTTTGGCTGCTTACAGGTTCCAGCTGCTCTTTCTATCCTTCTATGTGAAGATATGTTTTTTAATTACAGGCTCCATTAACACGCTATTTACATCCCTGTCTGATCTGTGCCATTAAGGGATCAATAGTGCTTTAATTCAATAATTTATTGTCCTCTGTGACTTTTCCCCCCTATTTTTTAAAGGTGATCTATATTTATAGATTTCTCAGGGAAATGAGTGGCCTTTCCCTCTCTCGATTCGGCTGCAGTAACTTACACATTTGACACATTTAGCCATTTTGTATCCAGAGTTTCCTGGTGTGAATTGGTAAGATGGTAATATAGAGGGTGTTTCCACTGCAAAAAATAAATTATTATGATGACTTTGAAATAACTTATATTTATCTTGTGTGTGCTATGCTCTCTTTTCGGCAAGCCATAATGTCCCATTCACAGACCAATAGTTATTTTTCATAACTGTAACACACATTCAAAGCACTAATAAGTCTACAGAGGCCATCATGTGTCTTTGTATTACAATAAGAGGCTGAATCTGTTAGTCAAACTGTAAAACTAACCAAATATACATAAAATATATCAGTATTTTATTGGAAATACTATTGTCTTCATGTACCGGTAATCAAAAAAATGTATAAAATTGATAGTATGCCAAAAAGGAAAGAGAGGACAACCCTAATTACAAAAAAAGATAGGAAAAACACAACAAACATGTGGGAATGGCGATGTAGGGTCTCCAAACACAATCCGGGTGCAAACGCAGCCGACTGGTGCATCCAATCCCAACTGGTGGTAAGAGGACAGGTAGAGGTGATGTCAATGTAAGTTACCGTTGATAGGCTAGCGGTTAGCATGCACAAACTAAAAGAATTCAAACAACTTTGTCCATCAAAACCTTTTTACCTCAGCAATATTATCTGGCAAGAATACTTACAGAAAAATATTCTCTAGCCATAAAAGATGGCATGAAAAACATCTAAATATCTTCCATATTATAACTAAACTGACAACGGAAAGTCTGAATGGACAAAACACATGTCTACACTGCAGGAAATCTCACCACAAGAGAGCTGGCTTTTATTTATTTATTTATTTTTTCCATTAATGGAAAAGTAAAGTAATGTAGTTGAAAATGTAATTGCTTTACATGTTAATGATGATTATCAATAACAGGGCATTAAGATTGAATTTGGATATAATTAGAAATGCACAAAGTTCATCATTATCTGACTGCTTGTATTTATTGATGAAGATATCAATATGATTAAAAAGAATGAGGGTTTGGATCAAATCGTGAGACCAGTGAAGATGCACAGCTTTATTATCCAACAGCATAAAATAACCAAGGCTTCACTTGCATCACTAGCATGATGTCCATTAAAATTCCACTTTGCCTTTCCACAGGCCATACAATCACTAGCGGATAGTGTCATCACCTCCAAATTCTGAGGACAAACTTAATAATTGTTTTGCAGATATAGCAACGGGGAATAAGTTCACTATAATGCACATTCTAAGAGACATTAAGAGAAGCAGTGCAGTAGATGGTGGTCCATAAATGGCATTATCACCTACCCTCTTATATTAATTGGCTGGTTTTAACTGAGCTATACTTCTTAACACTGCCCCCTACAATTTCTGGTGGATGCACATCTGTAAGCAAGCTGATGATATATGAATGCAAAGGAAGGCCAGGAGACTGTGCGTATACATATTAACATAGAGCATAAATGAGCCCTTACGATGCAACTATTAAATGTCAGTTTTACCATTCACATGTAATTGTTCTCATGACCACTAGAAGCCATCCATCCATCCATCCATCCATTTTCTACTGCTTTTCCCTAAAGGGGTTGTCGGGGGACTGGAGCCAATCCCAGCTCACAATGGGCGAGAGGCGGGGTACACCCTGGACAGGTCGCCAGTCCATTGCAGGGCCGACCACTAGAAGTATTTAATACAATTAGAAATCTATCTGCCTCATATGAGTCCGAACTCTTAGCATTATTAATGGATGGAGGTTTTTTTTTTGTAGGATTGAGGTATTGAGACCCAAGAATGGAGTTTCACGCAAGACTGGCTTTAGAGATCAGCAAAGCTGACCTGTCATCGCTCAGCAATTTCTCCTGAAATCCTCATGTGCCCATGACAAGGACAAACTGCCCTTTTCTGATGACATTCATGACTCTGACTTAAGTGTTCAGAGACATTGATTTTTAAGTGAATAGAAAAAGGGTTGAAGTACAAGTTTAAAGGTAATCTGATTGTCTTCAGTATTTCACCATTTGGCACATCGCACATGGACTAAGAATCTTTTAGCTTGAGTGCAAAAAGAGCAGACACACACTGACATATCACTTCTATAATCAGAAGTTGTTAGTGTGATAAATGGCTTATTCTGGGTGAATAAAGGGAGGCAGAAGGTTATGACTTCAGTCTTTTTCTTTTTCCTTCTGGTTTCCATATTTTTTTCTATTCATTTGTGTGATGATAGAGTAGATAAAACATCTACCATTATTCAAAGTTATAAGAAGCTATGGTATATGATTTCTATTCCTGCTTTTAGTTTTATCAACACTAAGTCACAGAGACTAAAGGTCATCTGACAGATAAAAAGCTGGCGTCCTTTCATTCCCAAATGTCTCCACCTGCTGGTTTATTTACCTTGTGGTTACCGATTTTCAGTACAGATTACAGAAGACATTTAAATGAGCAAGAACACCAAGCTTTTCCCACTCCAGCAGCCATGGCTATACTCTGAACAAATGCTGCATTTACCATCGTCCCTACCATGGCCTTTAAACTTTTACGACCCAAACTGGTAATTTGACTCATGCAGACTTAAATCTCCACGGCGATAACCATGATCTCAGTAATTGGAACATGCACTAAAACTCCAGATGTAAATTATGGCAGAGAGCCGCAGCCGGAGATGATTGAAAGCTCTGACTGACGAATTAATCTCCTCTGCGCCTTGCATTATGTTTACAGCCTGCTCCCTTTCCTGATGAGAAGATGCATACAACATATAATGTATGCGTGTGGCAGGACTAAAGTCGAGCTTCAGCTCATGCCATGATCGGATTGGTTCTCAAATGGCTCTGGACCATAAATGGGCGCATACTGTTTATTGTAACCTTTGCTTATTTATCCATTTCATTTTCCAGCTATGCTGAACTTGGTTTGCGTGGATAAGGTGATAAAAGGAAAGCTCACTGCTTGCCAAGTGGCCAGTCTGCTGCGCACCTCCATTTTCTTTTAGTGCACTGTTTGGCTCTGACACGATGTGTCACCTACTGGAGTCTTAGTTTATTTTTTGTTCACTCTCAAAACAGCTAAGTGAATTAAATTTGCTGCAGTTTAAAAAAATGCCCTTGGGCTAGGTTTCACTTCACTTGTACCAAATGGCTGTCTTTTGTACTTTAGGTTAAAAAAAAAAGGAAATAAAAATAACGAACATGTGTACAAAATGCACACACACACATGCAGAGCTTTTTTATGTGCATGTGCATTTTCTTCTTTTCTTTTCCCATCCACTGTGTCGACACAATCCCAGCATTTATGAGATTACCAGAGCCCATTTGTGTTCCGGCGGGAGCCATCTTGGCTCGAAGGAGGCCTCCACTGGGAACCATCTGGGCTCTACTCAAAGCAGCTTCCTCTCCACCTCCTCTGTCTCCTTCACATTGCGACCAAACCATTCACTTTGAAGAATGAAAGAACCCAATTTCTATGTAAACTTTGAAGCTGTTAATTCATGAAGAGAATAGACTTTTTTTTGGAGTATTGCCTCAAAATGGTGCAGTGACCTTTTAAATGAGGATCATTCTCATAATCAGTGGAAAACACTTTATCCTGTAAATATTTTATTTGAATTGACCTTAAGAGCAATCTTACAACTTAACTTGCCTATAAAGAACAAAATATAAAATAATTTAAAAAATGTATTGAATATGAAATATTTCAGTCTATGAGATCCAGAATGCATACATATTTCAGCTCTTGGCAACAGATGTTGGGTGTGCCTGATCATGTTTCCACATCTAATGTGTCAAGTGTAAAATGTTTTGCAGAAGTCTGATTTAAAGCAACAATACATAACTTTCCTGCAGCATTCAGAGGCTCAAAAATTCACAGAATTGTATCCTACAGAGTTGTGTTTTACAACACTGTATATGTTTGAAAGCAGCTGAGGTTTAAAAGCTCATCATGCTTAATTCAACAAAAAAATGACATTATTATAAGTATTGTACATTATTAAAATTAGACATTATTATCATAGAAAGACAAGGGTTAGCATCCAAATGATTTTTTTCTGGCAAGAGAGAGCTCAGAAGAGACAGGATGCAAGACGGTGCATGATTTAGCATTCATTATTATCCCATTCTTATTATTAAATTATTATTATTAAATGAATAATAATTTAATCCTGGGTCTGCCCTGAGAATCATAAGGAACGATTAACCAAATTAAACTTTTGGTTTGCATCTTTCCACATCTGAGCATTGATGCACACACGTCCTGTATTTTGCTGGTGTTTTAGTACTGTACTGGCAATCCACAGTAGCCCTGTTTGCTGTTATTAATCCCCCGTATGTACAATAACACCAACTCTGTAGCCAGCTACCAGAGTCATGTAGTGATCTTGTCATCGTCAGGGTGCTGTTGTCAGTAGCAGGCTAATTTCTTTTCCATACGGTTAGCAGTATGTGGTAAATGAAGGTTCCCATCGAAGTGTTTTTGGAAAAACACACACACACACACATTAATTTATCCTCATTAAAACAATGAGTGTAAGATGACTTGTCTCTGTTGCTGATAATTTTATTTCATCTTTACCTCTCCTGTCATTAGTGGCCCATGTTTACAATCACTTTCAATAAAGGGCAGCTTATGAGTCATCCTGCATGTAGTCCATTCAAATCTTTGTGATAATATCCCATTATGTCATCTCTACAGGGGTTTGACAATCATATTTCATTTAACACATTAAAGAATATCATGTTACATAAGAGTTTATCATTTCCTCGTGACCTGACTTTGCAGCATCAACGATGGTGGTGTTCAGTTTAATAATCATCTAAAAAGCCTCAAATTTTTCATCAGCCTGGAAACTGTACATTTTTTTTTACCATGGTAGTAGTCAACATTATTATTAAAGAGGTTGTAATATTAGGTTATTACAGTAGAGGTTGTTCTAACATTGTATTTTCTTTTCTTTGCCCACTTTTCCTTGTGTGACATTTTGTTGCTCAGAATACCAGAGCTGTTCATATATTCTAGTTATGCAACTGCTTCTGCACTTCAAGACCAAGATAAAAAGGGGTTTGTGTCTGAGATAGCACCGAGGAAAGAATGACAGAGAGAAAGCAGATTATCTAAAGTCAGAGTTGTGATTGAACTTGGACCGTTTTGTGTTCAGGACCTGAGAAAGTGGACCACCCACCCTCTCAGCTGCCCTTTCTGTGATGGAGCCTTCACAGTTATAAGAAAAAAATCTTTTTTTCCAAATCGCAGTGGCAGGAAATCACTGGCTGACGAGACTAATGAAACAAAAGCAGTTTTATGTTTTAAGTCTTTATCACAAACATTAAGGAAGGCGCAGCTCATGCTGGACTGGCAGACTTTTAGAAGAGGCTCCTGCAGTGAGCTGAAAAGGCTGAAATAACATTTCTAAAGATCTGTAAGTTCAATAAAATAACATGGGCAACAAAAGAATAGGTAGATGGCTGCTGCTCTGAATACACGTAGATGGCTGGGACTTTCTGAAAAGCATAAAAATAAACAGCTGTGCAATATTTACAACTGGGATGTACATGAGAGTTTCTATTTATGTACTTTTCCAGCCTGATGTGGGGATAATAACTGGGTAAAACAGCTGTTTTTTTATGATGTACGTGATAACACATGATGTGAGTAGTAATTCCACAGCACTTAAATATGTTTTGTGCATGATGTAAATCCTTTTGGGCATAGTTCAACCTTTAACCCAACTTCCCTGCCTAAGAGAAGCTGTCTTTGAGGCAGCATGAGAAGTGATTTTTAAACAGTACAGCATGCGCCTTTTGGCCAGACTCCTCTTTATACACATAAAATTAGCAACTGGATCGTTTAAGTGCATCTGCTTCATGCACAGGCCGTAATTGTGTGTTTTATAATAATAATAAAAAAAAACATTATGCATTTAGTAATAAAACCTTACTTTTATTTTAATTGAAAAGAAGGCAGAGCAGCTTACATCCTTGATTCCCTGCAGATTTCCTTTGACTGCAGGGCTAAGCAGACCAAGTCTTAATAATCACTTGACTTCTCCCTATCTTTAAAGCACACCTGCCCTTTCGCTTTCTTGCTGACTTATGCTTTAGAGAGGGGGGAAAAGCCTTCCTCCTCCTGATCATCCATCACTTATGATACAAAGTGTAATGAATAGATAATTAGCCTGAATATGCAGAATTTAGTTATAGCCTATCATGGATAATGTTGTGAGATCTTTCTTACTTTGTCAGCAGGGTTAGCGCTTTCACTGCCTCATTTGTTTACAGAAGGTGATGGCAACTTGGCTGTCACTAATTGGAAATGAATGACATGAGGAAAAACTACATATTTATACACTTTAAGTGTGCTATTACTCAAACAAAGAGCATTCACTATTTGTGTAGGTTCTGTGAACAGACTGTTTTATTGATGATGTCAAGAACCAAGTCATTAACTTCGCCTCTTCTTTTCTTGTTACGTTTGTGCTCTAGGTGGAAGTTGAAGTGGAAAGCATGGACAAAGCAGGGAACTTCATTGGCTGGCTGCACATCGATGGGATGAATCTGTCTGTGTCGCTGGTAGAAAATGCTCTGTCCAAGGTCCACTTTACAGCAGAGCGCAGCGTCTACTACAAACCTCTGGTGTCAGTAGAGGAGGCATGCCGGCAGAGGAAAGAGAAGGTAGGTCTCACTCGGATGTCGCAAGAGCAGATGTTACTGTACATACTGATTAAAGAAAAATCTTTTCAACGAGGACACGACGCCCAAGTGAAAAACTACTCTCATGAAGCTTTCAACTGGCGAGCATCCCTCACTTTAATACCACAGTAAATTTCACTCGGGCAGGACATGGATAACATCTAGTTTAGTATTGTTTAGGTGTACTGAGAGCCCGAGATATCATCCTACATAGTACCGGTGTCATCTTTCTCCAGCCTATTATTGCAAAACAGACCCGTGTCACAGCCACTCGCTGCATTTGGAGCCAAATCTGAATTTATTCTGTTGGCTGTCACATTGCAAAGTATATCTGCCTGTGGACGTATTTCAGCTTTTCAGTGTGTGATATGGTATTTCGAGCTTATTTTCACAGCTGGAACAGGAGTGTTGGCTTCCTTGGTGACGGTAAAGGTGGACTCTTAAGGGGATAAAACCAAATAAGAATGCAGGGGAGTGAGATAAAAAGGCCATATTTTTTACTAAGAATTTCTCAAACATCCTAAAGGGGAAATGAATTAGTCAACAACGTGTTAACATACAGTTAGAACTTATTGCAGCTAAAGCTTCAGTATTGTGAAAATGCTCCATTTAATGTTGCAATTGGCCACATTTGTTGTTCACATTGAAGCCGTCTCTCCTCAATGGGAGTTCTTTGATGGATTGAGACCTCTCCCACAGTGATCCTGATCCCGCCTTGCATTTTTATTATGGCACCACGAGTCACCCCTGGCAGATGCACAAAGTGCCCGACCAGCTGTCATCGTTGTCCTCTTTCTCTCCATCTCTGTAACTTATTTCTTTCACTTGCTTCCTCCTCCCTCTCTCTCTCTCTCTCCCACTTGCTTGTACTTATTTGGGTCCTTGAGGACACACAAATGCCTCCTCTCCCCCATATAAATGTGATGTATTGCTGGAGCTAAGAAGGGGTTGTGTTCTTTCTCCCTCTGTGGAATCTATCATTTTCGTCGTGGGTGAGTTCCTACAGTGTTGCTCGTTCCTGGCTCTCTTTTTCTTACAATTACTCTCCATCTGGGTCTTCTCCCCCCCCACCCCTTTCCTTTAAAACATTGACAGAGAAAATGAATGTTGGCTGAGTGGTGCGCAGGTGAACCTTTGCCTGCAATAAAACAAGACAAACATCCTACCGACTATGTCAGCACTCGGGCCCTGCCGTTTCAAATCTAACCACAGAAAGAGCGCGCATCCCTGACACCTGACGACTTGAGTGCAGGTTTCCCGGCCTCTTTGCAGCACTGACAGATTGACTTTCACCACAAGGTTTTGACTTGAGCTAACCTGAGTGTGAGCTGCGAGGAAAGACGGCAGAAGAGTGCCTGAATCCACCAGACAGACTGATTATGTTTGATGTTGGTTCGCCAACGGCACCAGTGGAGGAATAAACCACGGCTTGATTTGTTTATGTGTAGAGGAGTGTGTGCTACATTCATGGAGCAGAGGCCAGTCAGCCATGTGCCTACGATGCAACTTGAAGGCAGATGGGGTGGGACTTGGTGCTGTAATTAGCCCTTAGAGACCACCTCTTTGTGTTTTACCTCTTTTTGAAGTTGCGGCTGCTCTTTGCCTGCGCGTAGGCTGGCGTTGGGAAGAACAGATTGCACCTTTTTCCATCTCTCTCTCTCTCTCTCTCCCTCTTTTTTCTCATAGCCTTGTCTTTATTGTCCCTACGGCTGTAGATATGGAAGACATGAGTGCTACTGCTGCGTCAGGCGTCTTTACAAGAAAACAAGGTTGTTGTAATAAAGCAGGCTGAGATGATGTGTGAAAGCGCACACACAGACTCATTAATGAAAAACTTTGCGTTGGTGGTCCAACTGGGACCCAGGACAACAAGGGGTGGGGGGTAGAGGCATGCTGCAGTAGCATTCTGAACCAAAACTGCTTAAGTGAATATGAGTTTTGGCCACAATGAGACCAATGGGACAAAGGGATTGTGCTCTAATTGAAGCTTTCCAAAAGGTTTGAAGAAAAGCTTCTTCCAGGTCTCAGCAGTTGTTTTCATCTTGCATATCAGCATCTCTTGAAACATTTGGAGCAGTCCTCACAGCACATTAAGCCCTCCTAACATGTAGATCAGAGTCCATTAGTTCTCTTTCCTTCTACACGTTTGTACAGTTGGACTACATAAAGCCTGTGAAGTGTTTTGCAGGGTGGAAGTGTCACTGCAATGCTTTCACTGCACTGATGCAGCTAAAAGGTAGACCTGCGAGTCTTTAAACTTAATTTATGTCATGATAGTTGTGAGTTGCTTGTTGCCAGGGGATGTTATGGATCCCTTCTTAAATCTCACTTATCCTAGTTGTACATTTCTGTCTATATTTGGATTGTAGGAGTCCTGGGAGGGGAAATAAAATTTAGCTTACCGGGCATCTTTGTAAACTAGACTTATTGGAAAAATGGTGCATTTTGGCTTTAATGTGAATCGTCTCATTGCAGTTGTTCATATGACGTTAGAGCCCCCCCCACCTCCAGATCTTTGATATGTAGAGATGTTGGCTGCAGTTCCTGTAATACTGAGCAGAGGTGGGAGTTGGTTTGTCAATATTTGATCATGCCTCTGGGACTTTCAGATTTCAGAAAAATGAAATACTGTAAAATTAAGAGATGAGGCCGTGAGAGGAAAATCGATCCACTCTCCCAGAAGCTCTTGGTTGTACTTTGCTAGTGAGGGTGCTCTGATCGATCAGGCACCAAATGTTATTGACCAATATTCCTCTTAAATAATTGGATCAGTGGTCACTAAAAAAGCTGGATTCAGGAGGGCCAAACCTTATTATTGCTAATGTTATTATTGTTATTATTATTAAACAGAGAGGAGAGCTGCATCTTCTTCTATTTTACCCAAGAAACTTGATGTTTAACAGCCTTGATGAGAGAATGCTGGCTTTCACAATATAAGGAGCCACTTAAACAAAATGTATATTTCAAACCTTTTTTATGAGCTGATATTGATACATCTCTGATAGATATTGATATATTAAGTTCTTGGAAACGATCTAATATTATCACACTGCGATGTGTTACACCAAACATGATATAGGCAACAATTCTTAAGCCTGTGTCCCACATCTGAGTACTTCAGACAAATATTAATTACTGTTTGTAATTAAAAATCTAGACTATTAATACACTGTCTGGTTTGACACATCCATTCAGACTTTCTGGACATGTACACTGCCTTACCTTAAAAAATGTTGCCACCTAACAAAGGTCATACACTCTAATATTTCGTTGGGCGGCCTTACCACACACATTCACCCCGGCATTGTTTCGTTAAGCTTCTGCAATGTCATAAAATTTATTTCCATCCAGTGTTGCATTAGTTTGTCACCAAGATCTTGCATTGATGATGGTAAAGTCTGACCGCTGCGCATTCCAAAGATTCTGATTGAAGCTTCAGCAGATTTTAAACCTCATTAATCAATATCTGTGGTAATTGTAATGCTTTTTTCTCATTTATTATATTTTTACCATTATTACAACTAACTCTTATATTCCTCAAATGTCTATAAACTGCTCCATTTAGACTCATTTAGGATATGCGGGTTTGGTTTATTGTTCTTCTGTTTTAATATTAGCAATTGTTATATAGATATAGATGGGTGGAAAGTCTAAATGGACACCTTTAAAACTATGTGGAATAAACACAGCTACAGATGCAGCTATGGCCCCTAAAATGTGCTAAACACCCCTCCTGAAATCTACGCTCTAAACATAATATGCTTGCTCAACCCTCTAATGTACATTTATCCTCTACTCCCAAACTCCAGAGCTTCTCTGTGATGATCCTGGATCAGTGTTGTTATCCTTGAGGATGGATTTTGTTCCCAGATTCTGGAGATAGTGGGATCACTGTAGACTCTCATTGTGTCTGTTAGTTATGTGTCGTCCAGGCACCAGCCATACATCTGTAAATGACACACACCTGGGACACACATAAGTACATTTGCAGTGGGATTGCATACATTTTTAGGGGCAACATGTTTAAGTGTGTTTCTCATTCCACAGAAGCATGATCCATACGGGTTATACTTCATTGTTTAGATGACTGGTTTTGTTAAAGGGGGGATTAACTTCTCTATACACACATTTTCTTACATTTTGCATTCATAAATTTTCTTTTTATTAAGTATAAAATTCATTTTTCCTAAAGAGGACTATTAAAAAAAGCTTTCCCAAACACCAAACAGTATTGATACGATGATCAAGGCAGCTCCCAGATTGATTCCTTTTAATCTGAGTTTTCTACATATCATTGATTTTATTTTTTAAATGAGTTCATTAATAAATAATGTTGCATTATAAATCAAAGACTTGAAACACATTGTATGATTACTGATCAGGATTGGAAGATTCAGCTTCCAGCCAGTCGGCTCCAGATATCTTAATCGGGGCAGGATTAATTGCAAGTTTTTTTTTTTACTAGCCCCTAGTGCTGAATGATTCTTTTTGGTTTATTTAGTGGAAAGATGATATAAATACATCTGCACAATGAAAGGCAGCATAGTAGCTGTAAATTAGCAGGGAAAGGAAAGATGCCAGTAATTGGAGTAACCTAATTATGCACAAGCAAATGAACAATCGGCCTTCAGTATTAACCAAAGTGTGCATTCTGTTGAGCTAGGATTTTTTTTTCTGTAATTACCCAACCTTAAAGGGGATTAGCACACTCTGATGGGCCTCAGAGTGGAAGATGGGAAAAGAGAGGGAGCAGAAAAAGAGGGCAAAAGAGAATGTGACAACTCATGTTAAAGATATCTCATGTCACAAATCTTCTTTCATCACCGGCCGCCGTTTTCTCTCAACCCTCTTCACAGACCGATGTCTGTCTTTTAATCTTTTCAAGGTTCTCTCACACTTTACATTCACTCTCATCACGTGTTCCCCTTTCTTCTGCCCCCCTTCAGCTAATCATTGACACTCCTTCATACCCCCACCTCCCCCACATGTCTCTCTCTAGCTGCTTTGACAGCTTTTGGATCGAGCTGGACAGTTCTGTTCCACTGTGTGGACCCTGTACCCATCGTGTCCGACACCTGCATCACTTGTACTTTTAAGGTGGGTGAGGGCGGGGGGAAAAGTCCTTGAGAAACACAAACCCAGGATCTGCTGCTGCCATTCCTTATACTTCACCCGTCCATCAGCGGTACTTGTCTAAAGCACTTGAAGCAGCATCTTTGTGACATTGAGCGCGATGACGTGTCCTTGGCGAAGCCTGATTGAAGTACATAATCTTGTTTCAGCATTCTTTCCCCCCACCTTCACGATGATACATAGAGTAGAGTTGCAGGTCCAGCTGCCTTTACTTTCACTTTGTCCAATCCCATTGGTATAGACAAACCTGTTTCATTCTTTCTCTTCTTATTCCTGCAAGCCAGACATCTCAAATGCCTCACTTTGCTTTCTTCATCCCTATAATTTCCCACTTCTTTCCAGCACTGTGCAACAGCATCTCTTCCAACCCCCAGTCTAAGCTGCGTCTCCTCTGTAGCCAGCACATTACACACCTGGCTACACAGGAACGCACCGAGGATGAATTCAGATAGCTTTTAGCAGAGCTGGTTGGCTCCCATCTGAGTTTATGCTGTATAAAGTTTACCTCTACTACACTGCTTTCATATAAAAACGGCCATCTTTGAACATCTACACAGTATTACCTGGAGCAGTTTAAACCCATAGTTTGGCCGAAATGGACATTTTTGACAAAGAAGGACCATTTTCTGTTACTGTTCTCGACACAGAATTACACACAAGCTACCCTGTTTGATTTCCATGGATGAGAGTACTTTTTTCTATTAATACCATGCTCAGTGCTCTCTAAGCCCCGGAGCTATTGAAAGGCTTTCAGGGTGGCAATCTTTTCTCTTTCCTTTCCAATTTTTTATTTTATTTTTTCTCTTTGCTCCTGCCATATTAAAATAACCTGTGGCAGTCACCAGGCAATATTGTCAAAGTTGAAATGGAGGATTAATATTAAAGATGCTCGTTTTAGGAAACTAAGTGAAATAAGTCTAATTTTGTTATTGAATATGCAAGTTGTTTCTTTTGTTTTGCGCTCGCACATTATCTCATCTTAAGCTCAATGTTTGCTGCCCCCACCCCTCAGTCCTGCAGATTATTAGCCAACATGAAGTTGATGTTATTGCTGCTTTTGCACAAATCACTTCACGCCCTGTAAAACAAAAAGAAGGGGACTATAATAACATTTAAGGTGAGTACCTGCATTTCCTTTCTAGTCATTCCCATCTGCTGTCTTTTCTTTGTGCTGCTTATTTAAGTCATTGTTTTACACAAGCACAATCTATTTAGTCGGTAACAAGAAGGCAGCTGAGAATAAATCATCTGTGGAGCAAGTTGCGTTATAGTGAAACTCATGTTTTTGTGCTCCTTCCCCCCAAATACTGAATATATGCATTTCCTTTTGTCTACAATGTTGTTTTGACCCTTTGCTTTGTGTACAGCACACACCATCCTCATGGCACAATAATGAAATGCTAAAAAAGCATTACGTACTAAAGCATAGTATACATTTGCAGCTTAGTTATATTCTAAGAGTCGTGACTATCTGCAGTTTGCATTTCCTCAGTTGCTTCTAGGAACAATTTTAGACGAGTCTGTTGTGGGCTTTAAATGGGTGAACCTTGCCTGCCAGCTCCCCCATCATAACCGAATAAATTTGGACCCAGGCCAGTATTTTACTGGTGAGGTTTGCTTCACCTTTTTGTTTTGGGTCTCTGTGATTTTTCACCTGTGAGATCAAAAGGTAAGACTTTCAGGAAATAACACACTGAGCATTATGCAGACGAAACATAATGCAGGTATTGAAAACTGCTGATTTGGGGTAACTTCTGTCATAACAGTAAATGTCATGTTTAAATTAATTTTCTACAATTATAAAAGGTTCCCATAGAGATTACATTTGTTGTAATTTGTATGTGTATTGTTTAATTTGGTCATCTCAAACATATACAGCTTTCACAAGATGCAGAAGCAGCATAAATGCGAGAAAGCCTCATAGAGGATGAAATAGTCAGTGGCAGAATTTTGCTCAGTCAAATTGAAGATGCGAGGTTGTTGAATCGTTGTCACTAGCGATAGGACATTTCCCCTCCTTCATTTAGAAACTATGGGTTAAACATGATCAGAAAATCCTAATTCAACTGGACACCGGGGTCTTAAGTTCTCTCCACGTCCCATCTGTGGTTAATCCATGCTACATTCAGAGGAGCAATCCTCAGCTTTAGGCACTCAAATCACCTTTTGGCAACAGGATGCCACACTGAATCTATTCTAGCTCTAACCCCGTTTATGCTCATCTTTATTATTGTCATTATGAAGAAGACATCAATAATCATGGTGTTGTACATATTAATGAACAAAGTGATCATAACATAATTAGTAAAAATACTTTCTGAGATTTTCTCTCTGGGCGCTCCAAGATGTGGTGCAGAATGAATAATAGTGAATTTTGATTTAACTGCGAAAGTGCACCAAATCTTCACGGCGCCCTGTCGTCTCAGCGGCTTAAGTCGTGTGTGCCTCGCTGAAAGATGCAAACACATTCAGTGAGAGAATGCGTGTCAATATGCAGGCACCAGGGCAGCTGCATGGTTTACTAGGAAGTGTGAAAGGACAGCAGGATCACAGTGAGGGGACATTATTGCCCGCAGGGTGGTCTTAATGGGAGAAGTGACCCATGTGAGACCTTCGATTTCTGGAAAAGATGAAGCGGGCTGTACAGTAATATGCACAGCTTATTTCTGGGCTCAGTCACAATAATATACATGTATTTGTATGTGGCTGCGTGCTGTTGGCGTAATGGTTGGGATGCCTTTTTTGCTGGTCTGTTTTTCTCCTGCTGTCTTTCATTGCAGCACAAAATGAACCACCAGCCGCACAAAGCAAAAAGCTGACAGAGGCTTTCTCATATGGCTGAAAGATTACATAATCTGATTCTCAGTGTGCTGTGTACACATCCGTGCACACACAAACTTGGTTGCAGATGGAAGAAGGTGCCACACATGCACACACCATACTCTCACTGTCTCTTTTCTGCTTACTCAAACATGCTCTGAGCTTGTGCAGACAGACGGTGTGCACACATGCACACGCTCTCCGGGGACACCCCCCCCACCCCCCTACTTCAGTCGGCAGGCTGGACCCTCAGTGCCTCAAGGCATGGAGATGGAAAGACTGGGAGAGAGAGCGAGCGAGAGATCAGCGGACCCAGTGATGTGTGTGTTATTTACACCCTAACTTCCAGTTCTCCCGCTCTCGGTCTTCATCTTCCGTTTCCCCCAATTCCAATCTGCAAATTCAGCAGTCTGTCAGCTCCTTTTGCATCCCTGTGAAATCGCACACAAACATTCTCTCCATCTTTATCTGCTTCATCCTCCTCCTGACACACACACACACTCTGTGCAGCTGTGCATGTGGCAGTCACCTGCAAAGTCAAGGTCACAGGCTCTTTTTCCCCCCCTTCTCATTAGCAAGAAGCTAAGATGCTCTCTGTGACGTCTCAGCACTCTTACATGCAGGATTACATGCTGACTTTGAAGATGTCATCTGCAAAATCCATCCATCTCCAAGGACATCAGTCAAGTCCTGAGATTAGATCCTCAATGAGACGTATAAACGGGCAGCGTGGCTGCAGGTAATGCCAGGAGGCTGACATGCAATTCACCCTTCTTTATAATTATTTTAATTTATTTGACCCTCGTAACCCTTTGCATTTGTTTATATACATTCATAAGCACTGACTGTCCTTGGCCCTGTTCTTTTTTATCCCCAGGCATGCACAGGATTCTTGCAGGCTCTTAGCAAAGGCCCTTGAGGGCAGGTTTGCAACTGCTTCTGGTTCATCGTTGCATAAATATCTCAGGCGCAGTCTCCTACCCCTTAACTTTGCTAGAATGTACGTTTAAGGGCTGAAAAGGGTGAGAACATAATGGGAAGGGACACAGTATGTTGGATTATGGCTGATTAACACATGCCCAGTTCTATCATCTACAATAGAAAAACAGACCCTCCAGGTCTGCCCCATCCGATGTGCTTCCTATATACAAGCCCCCCTAACCCCCCATCCCCTTGCTCTGGTTTCTCCTCTATCTCTGCTGATTAAAGTGTGAAGGACAGGCACTGACTAGAGTTGGACTAGTGGATTATTTGCTTTCCTTTTTTGTGATTAGCCCACCCCCTGAGAGGCTGTAAGGAGACACTTTTCCACTAGGTTTGCCAGGGCTGGCTGCTTTGTAGCTCCAGTGGGAGTGTGTGACATCCTGGCAGTGAGCTTTGAATTGTAACGTACGTTTGATTCCAGGTTGCAGAGGTCTGATCAGTAGGTTGAAGAGAAGGTTATTATCTGTTGCTTGAAACAATATAACATAGGTTTGCTGAAAGGCAGGGTTGTACATGTTCACTTGAAACTTATTGCATCCTTATTGCAATTGCTACTTTATTACAGTACTCAAACAGCTTAGTTTACATATTTTGTATTTAATTCACAGTGGACAAGTGTGTCCCCTGTGAATTGTGTATCTTTCTTTGAATAAAAAAAGAGGATACTGTTTTTGTTCCCAGAAAACCAAACATATGCCGGATTCCAGCAGTAACCCTGGACACATGGCTTCCTACCTATTTGGCTTGTGTGCTGAACATTGCTTTTTGGTTCATTTCCAGGCGTTTTGTGCAAATGAGATTTGCACCTTTTTTGTTTTGGCCAAATAAAACCATGCTGTGGAGAAGCTTACTGTATAGCTGGATACAAATGCTTCATCGGCTCTCTTTATTACCTGTGCACAGATGCACCAGCATACCATTTTTGTTTGAGCAGCCAATTCTATTCCTAAATGGATTTGCTTATTCTTTTTCTCCAATCGCCTCATGCCTGTGTCCCCAGTGTCTCTTACCCTCCTGCTTTTCTCCCTCCTCATCACTTCCTTCCTTTCTCTTATCATTTGCTCTTGCTTCAGTACCTCCACACTATCCTCCACATTTTCCTCTTTCCCATCTCATCTTTAATTCAGCCTCGTTTTCTTTCTGAATCCCTTTTTTCTAGTCTCCCTTTTACACTTTCTCTATCTAAGACCTGAATTAGACATCCTGTTTGTTAATTTGAACATCCTTACATGCCTTTTGAGGCTCCCTCTGTGATGAGAATACAGAGTGCACTGATTCCTTGATGTTGTGCTCCTGGTTTTGACTCCTGTGGTGTTGGGTTTTCAACAAAAGCATCCAAGTTTAAATCCACCTTTTGGAATTTCCTGCTAATTTATCTCAAGCTAGCCATCTTACCCTAAGACACTTGACATATTTTCTTGATTTTGCACTCTTCTGTATTATTTGTGGCTCATCATTTTCTGTAGGGATAATCTGGGCTTCATATTTTTAACAGTAGAAAACTTACAAACTGTATCAAGTTCCAGGAAGACAAAATGTTTTGATATAAAGTTCTTGCTGCTGGACTAATAGTCACAGTCTAATAATTAATAATAATTACAACCATAATAATAAAAGATAGTTTGTTTTTGATGGGATGCCAATCTTTGGAGTGCAGTGACCTGCAGGAGAAGCAATCAATGAACATGAGAGATTATGATCCAGAGAAAAGGTTGAGGGTTAAAAGGCTGTTTTGTGTGTGAGCTATGCTGCTGTGGTAAATGTTATTTAAGGTCAGAACTTGGTCTTTATAGGTTTCCTTTAACCAGACCATTCTAACAATAGTTTTATTCACTCCCTGGATCAAAAAAATGGAAAAAAACTTTTCCAGACACATGGATGAGATGTTCCCACTGGAATAAATACGCTTACTATTAATGTTTGTGTTTTAATCAAGCAAGATACTAAATATAAAACTGGATAAAATAATGACATGTCCAGCATGTTCTTTAAAACTGCGGGGCAGTGGGAAGCCATCATCTTCCTGGATGAAATGTTGGAATTAAAAGAAAAATGTGAATAATTGTCAACAATTTTCCTTGTCCTCAGCAGTAGTAATCAAATTTATTAGTGAAAGTAAAAACATTTTACAAGAACGATGCACAGAGAGATCAAATTATGAGGTCAAGGCCAACTCAGCAAATTACAAGTCTCATCAGGCAGCAATAATGAAAGAATCCAGATACGGTCTGGAGAAGACTTCACAAAGGTGTTAAAACATTTTTTATATCAGGTTTGTCTCAGCCTTTCTTAGCAACAGTTGAGACTGAGTGCTGTTTGCCCTGTTCTTGTGTATTACTTACACTGTTTTTGACCCCCTGGCACAGCTGATCTTATGCCCCTCATGAGGATTTATTAACAAAACATGCAAGTTACCAGGAAAAAATGGCTCCATCTCTTTTTTTCAATTTTAAAAACCAATGTTGGTTTCTTTGAGGTCTGAGGTAATTTAGGTCAGCCCACTCTTGTGTTCAGTCTCCTGGCTTGCTAGCCTGCAGACAACACTCTTTGTGGAGAACGGGACTACTCTGCTAGTTTTGGAAATGTGTTTATGTGCATTTTTGAGTCACTGTCTTCTTCTCTCCCTCTTTCTCGCCTTAGGGAGAGACCGTTACATAAACAGGATCTCGTCATCCCCGCACTTCCGATTCCCACTGTTGTACTGGTCTCTTCAACCCCCTACTTGTCTCTTACTTTGTAAACGATGTCAGTCTTTCAAAAAACATTGTTCATTGTCTGCTTCTCAGACAATTCTGTTATCTGGAAAAACTAAAGTTTGTTTTTTTTGCTGCTATGTTCATCACAGAAAAAATGCATGCATTAGTATTAGTTTCTAAATAAAGATGTCTGTGTGACTGTATTTCACAGATATGTATTTCACATAAACAAAAGAAGAACGAGACAAAAGGAAAACTCTTATCTTGTTTACAGAATAAAAAGCCATTCAGAGAGAAATGTCATGAAATGCAGAGAGTGATTCAGAAGCTTCGAGTTGCTTTTCCTTTTATGTTATGACCATCATGATATCTTGCACATTGGCCCCCCACCATCACTGCTATATTAACCTCTCCGTCAGGCTCTTCCCAATCCCCACCAGCAAAGATCAGACCTCCTCCACAGGGGCAAAAAAACAAAGGTGGAGCAATGATGCCACCCTGAGTGAAACTGGTTGTCATGGCAACACTTTTGGCAACCCTCATGGTCTCTTTAAAAAAAGTTAATTTATTGCCTTTTAATTGTATACTGAAAATATTAGCCTTCCAAGCTAAGCATGTAGCGTCTACTTCCTCTTTTCTTCCCTCATTGTCGGCTTTTGTCTTTAAGCTCTTTTGTTTCCAGCGATCATGCAGAGCCAATAATCCCCTCGAAGTTAAAAGGGAAAAAAGGTATTTTTCTTTTCGCCTCCTGCCAAAACGGGTGGATGAACTTTAAGAGAATTCACCTTCACCTACAAGGCCATTAGAAGGGCTCGTATTTGGGGGGAAGGAATATAGATTAAACTAGTTTTGTACATATGAAGTCTGTGTCGGATCCTTGTAACTTTTCCAGCAATGTAAATGTGTTCCTTGTCCGTCCTGTGCATCCCTACAGGTATATAACCTGTTTTAGGTGGCTTAATCTGAGCTGATGACTCAAATGGATCCGAAACATTTGAAAGCAATGATTCCTCTTGTGTTTAGATTTTCTTTTTGCCAAGCCTTAAGGACAGCGAGAGTTGGGAATTGACTTGGCTGTTGGCCCAAACAAATACACAATCTGCGCAGGACGAGCAAACATAGCGATCAAACACAAATCCAGCAATCCAGGGATAACGTGTGTGGTTTTGTTTCTGCTAATGTGTCATTTATGAGCAGTGTTCTCTACGCCGTCTTATCTTCCATTCTGGTTACGGAGGGTGGCTCTGGCGAACCTGTTGGTAAAAGTACGGTTTGAATGTTGGGGGTGCACACATCACTTTGGTTTTCGCACTTACCTTCTCTGTTTCTATGGTTACCCCGTGCATCCTTTTGGTTCACTTGCACCTCCAAACTCTTCCAAGTACAAGTTAGTGCTTACTATTTTGTTAGCAGGTCGACAGACCACCTCTCACCACCGTACACGCAAATCTAAGTGGATCAATTTGTGTCAATTTAAAAAGTGTGACAAGTTGCCACCACAATAGCCGTAGGTTGTTACCAAGCCCTTGACTGCGGCGCATGTGTGCATCCATGTACGGTGTGTGTGTAGCAGCATAAGTGGGGGTCACATTAGCTGTGTAAGCCGGGGTTGAGTAGCCTCACCGCCTGCCTGCTGCCTCTTTGATGGGAGAACATCTGTTGGCTGTGATATGAAGCTGGGGAGTATCTCTTTCTCTCTCCTTCACTCGCTCCGTTATGAATTCCCCAGCTGCTCGGCTCCCTCCCTTCACCTAAAACCCTGTCCCACACCACCTGTGCAGTTTTAATACATAATTTATCTGCTAAGTAACCACATCCGAGAGGCTCATTCTTTTATCAGTCTCTCGCTTTCCCCCCGCCGCCTTCATCGTGAGTTTGCCTTGATTTGTGGAAGTTTGCACCTATGTTCTAATTCATCTCGTTTAAACGGATAAGCTTTGATCTGAGTTTTAGTGCTGGGCGTAATTTACTTTATCTTCAGCGGACAGCAACGTGTCCCGAACTGAGACACCGCTGTTCAAAACTCATCAAATGTCGTCAGGTTTCACACAAGAGGATGCAAATTACTGTGACATAAATTCACAGTGACTACAAGGCCACATCTGACGTTGCCTGATGCCGTGCGGATGCGTTGGCTTGTTAATCAGTATTAAGCTTCAGATTGACATTACTGAGGCATTAATCAGTATAATTTTTGTTTTTTACCAGTAAAAAACTGTTGTGGCGCTTATTCGATTGATTGCTTTTCACTTTAAAAACAGCTTTTTCATGTTTGGATGCTCCTTAAATCAGCCAAACCATCAGTGAGCAGATGTCTCTGAATAGATTTGTTTATAGAAATGTTTTCATCTCAAACAATTCAAATAAAAGCCAGCAGCACATACTAGTACACTGAAGACTTTTCATCCAATTGACTGTATAATCACGATGGGGATAAAATGACAAAAATCTTTTCTAGATCCATTCTTCCTTTAGCACTGCTGATTTATTTACTTAAACCTCTGCAACAGTGTGAGCCATCAGGGTTAATGTGTAAAACAAACCGCCTCTCTCAACCCTTTCAGACGTGCCGTTTATGGCCAAATAGTGCATCTGGTTTATGTCTTCTCGCTTGAGTGTACAAAACTGACTAGTTCACCCTGACATGTCACTCAACTCACTGTCCAATCATGATCAATAAAGTCTCGCTTTCCACAAGTAGGTTGTTGCATTAGAAATGGACGCTTGGAGAGAAGCTGAAGAGGTCCGAGCTTATTGTGTCAAATACAATCCAATCATTGTAAAACAGTCAATAAATCAAAGCGATGGACCCTGGTAACCTGCCTTTCAGCCACTAAAGCTGTGTCGTACCTTTACAAGCTTCAAAGATTTACCTGACACCTACCTCTCATCACATTAGTCACCGGCAGTGAGTCATATTGGTTTGAAAAGCTGGATCTGAAAAGGAATATTTGCACTTAGAAGCAGAGAAAATAAAGGAGAGGTTTGTGTCACCTCGTTGGTGTACATTGTTATTGAAATGAAGTTTCATTTTAATGTAGTTTAAACAATAATGAACAAAAACGCTGCATGCTTTATGTACAGACACAAAACATGGCTCTTTGGAAGAAAAATCTTCTTCACCCTAATCTGTTTTCCACTATTCGCCAGTTTTTCAACGTCGAAGCACAAACCCAGTTCCAGTGAAGGCGGGACGATGTGTAAAACATGAACATGCAAATCCTTTTTCACCTATACTCAACCGATTACTCTCCAGTCTGATAAAAACATTGTTTTTATTAAAATATTACTCATTTTGCACTGGATGGCTGCAAAAAGACTGGTGACTGGCATGTTTACCACTGTATGTGCAGAGATTTCTTCAGATAATCTGAATCTTGATGATATTATGGACTGGAGATGATATCCCAGAGTTCTTTGCAGCTGTATGATGTTGAGAAACATTTTTCTGAAACTGCTGGAGCCTTTTGGGGATGCTACTTTTATACCCAATCAGGACACCGACCTGTTTCCACTTAACCTGTCACCTGTGTTTCAAACGGGTGATCCCTGCTGCTGTCCCAGCAATTTTCAAATGTGTTGCAGGCATTGAATTCAAAACAAATAAATATTTGCACAACAAATAATAATAAAGTTTAACAATTTGAGCATAAAATATCTTGTATGTGTAGTGTATTCAGTTGAACATAGGTTGAAAAGGATCTGCAAATCATTCTGGTGTTATTTATGTTCTTTATTTGATCTGGGGTTGTAAATCCTCTCGGACTGGATGTTAGTTATACTGTGTGTGGGAGTATTTATGGCATATGTGATGAGGCGAAGTGCTTCTTCCTGAAGCAGCTGTCCGTCTCTGTGATCGCTCCACGTCTATAATGGTTTAGTCGATACAGACAACGTTGTGGAGAAGTGGGAAATCCGGGGTCATCCACCTTTCTGCCGCACAAACCTGGACCACTCGTTAACGTGACACTGTTGCAGATTTCTTAATGAGCTCTTCCTCACTTTACATGCCAATCTAACCCTCTCCTAGACCTTATTTACATTAATGTTTCTACTATGTATCACAGCGATCTTGATGCATAATTATAAAGATTGCACAGAATGTCTTCATTTTTTTATTTTAGAATCGGTAAGATTTACTTCACTTTGATGCCGTCTCCATTCTTGTATGAAAAATACTAAAATGACAAATAACGAGATGAACTTAATCAGGAGGAAATATGGTCCCCCTTCATTCTTACATGATGCTCAAGTCTTTTGCCGTAACGGAGGTTTGAAAAGCCAGTCAGTGAGCATTGGGAGACCAAAAGAGAGAAAAACGTGCCCTCAATTGAATTAATGAACCATTCTTTCTAAGGGGGATTCATCAGGAACATAATAAGAGCTAAATTGATTCACAAAGTGCACTTTTATGAATAACATGCTTCTATTGATTTCAATTGTCCTCCAAGTGTAATTGGATAATGAATTAATGATGAAGCTATGTTTAAAAACCCACGCATACAGACAGAACACTTTTATTTTTATATCTTCCTCCATGATTTGTTTCAGAGCCACACGAGTCACAGTCACAGGTTGACTCAGTTCAGCGAGACAGCAGTGACCTGTCTGCCGTGTTGTGGTGAAGATTTAGCATCTAAAATGGTTTAAATGATTCTCTTTTTGAAAACGAGGGTAATATAATACAGCTGACGAGAACATTTAGAGTTTGAGCGTACGGTATATTCAGAATATTTTAACAGTTTTATTTTTGTAGTATATAACCAGAGCTGTTGGATTGCTCTCTTCAAAACCACCACACTGCTTTGTCATAAATAGTAATTATACCCTGCAGAATATGGGACTTGCTGATGTGTTGCTGCTTCAACAGTGGGGTTTTAAAGAGGCCATAGAAGGCGTATGGAGGTTTTCTACTTTAATGTGCTATGTAAGTTTTACTTTTGAGCATATAAAATATCAGTGCAGTTACAAATGCACAACTCTACACACAAAAGATTTTATTATTGGACAAAACTGACAGTAAAATGTTCCTTTGGAGTCCAGACTTTACTTCCTTCACTTGACACCATCACCATGAAACACTTTTATAATGCTCGCCCTGGTGGCTTATTTCCGCACATCTCAGATTTGTTATGAGCAGCCGCTTTGTACTTTACCATTTATGGGAAACTGAGTGGACCAATTGGAGCAGGTACTAAAATGAGACCTTTTAGACAGAAAGCGTCAAAGTGCTGCAGCAAATCTGGAGAACAAGCGGTAGAGTGAATGGAATTACATCTAACTTGATAATGCAACATAACTTTTTGACAGAATCCACACAAGAATATCACTTCCCTTAATTTACAGAGTTTTCAGCTGAGAGGCCCAGACATCCTTCTACCTGGCCTCCTTTTCCAGCTCATCTGGGGGATCCCAAAGTGTTTCCAGAGACAGTCCGTCCAGCTTGTTCTCAGTTCTTCCTGGACCTTTTGTCTAGTGGAACATGTTAGAAACACCCCACCAGAAAGAGGCTTCCAAACTACATTTCTGAACCAGTTAATATCAGCGTGGAGTGGTGAGGAGCTCTCACCCTGTCACTAAGAAAGAGCCCAGATACCCTGTAGCCAAACGCTCACTTCAGCCACTTGTCTCCTCAGTTTTGTTCTTTTTTTTCTCTACCCACAGCTCCTGGCATTAGGTGAGGCTAGGATGTGAGATCAACCAGTAAAGCAGCTTCAGCCCTCCTCTCTTCCCTCACCCGACTCTGTTTCAGCTACATTTGATGGATATAGCATCTCTGGATGTCAATAGGGTCTTATCTCTTGCTCTTTCCTCTAATATTCCTGCAACATCTGTTTGAGCTTCTTTGATCAATCGCCTATGGTGATGGTGGCCAGTGTTTTGAGGTCCAGTTGCAGGCAAAGCAAAACTTGCCTGTAAAGTGATGCGGCATCCTGGCAGGAAAAGTTGTGAAGTCTAGTTTCTAAGCCTAGGTATGCTTCAGGGTCACTATACCATCAAAACATGTGATTTTTTTATCAGAAAGTTGCGTATTGCTACTTTAAGGCAGTATTCTGAACCTTTTAACCACAGCACTGTTTATGCTGATCACTGTCAGATGTGGAAGAAATCTTCACTGTTTAATCCAAACTCACACTGACTTGTTTACATTTGTTTCCAGAAAGATCTGGACATTCACCCGCTAACTAAATATAGGTGGAACTTGTGTAGTATTTAGGATCTACCATTCAAACCTCTTAACTCATTTTCTTCTTAAATCATTGTTTAATTTTTTTGTGTTCATCCACCTCCACTTAAATGTGTGAATCCATGATGTAACACCATCACATAGTTTTTTTTTGGACACTTGGTTCTCAAATATTTCACTAAATCAGCACTAAGCTCATCAGCAGAGCCATCCAAAATGTGTTTTTGTCTTGAGAAGCTACATGTGCAGTTCTTGCCTGTACACCTTTGCATCCACAGCTTAAAGCATTCAGTCCAGATCCAAAGATCTATTATGCTCTTGTCGCTAAATGTAAATATGGAATTGAAATCTTTCTTATGGTCACCAAGCACTATGACATGAAACTCCTCCCCCCAATCATCCCATCACCCTGCAGGAGTCGCCTATCGCTTACTTCCTTCTAACTGTGTTTTCATCATACTAGAGCTGTAAAGATCCACTTGTTCTGCCATTATCAAGACTTTCTGTCCTTTCAGCTCCAACTTAATTGCCTGCCAGTCTTTCCCCAAACAACCCTCTCTCTCTTCCTCTCTCCTCTTCCCTCACCCGACTCTCATCATATCGTGCAGCTTGGTCTTGTCTGGCTGCAGTTGCAGAGCAGCAGCTGAAACGGCAGTCACATACCTGCATCCAACTGGAACAAACTGGATGCTTAGCTGCTCATGGAAGGTCATCAGCCTTGGGCATAGTGTGTGTGTGTGTGTGTGTGTGTGTGCGCATGCATGAATTAGTGCTTTAAAAAATAGATGAAGGGCTATGGTGTCTCTAAAAGTGCACCCCCTAAAACAAGTTTTCATCTTTTTGTAATCTTTCCCTTTACAAAAGTAGATACTGAATGTGGTCATAAAGATGGAAACAGAAACCCTAACCCACTTCTCAGGGAGAAATATGCAACAGATGTTATGTCAAGCATTAAAAGCACAGAAACGCATGCTGAAGATGTTGTTTGGGACATGCAGGAGCTGGACAACTATAATATTTTGTAGGTTTGCCTGCAAAGTTTTATATTTACTGGGAAACTGATGTTGCACAAGTTTATTATTATTAGAGCTGAAATTCTATTTTTAACTTTCATTATAATAAAATAATAGAGATGACACTTGTATGTTTTTAATTTGTGAATAATAAAGATGGATTGTTCTCTAAATTAAGCACATTGACACAGTAAATATAAACATTTATAACCGAATCCTACCTCATCCTCTGACACATGCAGGCTTGCTGCTTCTCTTTAAACCTGTCAGAGGAAACGTGTGACTGAATTTCCTTTTTATTTTTTATATTGCTTTTCAGAACATATCATTGGCTTAGCTTTTTTCGCTGAACCAAATCGCAACTTTTTGTTACCCGCCAAAAGGTGCACAGCGTACAAAAAGGGGAATATGTCTGAAGCAACCTTTAATTGGGTTTGGTTAGTTTTTTTTTTTTTTTTTTTATTTTGGCTACAAAAAAACAAGCCTCAAAGTCTCTTTGAAACCGGTGCAGATTATGCTGTTGGAAGAGGTACGCCCTTGCAGCTGTGCATTGTGTCCAGTCCAACAGCCCAGCCACTTCCTGTCACCCTAAAAGTGCCGCAGTGACGGGCACCAGGCTGATGAATGGTGACACCTAATCTTTGTCATCCCTAATTGGTGCTGCAGGTTTGATTAAAAGCCGAGTCATGTCTGCTCAGTTGCGATGTGGGAAGCATGTTTATTACCACATGTTGTGTAGTCCAGCATTAAAGTGTGCATATAATGTCTGCATATTGGTTTATGTGTATTATACTAATATTGCAGACATGTCTAAGCTGTATGAGAGAGAATTATGGCTGATCCTCTGCTTTAGGAAGCTTGGCTTCATTTTTGCTCTTCATTAACCTTCCTCGTCCTCAACCCCAGAATTTCTACCCATTTACTTCCAATCTTCCTCCTTTTCTACGGCTCTGTGCTTTCTGGTTTTGCAGTGTTGTTGGATGAATAATTCAGTTTGGTTTTAGGGCACTGTCGACTGGTTAGGTTTCGAGTTTCATGACTTTTGCTCAAATGTTATTTGCTAATTTCTTTGTCATTTTCAAACACACATCAATGATCTATTATTATCTTAGCAAGCAGAGGAGCCAACATTTTACACAAAGCCTCAGGTATGATTAACCAAGCTTTAATGCTTCTATGCCTTGGCACCAGTGCTGAGACAAAACAACTATTTAATCAAATTAGCATGATATCATGCAGTAAAATGATTAACTAGAGCCAAAACTGAGCTGTTGCATCTCTGCCGGTTTCTCTTTTTATCAGGGACCTTTTACCATCAGCATCACATCAAAAAGAAAATCAGCAAGCTGTGCTGCGGCAGAGCCACAAAAAGTTTGAGCACTACAAAGCTCGGTTGCACTTTTTGACTTCTTGAGTTCCCCACCCAGCCCCACCCCCTGTCCAACGCTGATTCATCCACATGGAGTTGATGAGCTTCCTTTCATCCTGACCATCTCGTGTCTGGGAGCGCTCGATGCTATCACCGTGTTGAAGTCGTACACAAACACACAGCTTTCTGTCTTTAAAAACCACCCACTCTTTCAGCTGCATCCTTTGCACTCTAAATGCACACGAGAGGCGCGCACACGCTCTGACATCCATGCAGTTTGATATGTGGCCCAAGGCAAAACACTTCCCCCTAATGAGCCTCCTGCCCTCTGTTTCTCCTGGGGAGGCGAAAGAACTAACCTTGATGCCGCTTAGGAAGGATGTAACCTGCTTACACACACAAACATGAACTGCTGCGTTCGTGAAAGGGCCTCAATAGCCGCATCCTTTACCAGCCTGTGACATTATCACCCATTAAACACGAGGACCCCTCAAGTCTAATTTTCATTTCCTCTCAGTCACTCAACCTCTAAATATGTCCATTTTTTAAAGAAAATTTGTAAAATGTAACACATCTGATTTAATGAATCACTTTGGCTGTTCAGAAAGCTGCTTTTTAAACCAGAGATGTGACTAAATGCTGGATCATGGCAGTGACTTATATTTCTTCACTGGTGCTTGAGTGATGCATCACTGAAACCAGTTATGCCTGCTCAACATTCTTCCAATTTTCTAATGCTCTCATAAATATACCCCATCAGGGCTCTAGTGCAACATGCACAAATCATTATAGTGCCACAGGCAGGTAAAAATAGATTTAAAATATATGTCAAGGACACTGCAATGTCTCTGTGTCGTTACATTGCTGTGTTACATCATGTGTTTTCCATTTTAACATCTATTTCCTGACCAAATTTGATGCATCGACCTAAAACTGTTTAGCAGTGCAGCAGTCTCTGACCTCTTTGGTTACACTTTGTATGTTTTGTAGGTCTGGGCCAACTATGAGGAGAAACCGGTGGAGGAAGTTGTGCATCTTTCAGAGGAGAAGGAACGCGTGGCCAACTACAGAGCAGTATTCGTCACTGAAATCTCCGACAACCTACACTTCTACGCCCAGGATGTAGAAACAGGTACCCTGTTAATGTCATATGTGTGAATGGAAGGAAGCAGGAAGGAAATCTCACTTGTGTCGAGTTATCCCATAATGCGATTTTTGGAACTTGGGCAGACTTGGCAACAAGCTCTGGTAAATGCAGAATTTAGCAGGGAATTGTTATGATATCAAATGTGACTTGGATAATAATGGTTGAAATTAGCTGTGTAAACATCGTGTTCTTCTTCATACTGCAGTGGTTACTTCATCATCCTGTGTAGCCCTGCACTAAATACACCAACAATTCCTCTACGGAGATGTGCGAGCAAGGGTTTTCTCACTTTCTATTCCCCTTTAACACCAGACTGACTTCATGAATGACAATTATCTCCATCACTCAGACATTCAGCGCATCACTTGCTGCAGCATCCCTCTCACCAGGAGATGGAAAACAAAGAATGTCCCACTTGTTCTTACTACTGAATGCCTGGGGTAATGAAGAAATACGGCTGCAAACAGCAGCAATCAGCTTTCTAAACAGATTATAAGCATTTAGACTGTTTTTCAGTGAGCACTTGCAAACATCCAGTATGCAGAAATCACTTAATTTGCTTGCGAGGGATTTGAACTGCACCTTCACATCCCTAAATAGGTGACTGACTGATTCTAAATGGGGTTTTCTGCAAGTTGAGGTAATTAAATTACCGGTATGAAACTTTAAAGTTGAAAAGAATTACAGAAATCCAATCATTGGATGAGAAAATCTAAAGGTTTGATCAAAATGTCTGTTGACATTATTAAAAGATTGAGATGTTTTTGTGCTTTTGAAGCAATACGTGAATGCACCAGGAGTCTTGAGTACGTGTATTTTCTCAGTTTGCAACCTCGACATGCAGCTAATTTATTACAAATGACCTGAACTGATAGTCTGGTAGCATCTGAGTTTGGGTGTCCAGCTTCAGGCCTTGTTGGCCACAATCCTTCTGGTTTTCAATGTTTCTCTGCTCCAACACACAGATAATAAGTCATGTGCAGATCTGCAGGAGTGTTGTAGCTGTTTAATTTCAGTAGGATTGTGTTTGAGGGCTGAGTTTGGACACTATCAGAACAATTACTAACAAAATGAAAGGTGGAACAGACACTTCTGATCTAAATAGATCGATGTGTGAACTCCCTCAGCGCTTTGACAAAATGATTTAACAGCTTTTCGAAATTGTGTTAAAACAGAAAACCAATAAATGAAACCATTTTTTGTGACTATGAAATCACTACTACACCTCTGGGTGCAGTACGTCGAGTTGGAAAGTTTGTTTGAACTTTTCAAACCTGAGGTCCTTCACTTCGGGGTTATGGTGCCAAACTACTAATAATGACTGCTGTGGAGAGCTCGCCTGAACTGTATTTACTAAAACCTCTAGTTTTGTGATGTTTCTCTTTATCAGCATTGGCCTTTGCAGAGATCATGTTAATGTTGAACTCTGGCTCGATTGAGGTTAAGAGCTACAGCTGCATTGTTTCAGAAATATATTCATTCTTTTTGCATGAGCATGAAACCTTTATTTGTGATATGTTGCATCTTCAGTTATTTTTCCCCAATAATACACACAGTAATATATACACTTTAACAAATCTCACGTGTTGCATCTACTCCATTATTATTCAGACAGATCTTCTGGTTGAAGGACATGGGAGTGCTATTTTCAAGGAAATAATTTTGTTTCATATTTCTTGCCTTGGGATATTTTTTTTAAAATCACAAACAACATGGACAGAAGCAGGCCAGTATAGTCTGCAGAGGGTTTAGTTTGATTTAATTTACAAAACACTTTACTGAAGAAGACTAAACCACCAGGATGGCATTACGTGTTACTACAGCTGCTCACTAGGTGACTGTATTCCTCTAAAAAGGCTGCTTACCTACAGAAATCCACCTCATCAAATGGCCAAGGCAGCAAACTGTACATCCACACAATGAAAACAATAGGGCAGCTTTGAGGTTTTTGATTTCTCTTTGGTGTCCAAACCTGTGCTGTTATAACAAGAATCTGTCCAATACAAGTATCTTTGTACCAGGTGCACGTACAAGTGAACCCAAACCAGCCGTTTTCGTCTTTGTTTGGCACCAAAGTGCGAATGTGCATTCACACAGCTCCAAAGTAGACCAGGGTTCGTTTAAAGCAGACCCAACAGAACCACCATCTAATCAAATTTGAGAACAAATGAGATGTTTATTTAGGTTTTCAGATGGTGAACATGCAGAAAATACAAAACAAAGAAGTCTCAGTTCTTCACTGCCTGAATTTTGTTTAGTAAAAGTAAAAAACAAGCAAGTATGTTTGAGTTTTGAGTAATAATTTGGAACATTTTCTTCATTTGCAAGTCAATAGGAGCTGCCTTGAATTCAGAGTTCTTCCTGTTTGCTGCTTATCATCTATTGGTCCATAAAACTGACTCCTTTGAGTTTACCTCACTGACTCAAATAATTTTAATTAATTAGGTTTTACACCATTTTGACTCACAACGTCACCCTTACTGTAATAATGTAACACTTTAGCTCTCTGTTCTTTAATGTCCATATCTTCCCTTTCTATGTGTTACCTTGAGATCTTCAGGCCATCTGAAGCTGTCTTGCTATTTGATGTTGAATCCAAACCTTGGCAATGCCTCTGGCTATTTCAGACTCAGTCAGGAGTGATGTTCAAAATGAGTCGCGGCTTTTATCATTGGCAAGAATTACGTGTCACAGTGAAGAGACTTGAAATTCAACCTGAAGTCTGTGTTAATGCCTTCAGCAGCACTTACTGCCAGCAGGGATAATGGGTAAAGTTGAACATGTTAGAGCTAGGAGTTTTCGGTCCACTGGGAAACAAAACATACTTGAGCCCCTCATGAAACATCTAATCAAATAGTTTTTGATTGTTTGTTTTTTTTGTAGCATATTTCTCACCAGTTCCTCATGTCTATAAGGGACCTGAGGAATTTTTTCCCTCCAACTATCCAAAGAAATTGTACACAAACTGCATTTTCCTTTTATTGCTGCTCTGTGTATTTTGACAGAAGAGTTGCGAGTTATTCAATCTTTTCTCATATAAAGCCTTGATTTTTAGATGATCCAGCAATGCTAGGAGCATTTATTTCTTTATTTTTCCCTTTAATTGGCTCGTGTTCCTTCACCAGGAGACTTGTGTGCTAGTTTAAAAAAATAAATAATACATAAAAATCTTTTTATGAAAAAAAAAGTGTTCCTCAGCAGGGAAGCAGAACACAACCAGCCCTCATCCCTTCCACCTCCCCCTTTATGGTGTTGTTTGCCTCTCCTCTCTTTCCTCCATCTCTTTCATTTTTGCTGATGTCCTCTCAAAGCTACATTAAGTCGTACCAACCTCTTGAAGGAAACATCAAAGTGTTAGGGTCTGTAAAATCACACAAGCAGACTGCTTTGCGATATCATTAAACGCCCCCACCCCCCAAAATTTCTGAAGTGAAAAAATGTCTGTACTTGGATGATCTCGGAAGCAGAGGCTGGATTTCAAAAGTGATTGCAACTGATGACAACATGCCAACCTTCAGAAATGTGCAGAAGTGTGTGCTTCTGGAGGTTGTCCCTCCTAATGTTGCACAACATTTGGCTTCACATGACTGTCCTCATCTGTGTGAAGTACTTAAACCACAACGATTAACCTCTAACCGCTCCCGTTTGCTGCAGAAAGTCTTGAGGCATTCATTCAAAGCAAAGGCAACAGCTCCGACACAGAGTCAAATTTAAGAGCAGCAACAGATGCGATCCTAGTAATTATGCTCGTTGGAATTTTGTAATGCAGCACAAGGGGTTGCATTAACTGGCATATTTATTATAATTACTGTGCATTAGCTTTTAAATGCCGTTTCTTTCATATCGCTTACTGAGATATGTAACTCATTAGACAGCCATAGATATCAAAATGAATTGTAGAAGTGCAGAACAAAACAGTAGTGGAAATGGTCACATTTTATTCTTTCTCATACCCTTAAAATGACTGATTAACTAAAATTTCACACTTTTATAATAATCTGCAGATTAGTTTATGTTCAGTGTAGGTGATGCAGTTTTCTCAACTTCAATTCAAATCAGTTCGGCTTTATTTGTCCAGGACTATGTGACGACAGTCATCTCAAGGCGCTTTGAAAGATACCCAAATCTAATGTCCAAATATAATCGGCTAAATCAAATTAATTTTGTCACTCGCATTATTCCAAATCACCACCAGTTCATTTAAAAGAAAAACGTGCTGCTAAGTGAATTTCTGCTAATCTCTCCTTTTGTTTCAGTCCTGAGTGGGTCCAGTCAGGGTTGTTGTCACTGGAGAGGAAAAATTCAGTTTAATAATAAATTGTCTGGAGGAAAACGCTTTGTTACTTTCAGAGCAGAAATGGCAAGCTGGTTGGAGTTGGCAATAATTTTAAAAAACAGCAGATTATTAAGCATTCAACACAGCAGAAGAAAAACTCCAGACAGGAAACTGAGGCTACAATTCACATAGAATCACTGAAACCAGACGGGGGGAAAAAAGTGTTAATGTCCATTTCAGGTGGTAAATTCTGGGTGCATTCACACCAGTCTCAAATGCTACGCTGTTTACCAAGAAAGTAGTTCATTATGGGATGTGTGAATGCATAACCCAAAGAGGCAATCTCTGCTGTGCCTAATGTAGCTCTCAGATCAAATGCAGGAAGTAGACTAAAGGCAAAGGCTGTGTCTGAATGTGCACCCTATGCCTTACATAGTGCCCTATTTAGTGGACACACCATTTTGTAGTGGTGTCCGAATGTACTTTCAGAAAAAAGTAGTGTCCTCAAAATTACCTACAATGCATCTTGAAAAGTAGTGAGCATCGATGGACACTAGACGAGTTGATACAGATCACAATGCATTGCAGGAGACAGTTTGCAATGGCGGATATAACATGAACATTAAAGTTAACAGAACACTATAGATCATACATTTTAATTCCATTTTCATTGAGTTGATATAATACAAAGAAAGATGAATATAAAGTGAAGAAATAAAATATTTTCTGACTACTTTGGGTCGTAATTGCAACAACGTCTTGAAGTGCACTCTGGTTTCTATGGTTACAGCTGGTCGTCTTGCAATGTCCAACAGCGTGACTGTAGTGAGCTTCATGTCCGAATCAACAGAATGAGGGCACTATGTAGGGTGCTATGTAGTGGAGCCCCATGTAGTGAATGAGGGGTTAGGGCATAGGGTGCACATTCGGACACAGCCACAGTGTATTGTGGATTTAACGCAGGGGTAATAACCAAAGCCATTTATTTAGACCAGGAGTCTCCAAATTCCGGTCCTCGAGGGTTACCATCCTCCAGGTTTTAATGTTTCCCAGCTGCAACACACTTGACCCAAATCATTAACAAGCAAGTTCAGAAGATGACAAGAAGTTGCTGGAGAACATTTTCAGTTGATTCGGGTGTGTTGCACCAGGGAAACGCTAAACCTGCAGGATGGTAGTGCTCAGGGACTGGAGTTGGAGACCCCTGATATAGACCAGTGTTTCTCAACCCTGGTCCTCAAGCACCCCTGCCCTGCAGGTCTTAGAGGCAACCCTACTTTAACACACCTGATACAAATTAATGAACTTTCTCATCAAGTTCTTTGCAACCTGTTAACAAGCATTTAATCCATTCAGGTGTGTCAATGTAGGGTTGTCTCTAAGACATGCAGGGCAGGGGTACTTGAGGATCAGGGTCAAGAAACACTATACAGACAGTAGCCTGGATAAATGGCTTGTGCTCAGACATGGAAGAGCATGTGAAAGTTGGGATAGAAATTTAGTCAACCCAGGACACTGAGGATCTGATTCTGCCCCATATTTTGCTTCTAAGTGGTGGAAAGAGAAGTGGAAGTTTTGAGTTTTCTTGTTGCATTATCTTAAGTCATTTTTCATGTGGAGCTACTTCTCGTGGGGAGGATATTAAAAAAGATCCAGTTTGTTTGCAGTGTGAAGTCAAACTTGGACCTGAACAGTCGCAAGGTAGGGTCAGAATGAGGTAGAAACATTATGAAAGCATAAATCCATCATGTGTAGTATCAACAGTTCGGGCGGCTAGTGAATCACATAGTGTGGAGGTTATTTTTGTGCCTTAGGATGACATGGTTTAAACACTACACCGGAGTATTGTTGCTGACATGTTTATTCCTTCATGACCACAGTGTAGCATCTTCTGATGGATACTTCCTGCAGGATTATGGTCACAGTTCACTGTAGTCCAATGACCTCAAGAGTCACAAGTACTATGGGATGTAGTGGAATCCCAAAGATAGTTATGAGTAAGAAACTTCTATTTTTAGATGTACATGATACACTGAATGAAGGCCTTGTAAATAGGAGACTATGTATTGTATATACAGTATATATTTAAGTTTTTGGTTAAATTTTTAGTTGTTTTTTCTTTTACAACTTCCTCATCTGGAGTTCAGAATTCAGTGCCCCATAATTTAGCCTAGAGGTGCAATCTCCTTAGTTCCAGTTCACAAAAATGTAGATGTACAGCATCCACACAACATGAAACGAAAGCCTAACTGGAGTTTGATGTTCACTTCTGAAACAATACTACTACTTCCTAAAAGAATATAAAACCCTAGTTTTGCAACTTTGCTTTAAACGTCATAATGATGATGGGTGTGAGACAATTAATGTAACGGAAATTACTCCTGTTTTATTGAGAATGTAAAACTAATCATAAACGTTAGCTGTATTTATTGACACAAAATGATTCAAACAGAGCTTGGACTGTAAAAAGTCATTTGTCTGTCTGCACTTAAACCTCCATTTGTCTCAATTGTTGCCTCTGTGAAATAAGTTAAATTTTAATGGTTCAACACAGAAAAATTAAAGTGCCACAGAGGTATAAAGAAGGGAACTAAAATCAGGAAGCCAACCGACACTAAGAACTTGGAGCATTTAGTACTGAAAGAACAAATTGTTTGTTGTAAATGGAAAAGGAGAAGCAATAAAAATATTTTAGTCTAGTAAGAATGAATTATGGGAGATGGCTCAGATACTCGTATGATTCAGGAAGACTGTAAACAAATAAATGTGCAAACAGAAATATTGCAAATATTCCTGAATTCAATAGAGAAATTGTGATATTGAGACGTTTTGCTGCAGAAAGGTGTTAGGACCAGAGGTGGAGGGTTGTAGGTATGTGGTACAGTTATCAGAGGAGATTAGGGAAGCTGAAATGGGATGCGGGGGACAGGGGACAATCATTGATATTTAGAAATAGCTTCCACACCATTAACCCTGTGGGAGTTGCAGCTGTCTGATAGACTGGGGTGTTTGTTTATTTTGGTCTGGAAAGGCCAGTGATCCCTGAAAAGCTTTCACAGATGTTGTAAAGAATATACATAAGCCCTTGAAATGATCTCCATGCTGTCATCTTTTGAAATAATCTTTAAGCATGGTGGGAAATGTAGCCTCTAATATCATCTTTTCCCTTTGGGGGGGTGTCTTCATTCTGCTCTATATTTTACCCCTTTACTATTTTAATTATTTACATTTAATTACTGGCAAGTTTTCTTTTCTTCATATGTATATCTTCACCATAAGCTTGATAAGTGATTAATTCTATGTTAGCGGTTTAGAAAAAACGTTTCTGAGAAGCTTGAGGGATTTTGGTCTTTAATCCTCATTTTATTTTAGGGTCTTTATCTGAAGCTGTGTTCATTTATCTTTCATTGTCTCACTTTCTTTGCCCCACACACATTATCTCTCTTCAGTACTGCTGTCTCTCTTTTATCCCCCTATTTTCCTTGTGTGTCTTGTTCCCTCTCCTGAGGCTATATGTAATTACTGTCAGAGGGGGACCTGCACAAATCTGTGCAACCTTGGACACTAAAAGACAGAGGCCACTCCAGGCGCAGGGAAGGAAGTGACTCTGAGCTGTACAAAGTTGTTGGTTTACCGCTAAGCTGGAAAGTCAGTGTAATTAAAAGATAGCTAAAGTTGGTTCAGGAGTTTCTCTGGGTCACATTTCATGATGGCAACCAGATTGAGATCACAAATACTGTATCAGCGGCAGAATTAAAGCCTTACTACATAACTTCCAAGGTGCCTCTGACTTCTGTAAGCTGGCTTACATCTTGCATTTCATCTCTTTTCTGGGTTCTCTTCAGCTAGTAAAAGTCCAACAATTGATTCTTATGTCTTAGGTTAATTCTTCCTTTAGGGAATGAGTGAATGGTTCAGTGTGGAATTGCTTCTCCACGTTGAAAGAAGCCAGTTGACATGGTTTGGTATCTAGTTAGGATATCTTTGAGCTGGCTTAGGAATGGCAGCCTCTGGGAGAGCTGGCCTGGCAGCCGGGTTAAGGAGAATCATCAGAAAATGAATGGATGGGAATAGAGGTTGTGCTAAATGACAGAAAAACCATTATTGTGATTTACTACTGGACATACAGGTTGTCTCATTGTATCCATTTATTTCACATTCATTCCATCTCCAAAACTCAAAGATGAAGGCTTGGACTTTTCCGCACGACACATCACAAACCGTCACTCCAGCTGAGTCCTTTTTTTTCTTCATTTATGCAGTACAACAGTCTGACATTTGATTTCCCCTGTACAGCAGTTATCCTAGCCAACAGATTGTGTTGCTGGGCAACAGTCCTAGAAGGATATATCCCACAAGATAGCACCCTCTTTCTGCCCAGGACCTGACTAACTTGTCCCCTCCATGGTACTTCGTCGCTAGGTCGGGCCCCGACCAACAAACACACATTTTCTCCTCACCCCAGGTCTCATCTGCAGCACAGTTGGCAGTACATCCCATCCAGTGCTTTGCCTGGCACCTGTACAGACTTATGAGTGGTGTACCATCTAAACCCCCCCACACACAACACAAAAACCCAAAAAACAGGTGCCATGCTGCCTACATTATTCACACTTCAACCTTTTGCACACAGCAGCTGTTCGTCAGCTAATGATGCTGGACCCAGCTACTGATGGAAGTCACACTCTGCTCTATTGTTTAAAAAAAAACTTTATTTGTTTGCTTGTTGTGGTTTCTTCCGTGCTACCAGAACATTTCTACCATGACTGGTTAAAATGTATTCCTCCTTACTTGAGGTGTTTCTTTAAAAGAATAAGCATTACTGCTGAAAGCATTGTTGATGAGAAGCATCCCACTAATTAGATGTCATGTCAATGCAGCGAAGTGATGATTACATTATGGAGGAAAACCTAATAAAAAGAAACCCACAAGCAGATATGGTTGTCATTGGGCTGGCTGCATAATTTTCTGTATTATTCCATTTGTCGATGCAGGCATCAATCTTCAGTATTCAGGTTGAGAGATGCTTAACTCCTACACAATTTATTGGGTTTTTTTTTCCTCTAGAAAACTAACCTTGAGGTTTTTTTAATCATAAGATTTGTCAGTTAAACAATGCAATAAAAGAACTAATTGTTCAGTGGAATCATGAACCTAAATTTAAATTCCTAAATGTGACAGTTGTAGTAATAATATGGTGAACAGTTTAACGGCCCCATTGAATAAAAGAGAAAGGCTTTAATTACTGTACTGTCGTCCCAGTGTGTGTGCAATTGTATTGAGGCCAAAGCTGCTTATTTGTAAAACCCATATTAATTTAAATTTTACATCCAGTTTAATTGCAATTTACTACCATGAAAATAAGTCTGTCAGAACCTTTCCAAGCTGAGAGAATAGCGGTACTTATAGCAGAAGCCTTCACCTAGAGTGCGTGCAGTGTATCCTTATCCATTATCCTTTTATGTCTTATGTTTAATTTAGTCGTTGTGTGTACCAAGCCTTGTTGCAGCGTTATTTGATCAAATAGACACAGAACAAAGTAGTGTAGCAGGTGAATGAAAGTTGCAGTGGAGTTGTCGCCCGATGCTGCTGTTTTTCACTTTCCCAGCTCCCTGCCTCTGCAGCAGATGCAATATTTAGAGGTCAGACCTTCCCTGGATGATCTCTCTCCTCTCAAAGCATTCATTATTAAATCAGGTACGCAAGTTAGCTTCTAAAAGGTCAGCTCACCTGTCGGTATGAGGTGGATGCTTTTGATTGCAGGTGGAAAATAAGCATCTTCGTCCACATTCTTCACAACCACAGCGAGCACCATTTGCACTAATGTCAGCGTTTGGGTCCATTACCTCGAGCTGAATGGATGGATGACACATTTCACAGTGGTGAGCGAGCCCCCCTGCCCCTCTCCCCCATGGTTAAAAAAGAGGGTTCTCTTCAAAATTGGCCAAATGTGCATGCATTTGAGCACATTTGGAGAATTTGAGTCCATCCCACAAGTATATTTGGGCTTCTCGAAATCAGATCAGGGTTTTAGCTTCAGCCAACGAGTCTCGACAGGTGGCAGAGAGAGTCTAGAGAGATTGATGCAGAAAGAGAGCCACAGATGCTTTCTCTGTTTACATTTTCAGTGATGGCTTTTCCAATTACAGAAACGGTAATTTGCTGTAAAAGGCTCCAGACTGCTGGCAAGAGGAGAGTCGAGGAGGGTAATTGGTGGTGGTGGGGGTTTCCACATGAGATACAATCTATATCCATCTCTAGTGGGAGTGGAGCAGTATATGTCAAGCAGTGGGATCATTTGTTTTTTTATGGTGGTCTCCTTCAACTTATTGCAGATGCTGACACTACTTAAACATCAGTCAGGAAAGGAAGTGAATGGCCTTTCTCTTGCATCCCAGGAGAATGCCGGTTCTTTGACTATCAGACTGATCGGCAGCGTGTCTGCTGCCAGAACAGACCTCACAGGCAATTACAACCCAAACTAGGGGATATTTTATTTGTCATCGTGGCCTTTTACCTTCAAATATCACTCGCCTGTCCTGAGTCGTAGGCATTCCTCTACCTCAGAGTAGTGAATGGAAATGCAGCTCTTTTAGCTCAGCTCACAAAGCTCTTTATTTAGTATCACTCAGCATCTAATTTAGCCCAACTATGAGGTTTCTGTTACTGCTTAACAAACCTATTGCTTTTTAAAATAGTTTTATTTCTTATCTAATATTTTAATCAAGCCTTTGAATGAACTGATTAGTCACAAAAAAAAACAAAGCCCAAAGGCTTGATAAAAAAATTTTTTGTTCATGATTCACCCTTTTGGTAATTTTACAAACATCCCTTGCGCATGTTCATACCTGCCAAAAGCCATCAGAAAAGTTTATTTGTAATGAATTTTCCCATTGAACATGGAATATTCTGTGCAATTCTGACTAAAGGACTTGCATAGAAGCAAATTTAAAGATGATGGAGAAGAGTTATTGGAGATTGGCAAACCAGGAATTTTGCTGTCTGTATTTATCAGTCTCACTGGTTCATAAAGCTCTGTAGATCCACAGAATAAACACTGGACTGTCTGCTTCATTTGCTAAATGTATTCCCTGATCATATGATTTCTCTCCTCCTCGACTTTGACTCAATCACTTGGTAAAGACTATTTTAAATGCAGATTTCAAAGGAAGTTCAAGCTTTCTGATTTTTGTGGGTAGGTAGGTGTGAGCGTGTGACATGCATAAATTATTAATACTGCCTTTTAAATGAACTACTTTCTTTCATTTTTCCCAACGTACTTGTACTTAAATTAAACTCCCCTGTTTTCTGTCATGGCGTACCTGGTCTGTACTACTACACTGTTTTCCTTCTTTATATAATATGATCTTAGTTCTTTTCTGACATGGGATTAGTCTCATGACGTTTCTATGAAAGTAAATACCAGCCTGTTAAGATTTGGCTTCCTGTAAGGAGTCTACTCTTCTTGTTCTCTACAAACAATCTCTTAAAGCCAACTTGTTTACATACGACCATCTCTACCCCAGAGGATGAAGCCTGTCCAGATTTAATGCGTATTTAATCTCCAAACTAACAGATGAGCTGAAGCACAGAGCTGTCTGGCACGATTCCATGACAACCGCTCGCAACACTAAGAGAAAAAAAAGTGCACAAATTGTTTCATAATCTGTATTTACAGTGGAAGAAAAAGATGGTACACATTCTAAAGATATGACATATCGGTTTTAATCTTGAAAATGTGTACAAATACTTATAAAACTCAAACACATTAGTGTACCATGTTTATAATTTCCTGCCTAAGGTCACATTTTATTTCCCACACTGGTGAGATCAAATCAAACTTTATTTATAGAGCACTTTTCATACATAAGCAACACAAAGCGCTTTACATAATAAAAACAGTTTTAGTTACAATAAAACCTTCACACACCAAGTTATTGAATCAAGAACACACACCACTCAATATCCTTCCCACAAATATACCCCCCATCCACCACACACACACCCATAAAGACATCTTTATCTGTGGTTACTGTCTCTTAACCAAAATATAGATATAAATTGATCGATTTAAACATCTGGCTTGACACTACTGTGAGGAAACGACATCATGGGGATCCATTCACAGCAGGTGCCAGCCTGCCAAAAGCCAAATAGAGCATCAACACAGGCAAGCTGGGGTCCACACCATAGCTATGAGGTACCCCCAATTTATGCCGACCAGGCAGAGAAAGCCCCTGGTGTTGAGGATCCCCATGATGGTTAAAAAAGCTTTCACCCTTTTATAGATGCTACTTAGACTTGAATATTAGAAAAGAAGTTGTGAGCATTTGTCACACAGGTAGGACACAACAAAGGCTGTGCTGCATTTGTGACCTCTGGTGTAAAACATTTACGTGTCATTTCCAGTGTAATGACTTCTCCGTCCTCCAGGCCATGCTTTTCATTCTTTTTGTCAATTAGTCAGTTATTGCTTGGTTTTATGTCTACAGTTCCCCTACACTTGCTTGATTTCCTGGCAGGTGTCCTTTTTCATAGATGTACTCAAATTTGTCTCTTAATACTTTTAGTCTTATAAAGCTGTAAATTACACAGCTTTCATAAGCAAGCACTGTTCTTTTTGCCCGTGCCGCTGTCACACTGTGATTATTTATCCTTCTGTGGTTTAATAGCTTTCGTAAACAGCTTAATAGAATTCACTGGAGCCTGGGGATGCCTACTAAAAAGACACTCGATCCACCGCTTTCATTGGCATTTTCATTCTTTGTGTCTCCTCCTGCCCTTGTCTGCTCATACACTGTGTCTAAATAATCAAATATGATCATAACCAACCTGTATAACTTGTTACCCTACCAGTCTTTTTTTCCAGCTTCACCATTGTTTTAATACCTAATCACGATCTTGCTATGCACTGGGCTTTCAGAGTGTAATTATATAGGATTTACAAACAGCTGCAGCCATTATAATGCATAAACACATTACTGAGTGAGGGAGGGGATGGGGAAGAACTACAATAAAAGAGATGAAGACAAAAAGAATTTGGCCAGCGTCAGACACAGTCAGTGGTTTGGCTGCTTTTTGGATGGCCGCTTTTGGCTCTTGCACTGCACGAAATGAGCGTGCATGCTTGACACGGTTTATCCCCCCCTTCTGCAAGCAGATATTTGGTTGTCTTTATGCCAGCAATAAGTGGGAGTCTGCTTGTGTAATGCAGTGTCCTAGCTGCACTTCTTTCTAAAGTGCCTGTTGTATTCATCGTGAAATTCCCTGGGACTGCACTTCCGTAAGGGTTTCGATTCACCAGATGGCTGATTGTTTCTCTGCTCACCTGCGGCATGTAAGGCTTTGTTCCACCCTGGTTTCAGTCAGATTAGTTGTAATTGTGGTCATTTATGCGAGGATCCTTTCACACCTTATTTTTCTTTGTTGTTTTTAATGCATTTTGAAATAGTTTTCTTCCCTTTCCTTTGGGTAAGCTTTAGCTTGAACTGATGGAATGATACAATCCATGATCCAATAAGCTAATTAGCCCTTTAAATCCCAACTCAAGAGTTTAGATAATGTAAGCATTGTACCGTGCATCTAATCTAATACACCTGATGCTGAAAGGAAGAGGTGTATGATAAAATGTCATTTCAGAAATGCATCAGACAGATGATTATAAGTCATCTCACTGAGTTTCACATATTGACTGTCTAGAAATTGAAATGACTTCTAGAAATAGAAGAGTTACAAGATCAAGAAGAAGAACTGCACTTTTACAGTAGATTGCTCTGAGCACTAACTAAATAAGACTGAGTAATGAAATGGGGAAATAATTCTTGTCATTCTTTCTTTGGGAATTGAAAGGATTCCCATCAATCATTGGACTCATGGTGCATTATTAATCTGCTCATACCACCTGGATCTAACTAACAAATTGGAAACAGCCTTTTATTGGATAATTACTGCATGGTACAAGATATTTAATCATAACTGATCCAATGAGAAGCTTCTCTTTTTCTCAAACGACCATGTGATAAAACATGCGGTCATAGGAAACATTTCAATCTGTTTTCATGGGTCCAATTATTTGCGTCAAGCAGAGCATTTAAGGAGATGCTAAAACTGTTGAGACTGGGTTAAAAACTGCATTATTAAAAACTGAAGTACAGGGGTAAAAATCATGACGTGGTCATGATGGCTGCCCTCCCTGCACCGGGTTCTGCCTTCCTCTAAAAAGGTAGTTTTCTTTCCCACTGTCACCTCATGCAGCTCAGGATTAAAAAGTCCAGATTTGATGCAATCTTTTGGTTTACTTTAGCTAGTCTACTTCTTATTAATTGGCTCAAATTGATGTCTGTAAAGCGGTGCAACACAAATAAAGATGAATTGACGTTAATTTTACGTTTGAAGTGAATTTGTTTAAAAATCCCAAACCTCAGGGCTATGCTTAATCTTAAAAATAAGAACATTTCTACATGCATAATGTAAAGAGAACTCAAAGGACTGGGACTGAACAGCTGTGTAACCTTAAGAAGCCGACTGATCAGTAAGGCTGACCTAAGAAAATGACTCTGGAGCAATAAAAAGATCCTGTATCGTCATATATCTAGATTTACCCTGTTTCAGAGTGATTGAAGCATCGGGTAAGAAGAGAGACCGATTATCTGGGCTTGCTGCAGTGGGTCAGGTCCAAGTTCAGCAAGATGTCCAAAGAGTGAGGTCAGCTGATACCTGAATATACTGAATGAGCAGGTTTTTCCTTCCCAGAGGATGAGGCTCAAATCAGCTCAGACTGTAAAAGAGTGGTTCATAGAGAATAAAACATCATCTACATGTGAATTGTCCTCCTAAGAGTCCAGATCTGAACCCTGTTGAGAATCTTTGGGACGTGCTGGAGATGGCTTAGCACAGTGTTGGGACTCGCCCATCATTAAGTCAAGATGTTGGTGAACAATGAATGCAACTCCGGAAGGAAATAAATGTACATAAATACTATGTAAATGTGTGATGTAATTAAAACTGGAGTTTGTTTAACAAACCTTTTTCACAGCATTTTTGCTGCAGATATATCAGCATGAAAGCAGGACCACAATGACACTGAACACTCTTCAGATCTGCCTTTCAATACATTGTGTTGCCATGACTATTTTTATTAGTCCATCTTTTCTTGATGGTTCAAACTGTTTCAAATATTTACAAGCTGGTGTGACAAAAGGAAGGTATTGACTCAAATTGACCTCGCAGCTGTGGTTTTCCTTTTGAACTTTATGTACTTCTAGATTCCCTCCTGTCTCCTTGCTGCATGTGTCAGAGTTGCAGCTTCATACACAACGCCTGCATGCTCATCTAATAATGCGCCTGCACACTGTTCAGACGTCTCATTGTGAAAAGCAAGTGAAATGTTGCTGGATCCGTTTTTCTGGAAAAGCATGGGGCTGCTGATTCAAGCATGAAGATGACACGTTTATTCGTTGCCGTATTAAATAGAAAAGGATGCATGGTTTAAAAGTGCTGAAGGTGTGAATGTGTGTGAATGTATGCTGCATTCATCAGCAATCTGTGCAGCAGTGGGGGTCCAATAAGGTGTTTGGACACCTCTACCATGCCTGCCGCAAATCAAACAGAGCTCCCAGCCCGCTTTGCTTCCTGCTACATCTCTCAGTATTCCTCCTTGTTTTTTCCTCAAAGTCTGACACCATGCAAATGAAGGTTTTGTCTCTGTTATTGGCTGGCAGCTGCCTGCCTGTCTCAGCACAGATAACTGTGGGAAAACAGCATCATTATTCATATTTTTCTTGTTTTCCACCAGTATAAATATTATAAGGTGTTAATGACAACTAACAGCAGCAGAACAGAAATGGAAAGAGCACGTTGCCTGCCTGCAAGCGGTTTGTTTGGTTGTAACGTGCATCATCAGCAGAACTCGACACGCATGTACTGACTGTTTATTTACAAGGAAACATGTTAATGGATGAAGGCATGTTGCTGCATTAAGCGATTCACTATGAAGCTAGAGTTTACATTTCAACTTTTCTTCTTTATCAGTCTGTGGATAAAGGAGGTTCATTACTCACTGATACGCCCCTCTTTGTCACAAACCCCTCCAGGTGGTAGATTTTCAAAAACCGGCTGTAAAAAGATCACCTTGGAAATTCATGTGGGCTCCTTCACTGAACTATTTGTTTTGATTACTTCCACACACTTCATACAGCTCCACACACAGACGCTGCCACGCAACTTGGGAACACTAATAGACTTGGATGCATAAACATGCTCCGAAATGCACAAACTTCTGAAAGCAGCTCACTTTGAGATACACCGTTAACAATCAGCTCCACTCCCCCCCCAATTGCAATTGATGGGTGCAAATCAGGCTGCCACTTACCGCAGTCATTGGTTCCACGCGAAGCTGTGAGTCGCTTTGTGATTTCTCCCAACTCCCACCATATCGACTGCTACATTCTCGCCTTGAATCTAACATAATAGGTCTGCCGTGCATGATATAATGGCTTGATAGGCCATAAAGCCCCACTGGGACCTGGCTTAACTCAAAGCTCCATATCACCACCAGGGTCAAACCTGCATAAGCTGCACAGTACTAATGGGCTTAATGGCAACAAAAGTCAGGTTGTTTTGTGTATTTTTTTGTGAGTCTGTGAGTAGCACAGGGTTAATGTGACTTTTAACTAAGGATGTTTCATATTAGCTATTTTTACAAATATACTCATTATGTCCAAGTCTAAATTTCTGATACCAATGTAGTTTAAGTTCCTCCAAGAAAGGGAAAAAATGTGTAGGCACCTTGAAATAATTCAAAAACATTTTTTCAGTCGAGTCCACTTTCAAGCTCCTCCTGATGGCGCGGTTTGATGATGTCACAGCCACAAGATTCATTTACAAGTTCTGCCAAACAAACATATCTGGAAAATTTATACATGACATCTTATATTTTGCCATTTTGAGTTAATGAAGACCTTGCTGAAGAGTTTGATGTACAACATGTACATGTGTAAAAGTTTTCATTAAATAAATAAATAATAATACAGATTCTGAAATCGCCCAATGATATCAGACATCTCTGCTTATGACCTAATTCTGGTGGCAGCATACCATTAATACTGATGTATTTAGGGCATAAAAATCTCTGTTCTACTAATAAAACCTGCTTAACTCAAGGTGGAAGTGTTAAGAAGAACCTCTGCTGTTAGAAACAAACTGTGTAAAATTTGCACATGAAGCACAGCTGAGCCTGGGGAAGCTGTGGCTGCATTTATATTCATAAATTTATGTTGGAGCTCAGTAGGAAGTTTATTTCCTGGTGTCAGTCACATTATCAGATTAACATACAAATAAGAGCAAAGTGTTTGTTCTTCTCTGGAGATTATCTGTAGAAATTACATTAAAGTTTAAATCCTTTTGTAGAGTTTTGCATGGTCCTTTATTTTTCTATATGGTGGGAATTCATATGATTAGACCGAGTGGTAATGGAGGGAAAATGCCAAACATCCGTATCAAAGAGGAAAATGAGCCTTTCTCATGTGAAGATTAGCAGGTTTATCTCCACACTACAACTGCGAGCTTAATCCTGATTCGCATGCTTGTATATTTTTCCAATAGGAGGCCAGTTGGAGAGCCTGATGGAGACCATGAGAGCAGAGATCGCCACCCAGCCACCTGTGGAAGGATCTTACTCTGCACGCCGAGGGGACTACTGCATAGCCAAGTTTGCAGATGGTGAATGGTCAGTAATTTAAGCAGCTTTTTGGGTTCAAACATCAGTGAGGTTGGCCATATTATAAATCCTTTTAACTAGAGATAGTTTTTTTTTTTTTTTTAACAGATCTGCATTTGTGCTAATGTGGAATTTGAGTTTGCTCAAGCTCCGTGGCCTCTAGGTTCATAGTGCTGGAAAAAGTGACCTAAGTCCACCCCCCTTTCCTCATATATGACCCATCTAATATTTAAGACAGCATGATTCTGATTTAGTACCACACATGTAAGTGGCACTAAATCTGAATCATTTCTATGGCGTCAGATTTAAGCCATTAGTCTAGGGGGCGCAATAACACACCCACGATAAAATGACACTCTCTCACACGC
>JBAMHV010000025.1:14975096-15001155 GCA_037177535.1 Pseudomugil gertrudae
TATATATATATATATATATATATATATGTACGTGTGTGGTGAAAATAGCTTTATTATCAACTTAATACATCCATCTTTGATAGATTAGAGAGATTAAGTTTATAATAAAGCTATTTTCACCACACACAGTCATGTAACCTTCAAAGCTATGCTATCTTCATTCGGGGAGGAGGGAGGAAGAAAGATGGGAGCTATACACAGACAACAATGTTATGATGGAATTTTGTCCAAGGCCAGAGAAGTGTGCTGTGCAGAGAAGATGCAGAAGATGAATACAGCAGTGGACATATTTCATTTTAGGATGAGATAGCGCTTCAGACTTGCTTTTAACCCAAAAGCCCCAAATTACACGGTAAACCATAACATCCACTAGCTTTCCATCATCTGTTATTTTTAAGATGGATTAAAAAAGTGGCCAGATTTCTCTTGTAGATTACAACATATATGGCTCTAAAACACAGGATGCTAGCTCACTGTCTAACTGAATTCTACAATAAAAAGAGAAGTTTTGTGATGAGCTGTGTTGATATCTGCAAGAGGATAAAAATGATGTTGCAAACATGGCTGAGTGTGACTTCTGCATGCATCCAGATAGTTCTGCCCAGAGGCCAAGGAAATCTCATTCCCCTATATTTTCTGGCTGACTTGGGCCAACCTCAGATGAATGATAAATGAGCTGTTAAAGCTGAGGTCCTGGATGCAATCCCCACCCATACCATAACTGTCAGTGAGGTCACTGTCACAGAACTGCTGTGATTCCAAAGAGAAAAGAACAGTACAATCTCATGCAGTAATTGTCACCTATGACTAGTATTTAAGAACCCGTCATCTGCTTTCAACAAGATCTTTGCACTTTAAGCAATAAGAATTAAAGTGCATGCATCAGCCGGATACTTCTGAGCCAAGAAACAGTGTCTTCAGCAAGCACTGGTCTGTAGAGACGGCACTTATTGCCATGGTTACCGAGGAAATGTGAGATAGATTCCACCTTTTTGCTCTTGTGTCAGTATAATCACTGTCTGAAAGATGTTGACATGTGCCCTTACATCTCTTTTCACCTGAGTCGCAATCTCGTTTATAAAAATGTTTCTTTGTGAGGAAATTTGAAAGAGCCAATCACATTTAATTAGAAAAACATGAGTATAGAATATACAAAACTGAATATTTTATGCTTTTTTATTTATATTAAAAGTCAGTCGTTAAAATCCCAAGCCAGCTGATGATGGGAGAAGAATCATAATGACTGGTACAACCTTTTCTGATTTAAAATGAGGCCTAAAGTTTCTTCCACACGCCCAGCAAAAATCCATGGTTACTGTTTTTATGGTTAAATCAGGTCATTTAAAGACTGTTTAGCTTGAGAATTCAGATCATGTTTATACAGATCAAATTTAGTCTGTTTGGTTTGGTAATGACCCTTACCAATATGCTTTGCATACTGTGTACTGCAGGAACCCAATAACTCACCATGACCACACACACCACCTCTTACATGAAGTTTAATTATTTAACACAGAGGAGGGAAACACTGATGGACATTATCTAAAAGGTAAATGGATGTCAAATAATATCACGATGAGATTCAGTTAGTTCAGAATGATATTTCTGATTAAAATTAATTTCACACTCAGATCAGAACCCTCCATCCCTCCATCCATCCATCCATCCATCCATCCATCCATCCATCCATCCATCCATCCATCCATCCATCCATCCATCCATCCATCCAACCATCTATCTATCCATGACAATGGGTCTTGGTCTGACCTGGATTTCATTAAATTTGGGAGTGATCCGAATCACCATCTAGATTCAGGATAGTTGTTCATGTTGCTGCTCCACAATAAGGGCAAAAATTTCCCAACAGGTTTTAAAAAGGTATTAATGTTTAATCAGGATTCTGGCAAAATTCTAGATATTCGCATACAGAAGAGGAAAACAAAAGATTTTTGTCTGCAAGAGAACCAATTATTTGGTCTATTTGGTCTTCCCTAAGATCTTGTTGAAGCTACATGAAACATACTAAACATACTCATACTAGAAACAGAAAATGGTTTGTCATGACAACTCGTATAAAATGTTTTCAAATATTTCACATGTACTTTTTTTGTGAACTGCTTTTTTCACTCATTGATTTGCAGCAGAGCCATCAGAGAAAATCTTTTTGTTGCTGTAAAAACGTCAAATAAAAAAAAAATCAAATCAAACTATTTTTTAAGGCCTTTTTAGACAAAAGTAACTCAAAAATGCTTAAAACAACACAACCAGGTGCAAACACACACAGAAACAAAGTAAAGATCAGAGCATAATCGGGTGGATTAGAAGAAGTTTCACCGTAAAAGACAAATACAACAATAAAAAACTAATGGTAGTTAAATGCAACAGTAAAATAATAAGTTTAGATTTAAAGCATGAGATATTCAGCTGTCCCGCTATTCTGTATGAGTCTGTTCCAAATGGAAGGTGCATAAAATATAGAAGCAGCTGCTCTGTCTTTTGTCTTAACTCTTGGAACAGAAAGCAAGCATCACCTATCACATTTCATCCAGGCCACATGGGGGAGTAGTTAGCATTGTTTTCCTGTAGACTTCTTTTATAATAAATATCTTTTCTTGGTCACGACGAAGACATATTTACTCCTTTCACCTTTAAGTCAAATCACAATGTTGGGCAAAGCTGTCTTTTCAACAGAACCGGGGTGGTCAGACACATCATTTCTTCCCCTACTTCCTGTAATATCACTACACCAAATTCTTCATTTTATTATTCTCAAGGACAATTGAAGCATTCTAACAGTTCATCTACAGTGACAATAGCAGATGAGGACGTTAAATGACCCTTAACTTAATGGTTTCTGGTTTTTTGAGCTTCCCTCTGGGCCGGGTAGTCATTTGACACATGTTGTTGCCATGGTAAATTTAAGCTTCACTGGTGAGGCGAGAGAGTCCCTTAAAGGTTAAGATGCCATCCATTGGCTGGGTTGACACTAAACAAGAAAGAGAGTCATCAGCTCTGGGCTTGTGATTGGGTGAAAGAGGAACAGCGGCATCCTGGTTGGTTGAGAAGCACGTTTTTGGATCCTGGACCCATACACACACCATGTTCTCATCTGCTTGTGCTAATTAGCCACTCGCCTGAGAGAGCACTGTGCTGCCCGCCAACCTTATTAGCCAAGCAAACTATCCCCATGAATCCCAGCTTCGCAAACAAACAGACAAACATGCACAATCAGACCCATGACCAGAGCTCAGAGTCCAGCAAGCCTGCATCCACGGGAACGGCGGATTTTAATTATCTAATACCAGAGCTGCTTTGAGTGATGTGTTGATGATAAAATTACAGGGTGTGCATGGTTTAAGGTTGGCCAAAGTGGAAAGTGTGTGGGGGTGCACTCATTGCACATCTTTCTATTCTGCTCCAGCAGCATAATGAGCCATCAGCTTCTGCTGACAACCTAACATCAGCTGGCCAATTAATGCCCATGCTTCTTTTTTAATCAAGCGCCTGTGCAGACGCCTCAGTCTAAAAAATGTCTGAGGCCTGGCCACTTGGAGGGTACTCTTTTTCTTTTTTCTTTTTCCATTTTAATGATTTCCTCCAGAAGAGCAGAATCACATTCTGCCAGATGATGGCTGCTCATTGGAAACATCTTGGACAGAAGCCTAGAGGTAATGTTATCCAGTGGAGAGCCACAAAGCATGCGTACTATGATGCACAATACTATAAGTTCTATTACAGAAAGAATGCCAAGAGAGCTGCTCAAAGATGTCTTCAGGAGGTTAGGATGATTTCATTGGAGTACAATGCAGATATGTTTCAAGGGCAGTTGTGTTGAGTTTGTTAAATGCATAACAGAGATGTGACATGAGATAAACAGTTAATTGAAAGGCTAAAAGAGCAGGAAACAGATGTTCACAAAGGCAACAAAAGAGAGCTGAGGAAGCAGAGTGACAAAAAGAAGCATCTTCTCATTACGAAGCGAACAGAAGTGCCTGTTAGCACTGCCAAGAGGAAATGGGGAGGGGCATTGCACCAGCGGAGCAGGAATGAGACAGAGGACTTTCCAAATGGTGCGATAAGGAAGGAGGAATATGTACTTGTGGCACATGGGGGTTAGGGTTAGTACATGTGTATCGGAATCATACATGGCTACTTTTAAAGACTATTCTAATCTTTTTACATTGCATTTTTTATAACAATGGGAGTAAACAGAGATGCTAAATGTATGAATGTTAAATGTATGATCACATATTCCATATCCATACATTTTTAGAACCAAAGCTTTTCACCTTGAATGCATCCCTACTCCCATACCCTCCCTGAGGTATAAACCTGCTCTCAGCTGTATGCTTGGTTTATGAACCAGCTTGGAGTTAATTATATCCGGTGACAGATCTAACTAGCTCTAATTTAAGTGTGAATCCTACTGAGATAGATGTTCTTACTTTATCACCATTCTGTTTCCTCTGGATCTGCAGCCTTGCATCTGCAGTCTTCTCACGGCTCTGACATGGCTTATCCTGATGATAGCAGATGTCATTTAATGTAATCTCCAGGGGGGGAGAGTGAAGGGGCTAAGGCTAATGGAGAGTGGAGCAAATCTGATTTCTGTTTGACAACAGTGTGCTCTATTCTAACATACCTGCCAGATTGCTTTGAACTGAATACCTAGAGCCGGATATAGCCATGAAGACCAGAGGCAAAAACAGGGTGAGGCAGTTTGTTCTACAGCTGAAAGCAACTGTTTTTCGCTTTTCCTTTCTTTTGATTTTCCCAACAGTCTGTTTCAGCCTCAAACTACACAGAGTAACCTGGTTCAGAGTAACACTGCCAGCAGTCATGTTTGAACTAAGTCAAATAACAATTTTGCACAGTTTTTTCCATTTTTTTCTACACTTAAAAGGAAAAGGATGATGATAGGTTGAGCACCTGAAACGAATATTGATATTTATGCAAGTGGGTCAGTGATTAAAGCAACAACGCGGGACACACCCAGCAGCAGTCAGCAGAACAGATGATTACATAATTTTGTTAATATCTCTCACTAGCTTCTCTGTTTATTCTAGTGTTTTCTGGCCGGGGAATCAAGTGAACTCATTAACTCTCCCTTTATCATTTGCGGAAAGAAAACCTCTATCCATTACACTGCTGCCATCACTATTTTCAACAGCAGAGACGATGTAAATAAGATGATGCCCCAAGCTCAGTTTTCTCCACAAACCAAAGGCTGTAAGGAAGAAATGGCCAAACAGTTCAAATGTCTTTGGTCTAATCATCATTCTGGTACCTGTTAGCAATCTCTCGGCTAGATTTCATCAACATTTTATCCCTAACTCAATAGCACACAAGGTACTTTTCTTAGCTTTGTTTCCATTGCAGGTACCACCTGAACACTGGCAGGATCAGGTGATTATACAGTAATTACAGCCTGCATGAAAAACTACCAGAATACGACACGTTTTGCATGAGATGATAACTTACCTCAGGCCATCTGAAGGCAGGAGAGGGTGAGAGTAAATTCACAGTCTGCAAAGAAGCAGTGCAATGAAAAAACACCATTAGTGAGGAGCATAGCTGTGCGGATTCACAAGAGCGAGTTCAAAGTCTGGGTTACAGAGATTTTAACAAACTAATTTACTGTCTGTAACTGTTCACCCTCAGCCTGAAAGTGAACTATTTCATGTTCATTTCTCTTTCTCTTTGGTGAAATCCCACTAACGTATGCTCCTTGTACTGTATAGATTGTTGTGAAGTATTGGAACAGTGACAGTAAAGCCATCTGTGCAAATGTATGCACGTCAACAGATTTATATGAAACAACTCTCAGAAATCACAATAACAAAACCTTTTTACATTTATAATACGTTAAATAAAAACACACAAACTGATTAATACATTATAGCAAAGTCTGGAGGCTCCTGGAGGATGCATGCAGATCTCAGTATCAGCTTTACTGGAAAGCCACAAGCTCTAAAAACCTAATTAAAATAAATAAGCTCAGAGGTGGGGACTTTTCTGTGCCTTTACTTTACTCTGCAGCAATGCTCCATGCCAGGGGTGGCCAACTCCGATCCTCAAGAGCCGCAATCCTGCAAGTGTTAGGAGTTTCCCTGCCGCAGCACAGCTGACTCAGATCAATAGGTAATTAGCAGACCTGTGCAGAGTTTGGTGTCAAGCTCTGCACAGGTCTGCTAATTAAGTCTGATGTGAGTCAGGTGTGTTGCAGCAGGGAAACTCTTGAAGGACTGCGGCTCTTGAAGACCGGAGTTGGCCACCATGCTCCATCTTCTCACTTTATCAGAATGAAAGAAAGCGTTAAACAGCACTTGTGAAAAATGACTTTTATCTGAATAATCACAACACAGGCTCTTTGTCTGCTTTTCCTCGCTTTGGTTGAGAAACACTCCACTACTTAATTAGTGGATAACAACACTAGAAAGTTGCTGTAAAAGATGCAGCAAAGCATTTCTCTCTCGATCGTATGGCTCAGTTTGCACATGAACAGACACAAGTTTGACAATGACAGATTGTTGTGATTCTAACTCATGTCACGTGCAGATACAGTTTAAAGGCACCTTAAGTATCTGAGAAAAACAAACCTTTTTCAAAGTTAGTCATAGCAGGACAAGATCAGGAGCAGCTGATTGTTCTTTCTTTTTAGAAATGGGATGATTGATATTTAGCACACTAGCTACATTTACCCGTTTCCAGCTATCTACAGTTCTACTTTGTTAACTTGCCCCCATTTAGGTGGCTCACCTGCTCCAAATGCATTTTGAAACACCATCACATGAAGGTCCTGCTGTTGCATACATGTCAATCATTTTTACATGTTTGGCATCATCTATCTTCTTTGCTTTTATTTTACATCCCAGAGTTTTTCTGCACCCCTTGTCTGTGTTATCTTTATCTTATGTCCACATCCACTGGCACAGAACCAAACAGGTTTAAAGATCTGACTGGGTCAACCAGGTGACAGGTTTCTTTTTCCAATTCAGGGTAGCTGGAGCCTATCCCAGCATTCGGGTGAGAGGCGGCGTACACCCTGGGCAGGTCGCCAGTCTATCACAGGCTACAATGGAATTTCGACAACCAAATATTGATCTTCACAGCTGTCGTCATAGCATTCACACCATCTTACAACTTAATTTTCATTGCAGTGGTAAACATTTGACATCATAGTTTAGATCATGTTCTGTAACCCGGCTCCAGCTCTGGTGACTATATCCACATTTAGACAGAAACACATTCATAAAAATGAAAATAAAAGCTAGCTGCTTTTACTGTCACAGGCAAAAATATATAAGAGAAAGTCTAACAAATAATAAGTTGAAAAATGAACCATGCAGCATGTTTCCAAGCTGTCATGTGAGATGTAACCATAACAACTGTCCTGAAGAGGTTAGAGGTAAACATATGGCCTGAAATGAGTCAGATTTAAAGTCATGATAACAGTTTTGACCGTGATATCTTGTAGTCTTGAAGTCTCACTGCTCTGTCTCAATAAGCATCTTTCCTTAAACGGGATCTCACAGGGCGCTATTTTCTCAGTAGATGTAAACAGGAGTTTTAATAATAGCATGAAAATGATTTGCCGTTTGTCTGACTTGGCTTCACATGGCGAAATGGACTGAATTGTTTTAAAAGTGCACTCTGAGTGTATTATAGTTAATCTGAGGCACAGAGCTGCCTCCTCCTCTGGCACTGACTAGTGTTAATCACACACTGCTGCACACAAGCTTCCTCTTTAGCGTCTCATTGCGTGCCCTGCTGTTTGTAAAGGGTGGCTGCTCAGCGATGGGCCTCTGGCGTAGTCTACAATCAGAACCGCACGACTCAGGCTATGGGCTGCAGCAGGTGTGCAAACACATAATGTAATCATAAACATCATGGCACAGACATAATTCCAGGTTGTGTGATAAACAAAGTGAAAATACTAATGCTGTGAAATGACTGTTCAGATGGATTTTCTTTCAGATTATAGAGAAGAACGGGCTGCGGTCATTTAGTATGCCTCGTGCATTCATGACATACCCCCTTATCTTTTCAGCTGACACAAGAACCCCCTCAATTAAAAGTGACTTCTGTCATCTTTCCAACTCCTAGAAATAAAATGCACACACACTCACAGTCCCAGGGGCCTTCATGAAATCTAACCTCCCTGTCAACTGACTCCAGGGTGGGCCGAAGAAGGGGAGTGGAAAGAAAAATACTTCAGACAGACGCTTTTTAGATCAAAGTCGATCAGACTCAGAACGAGCATTGCAATGTAGAATAATTCAGAGAAATCTAACAGTCATCAAAGGGCTCATTCTCCCTAAAGAGATGTGCTGTGGGAAATGTCCAGTGCAACCAGTGGTTTTAACATCAAAGAAGATGACTCTCTCACTATGGGTCATTACTGCAAGCAGCTCCTGTCAATAATGAGTAAGCAGCCCCTAATATAATTTGACGGAGCGTCCAGAGCTCTGGTGAAAAGCCAGCCTCTCCATGAAGAGCAGTGCGCTGCTTGCTGTGCACACTTGCTTAAAAAAATATCTGGAGAAGTTTTCCAGCAACACACAAACATACTACATGTTTAAATAAAGATGCAGGAATGTACAAGCAAGTTCTCATTTAAACCAGCTCTTTAATATCTTCTCTTTGGTGCCAGTTTTAAGGTCTTCTGTAGTGATGAAAGAGCTCAGGGTCTAATGCCAAAATATATTGACTATGACTGATTTAATTATTGATGGGTGGCTGCTTGGTTTTACTGACTGACCCCTTCCAGCCCCCAAGCGTGGTAGACCCTAAGCCCCTCACCTGCCTGTATCACCACTGGGCTCCTGTCAGCTGCTTGTGCATGCTCAATGCTAATGCAATGTGAATGCAAATTCATCCCCCCACCTTTGTAATGTAAAAAGCATATGTACATTCCCCACAATTGTGTGGATTATCTTCACTCAGTCCAGTGCTCAGTGCCAACCACCCCTGTTACCACCCCACAGAAAGAAGTCCTCCTATAGGGGTGTTGTTTCTTGGGCTTGTGGGGCCCTGGGCGCAGCCTGCCCTGGGTTACCAGTACCTGGTAAGGTCAGTGGCTGATAATCTTGGCCCACTGGGGCCTGTGTCCCATGGCTGTCACTGGCTGGGGCTATTGCCTCTGCTGCTTTTTAAGTGGATGAACTATCCTCTCTGTGGTTTGGTGGCTGGGATTTGTGCTCCAGGATTACTGCTGATAGTCAGTGATTGAGAGGGATTGGTCTGCCTATGCAGAGGCATGGTTACATTTGCATAATTGAACTTACCTTGAACAATCTTCTTTACTTTCTATTCTGCAAGCTGACATTGTGTTTTCCTGGTGCTTTGGTTTGTGTTGTGATACATCATTTTCTCAACTCGTTTATGTCTTCCAAGTGCTCCCGATGATTGTCAGCTTTGTTTTCCTGCAAAGGCCATGGGATTGTCTCTGATACATTTCTATGCAGGTACAGCAGTTGCTTGTCGGTGTTTGCTTGAATTGAGGAGCTGTAGGGTTCTATTTTAATTAATTTGGTGACCAAAGTTTAAAATCAAGCAAAAAAATGAAAACAAAGTTCACTGATATCAGACCAGATAATCTTTTAGCAAACTTTTCAACTTTGAAGTTTCCTTCAATCTCAAGAAACAGGTCACTTCATACATTTTACTTTTAACCATGGTACCACGTTCATGATGTCTAGTGTGTTTTTACATTCTTTGAAACACTAAAAACCAGGTCAAGATGTGACCTTAATTTGATCTTTTAAAATCAGGAGACTTAAAAACAGATGTCAAACTGCAAAAATAGCCATTTTGGAGAACTTCCTGGAGTTGTCTGCTCTTAACATGTTTTAATATATATGTTCCACTTCATGTCATTTTTTTCTGAGCAAGGCTGAAACCTCTTTGATTTGTTCTTTGTGTCATCTGCATTTATACTTCCCCAGTAACAAATACATCTCACATCTTCCTTTTACTGTGACTCCAAAGTTACTTGAATACATGATGTGGAAGAGATATTTTCTTTGCATCATGGGTTTACAATGTTCAGGCAAAGACCTAAAAGATAATCATGGAGCTCAAAAAGTTAAAGAAATTGCAGGAACAAACTATTTTCTATTCACATAATTTTTGAATAGGATGCAACCTTACATTTACTTTCCCACATCTATTTCTCATCTCACATACAAATCCGATTCAATATCAAATAATCACTCTAAATCCATACCAATCACAAGTGTGACACTTAAGTGGGTCACAACATCTGTCGTGCAGCTGCTATTACATAATCCAGGATTACTTTAACAACTTTTAATATGTGGTGGAAGCTGTAGCTAAAGGACAATCTGACATTTGGGTAAAGATTGTTGTTTACATTTCTGGCAGTCTTTCCTCAGGAAAGTTTAAATTTAGTGGCATTTTTTTTTGTTATTTTGCATACATTGGTGTTATAAATTTCAAGAATTGGTCACCATCCAGATTGGCACTGTTTAATGCACTTTGCTCATTAGCCAAATAAATATGAATGTTGTGATTTGTGAGCTAGCTCTTCTGTATTCACCCCCAAACTTTCTGCAGTCCAAACTGGACTGTTTAAGTTAGCAGAAGATTGCTTTTTTTTCTTTTCCCAAGTGTGTATTGGTGTTTAAATCCACTTAATCCAAAGTGAAATCGGATAAAAAGGAAGACAACAAGAATGAGCAAATGTTTTCGTTTACTTCACCTCTGGCACAACGAGTCTCACAGCGTCATCATCAGTCTGAGTCACCTCATTTTAATATGCTACTTTGATGAGCTGGTGATGGTGGAGGGAGGAAGATCCCTTTAGACTACACACACACACGCACACAGAAAAACGTTTTCTATCAACATAGACACTGGGTTGCAAATTAATTAATTATCATGCATGCCTCATGTTGGTGCACAAAATTTGCTCTTGTCTGCACATGCTCCAACCCCCCCCACCAGAAACACACACACACACACACACACACACACTGATGCTTTGCATGAATTAAGAACTCATACTGACATATGCACGTGTGCTTTCACACATCTTTGACCTAGACATGTGACCATGAGCCACCAGACAGAATGTGGGTATGTCCTGTGGACATTTGCATAAACTGAAATGTGTGTGTGTGTGTGTCACAGAGTAAAACTGTTGGTGGGATAGCCACATGTGCCTGTTACACACTTGTGTCCTCCAGGGCAATCTGCATTGAGAAAGCAACAAGCATTAGAAGGATGGGAAGTCACGCAAGCATTTTTCCTCCATAACCGAGAGCCTCTGGAGTATTCTCCCCCGTGTGCTCATCCATACAAACAGATGTCTGAGCCAGAATTGCAAGAAAGAAGCATTGCACCACTGTATATTGAGAATACGTTATTGGTCGGAAATCACATGAGTTGCTGCCTGAGGGATGTTAGGGATATTTTGGCAGTTTGAAGCTTATGAAAGATACTGTGTGTACGTCATATACTTGTGTTTACTTCCTCCATTTTGGTTATGCCTGAGCTGGTTCAGAAGCTTCTCTTTTATTGAAGCCATCAAGGCAATTAGGACAAATCCATTTACTTTATCCCCATCATTTTGCTGCTTCTTCCCCTCTCCTCCAAGAAAGGAGCATTAACTCGGCTAGTCTGAGCTTCTTTACACCTCCTACTAATGACCTTTCTACTCAGATAAGCAAACATCTCTCCTCAAACTCCACATCTCATTGGAAAATGACCTTGCCTAATGCCAGGAGTTCTGTTTTCTGCATATACTAGAGTACCACAGCTTGTAGAGCAAGAGCACAGTCTGCCATGGCGGTTGGGACACCCTGCTTTGTGTAGTGAAATCTAATGAGAGCTATGGTTTAAATCTACATTCGGAGCAGCTTTTCAAAGCATGAACTGGCAGGGCGGGAGGCAATTACCGCCACTCAGCCAGCCATATACCAGAGGAACTGAGGCTGCAGAATAAGCCAGCACTGTTCACTTTGGATTGAGCTCATATGGGATCTAAACAGGAGCGACACAATTTGCTGAGGGGACAGGGTAGTCAGCGTTTAAACACACAAACACACTTTTTCTTTTTTTTTTTTTTTTTACTTTTACACACACACACCTACACTTATTCAACTATGTGCAAGTGTTCCTGCAGAATGATGACTCAGAATAGAGCTTGACATAGAAAACATTTAGTTTGAAAGAGAAGGTCAACTTTTTAAAAGATATAGACTGATGCAAGCTCACATGCACACACAACAAAGAACTTTCAGGAAAAAAAAAATCAAGGACACACACACACACACACACACACATGCTCAAATACCCATTCACATGTTTGTGCACATGACAGCAGTGGTCAAAAATATACAATGAAAGCTGCCCTAAGATTAACACACTTTGTATGGAGGAGGGAAAAATAATTATGTTCTTGTTCTGAAAATACCAACAGTCACGACTCTAATCAGACATTACTCAGTGTAGTTCCAGATATTCTGATTAAAAAAGGCTTGTCAAGGAAGAATCTTACAGGTGTGACTCAGAAAAATGACACAGGGGCACACACACTTCCTTATGTGTTGCCATAATTACCACATTTATAGCAGCTCATTATAATGAGATCAATCAAGCTGATTCGTGCATCAGTTTGATCCTGTCATTATTTTAACACATGCACAACATATAAGAGATCTTATTGGGATTTTTCACACTATTTCACTGTTCAGATGTTTAAAATATCAGCTGTTTATATTCCAACATGAATCAGTTGCACAAATGCACTAAAAACCTTTGTTAGATCCAGGAAAGCAACGATTTATGGCTGCACCATACTGTGTGGGTCAGAAATGGCCCCAAATAAAAAAAGTGTAAGAATGTTATGTGGTACTTCATAAGAGACTGTTGCCACCCTAAAGTAGATATCTGTTTGATGGAGTCACCCCAAAATGCCCTCCATCTCCTTACTTCTCTTTATAAGTTTTATTACCGTGTAGCTGATAAACATTGTGCTTCTGCACTTTTTAAGCAAAAGGTCGAAAACAACAAAGATGTTAGGGACTAAAGCAGTATTTATGGAGTTTACCATGCATACTGCATCCTCTTGTACGAGCGATAGATGTGAGTGACCAAGCAGATATTCCATTACAAGGGGTGCAGAAAAGTTTCCAGCCTTGAGTAGTTTTCATAACGTGTTCTTCATTGATCCTGCAGAGAAACTCTTTTTTGTCCTTGAAATTGTTAAGCTTCAGCTATGCAGAGGCTTAGCAGAGATTCAGGGAGAATGTTTGGAATCATGTCCCTAATGGGAATAATGCAGATTGTTTTCAGCTATGCTTGCGCTTACGTGTGGTTGAAGGTTATCCTTGCATGATTTTATACGCTCTTTTTTTGACATACTGGGAAATGAAAAAATTTGATTCTAAGTTGAACAAAATCAAAATATAAATACATATAATGTTGTTCTATGGGAAGTGTGAGATTCCCCAGAAGGTTGATTTGACCCTTTAATGAGCAGTAACTTATTAAAAAATATTTAATTTAATTTTCTATTTGACTTTACATCATTTTACATGAACAAAAAGACAAAGATAGAAGATAAATCTTGTGTAATCTGCCCCTTAAAGCACACATTTAATAATATTTAACAATATGTAAATATACACTGCAGTTAAAAGTTTGGACACTGTTCCCATTGGATTTAATGGGAAGTTAAATCTTATGTGCAACCAATATTTAGTCTTTTGGATGTGATAAGAAGACAAAATAGGTGCTTAAAATGTGCAAAAATAAAACAATTAAGTAAGAATCTATTAATACAAACTATAATAATGAAATTAAATCATTGGTTTACATTTTAAAAGTTTTTTTTTCCATTTTTCTCTTTGATCTTACGTTTTCCTATATATATCATGCGGTACTAACCAGTGGCCATGCAATATCTATTTCTCACAACTGAGTATGTGGTGGCCATGCAGGAAGATATTTCCCAGCCTTGTCACCAGATGGGTGCATAAGAATCCGTGGCTGCAAGCTGCTCAGACCCCGCAGCTGCAAAAGCAACTCTGTAGCATAACATCTCCAGCAACACGGTGCACATATGAAATGAGGTTATTTGATCTGTGTCAAACGCGTCCACTGTTACCAAGACCAAACAACTCTGTGTTTGACTTATCTGTTCAGAGCACATTACTCCAAAAGGCCAGGGGTTTTATTCACAGATATTTCGAGTCCTAACTTAGCCTTCATCTCTCTAAGAAGTCTCATAGTCTCATAGAAGAAGTAAAGGGCAGAAACCACAGTAAGGGGGATGTGAATGATCTCCTTGTGAGGGAGAGTGCTTGATGTAACAGAGGAAATCAGATTGCACTTTTACTGATAATAAGATAAATGATGAGAAAGGACCATGGCATCAACGGGCCTAATCATAGAATTTATGATGAATTAAGAACATGCTGTAATAAGGAATATGTAATGAACAAGCCTGCTGAATAAACTACAATGCTCAGCAGCCGTGCTGATGAGTCTGCTGCTTAAACTTGAAACTTGCTGAGTTTTTTTTTACCACTTTGAGTTCACTGGGCAGTCTAAGTGGTAGGTTTAGCAGTTCCAGTAAATCTATTTTAAAGCAGATCGACAACAAGCAAGTTGGTGACCTAAAGAACTTGGTGGGTATTAAAAGCCCCTGAAGAGGAATGCCATCACTGCTGTACCGATGCACTTTGGTTTTCTTGAGTTTCTGCATATTTTAACAGTTGCGGTTCCCTTTTGTTCTTGCCATTATAATGCTGGCTGCAAGATGACAAATCTTTAATGAGATCGACCACAAACATTATCCCGGCTTGATCTAATTTGCCTCGTTTCATTAACTCACCATCATTCAGGGTTCGGAGGAAATTCATACACCCTCCTTTTCTTTCTTCCATTTTCTCCTCTGCTTGAGCCTCTTAAAAGCACTGTTCTCAACACTTATTCACTTTAGGAGCTCTCTTAAGGGTAAAATGTTACATTTAGCTGTGAGGGAAATGTTCCCAGAAAACATAATTATATGAATTTCCTCCACCACTCTGCAGATGATGTTCCCCTCACAGTGGAATGATTTCAAACACTCTGCAAGATCATCTTTATAAATCCCTTACCTCATTTATAAGCAGACACAACCAGCCATCCAAATTTATTAAAATGTGTTTGTGTTCGAGCAAATCACTAATATAAAGACACTGCAAATGTTTGGCATTTGTGCTTGTCATTTGTCACACGCAGGTTCTTTTTAAACTTGACGTGCTTGGAAATGCATGTAAAAATGACTTATCTTTGCAGGTGGGGTTTTGACGAACAACCCAGGCTGCAGAAACAGATTTGTTTCTCTCTCACTGCTTTGTATTTCTTTGGTTTCTGTTATGTTTGTGTATTATCAGACCATCATTATCAGGGACTTCACACAGTTCTGGTACGTGATTCGATAAAGGAAGAGTGAAGCTGATGTTGCTGACAGAATTTGTTTTTCCTTGTTTAGAGCAGAGTTTCTTTGTGTTGATTAAATCTTCATTAAAAAGGGTTACTAAGCACCGTTGCACAAACAGTTGGATGACAGCCAATCTGCTTCTCTGTTCCTGAGTTGTGTTTTTGTTATACTTTAAGGAAGGTGTCACGCTGTGATGGTGCCATGCTATCCCAATCAAGTTGATGCTTTGGCTTTTTGCTAAGGTAACGGTTGGCTGTATGATTGCAAAAACATCACAGTTAACCACTTCGTCCTGCATCCTAACCATCCAGACCTGCACTCGTGGCTCATCTTAATGATCTCATCCAAAAGGGTGGAGCTTCACAAGCTATAATCCACTGATTGGTCAAAAGAGTAACCACTTCCTGAGCAGCTAAGCACTGAGAATAATGAGGAAACGGCATGTTTAAAAACTGAATTTAGCCTTATCTTGTTGAGAGAAGCTTATTAATGGATGTTCTGACTCCTTTAAAGATTTACTTTGGGTATAAAAACCAAAAGCAAATGGTAGAGATGCCTCTGGCAGCTTTATTTCCACACATTTTTAACTGATTTTGTTGTAGTCGCACAAAAAATGCACTACCAAATGATAAAGGCTGTTAAAAGTCAATGTCATTATCCTTTCATTGTACTGACATTTCATTTTTATAAGTGGATCGCAGCACATGTTGAAAATTGAATGAAGTCAGAAAGTTCTTAAAACTGTAAAAAACTGAATGTGGTTAATGCCCGGGTGGCTCAAGGTACCGGTAAACAAGACAAACTTATTTTTCTGTTGAAAGAACAGCTTTTTAGCAAGTCAGTCTCTGAGACAAAATGGAATAAAGGAATAAATAGGAATAAACACCAAAGTTATTTGCTGTTTTCAACATTTGCATCTTCAACTGCTTTTTATTTGGCAGCTTCTGTGTCTTCTTCTTTTCCCACCTCGTCTCTGGTTGGTTTCTTTTGCTGTGTGTCAGCTTTTCAGCACCATACCACACTGAGCATACAATAGTAACGCGAGTCATGTAAAATATAAATTATTGCCATTAATTTGAATGAAAAAACATCAGGACCTGTATAAAAAATAGAGTGAATGCAGCTTGAAAGTTTGCTATCATTCTCATCCGTTGTCTGTCTCTCGTTGTAATGTCTCAGGTGAGTGTTTCAGGGAGCAAAACTCTCCTAACACAAACCATGATGTTATTTCATATTTACAGCATGCATAAAATATTAGAATGTCATCCTATTTTGTGTCACACTAACAGCGAGTTCTTTAACATTCAAGACGTCAGATGTCTCGACAGATGTCAAGAGACCTTAACTCTGTCAGTCTGATCCCGGTCCTCACGTTCTGTGCCGACCAAGGCCTTGACCTGTTCGCAGAGCTGCACGTGCAGACGTCTCTTTTTGCAAAGGCGCAGCATAATTCTGTTGTTCTGCATCACACTTCAAAGCCTCGCATTGTTGTTCTGTGTCATGAATAATTAGGCTGGGTTACAGACTCAATAATCTCTTTGGCCCTTTGATTATCCTCTAACTCTGAAACCATGTGGCGTGTGTGTTGCCAACTCCTAACTAGAGCAATTAGTCCAGTTTCAAAGTGAAATCTTCCTCCACTCGGGCACATCTGAAAGAACTTTTCTAACAAAACAATAACACAAATGAGACTCGCAGAATCTCCCTCATCGTGCACATCTTCATTTACTTTTGGCAAAACACTAGATGCAGCTTATTTTGCATTTCGTGATGTGAGACTATTTTATGCTTTACTGAAAAAGTAATTAAACAGATTAAGAGTGAATTTGCTTTACGAGTCAACTTTGTGTATTTGTAGTCCTTCCACAATAGTCTTGAGGACAAAGTAAACTCTACCCTGCTGTTCGTTTGTTTCTTTTGATTCACTGCCTTACTCAAGCATTTCCCAATTAACTGAAAAGCACTCCCAAGCAGTACAAAGGAGGCACTTTCAGCTATAAATTCAACCTTTTCAGAAAAACGGTTGTATTTTGGTTGTGGTGCAGGGTGAGGGGGGGAGGTTAATTAAGATTTATAACTAACAGATTGCAATTAATACGCCGTACAGGTCATTTAGCTGTTGGTTGGAGCGTGTGGCTTGCCGATTGCTTGGATTAGAACATGCTAAAATCAGCCTAATTAGAAAGTCTGAGCATCCGCTTTTCCTCGTTTCATAAGTTGTCACAAGAACTGATGGGAACGAATGGAGTAGAAGATCCCCTGCAGCTAATGAAACAGATAAGATTTGGGGATAAACGCTGAAATGATGGAGGGTTACCAGGAGGCACTGCCATTGGTCCTTCCAGCTGGGGTGTTGCTGCCTGTTTGATTGGGCTAGATGGTTCCATGTTACAGCAACATGGTCATAAAGAATATACGCACTGCAAAAATGTGAAGGAATTTTGTTTTGTAGCCTTTTACAGATTTACTGCTATTTTTTTATTCATGCATTGCATCTTGGCATAAACATATCTGAAGTTGTGTTTTCTGCAGTGTTCAGCAGGATTTTAACCTTTTATGACTCTTATCTGATACATTTGAGGATGTTTGATGGAATTATAGATTTATGGAGTATTTTAGTTGGATCTTATTTTTATGAATATTTACCTCTCTTTTATTGTTAGATGTTGAAACACACATAAAGGAAAGTTAGTAGAATAAGGAGGGATGACATGCATTAAAGGGCGACACGTTGGAACTTTGAAAAAAGCCCTGATGCAGTAAGAACCCCATGAACCTCCTACTCGACCAGTAAAGCTACCTGCTGCTGCTGCCCTAAATTTAGTTTTAATAAGACAAGTTGACAGATCAAAATAATCTGAGTCAAAAAAAAAATCCAGAAAAATTCAAATGAGAATTAAAAAAAGAGAGCAAAGTAGCCATTTCTCCAGCAGCTAGCAGGTCATTGTAACTGTGCAGAGCGGATTCCCACAGTTACACCAAAAATCCTACATTTTGTTTCCCTGAGAGCCATGCTTATATAAAAAAGTGGTTCTGCATATGCCATCCCTCCTTGTTATAATGGTCTGCAGGGTTGTCCCTGGAAGCAGTAATTGGAATGTATGGTACAAGTGTGCCAAGGGTAGCAACGCTGTATCTCCCAATAGAAAAGGATTTTACACGTGTACCTCACAAAAACGTTCAAATTTCATTAAAGGAAACAATTAAATCAAGTAAAAACGAAATCACAAATAAAGAAGAGTTGTCAGAAAAATGTACTAAAGCTAAACATAGCAGAGAACTGACCAGGAACCTTCTAATGTGTTCCCAGTTTAATTGGGGCTGCAGTTTGAATCCTATGCTTGTACATTCAGCCATTTTTTTTGTATGTTGTAAAAGTTTTTTTTTTACTTTTGTTTATTAAAACACATATATGGATAGCTGTGTTTTTCATTACACCTATAATTGTGCAAAAACCAAAATATTGAATACATGGAATAATGGAAACATCTATATAAAACAACACAATTTTCAGACGTTTTCATATTTAAATTAACTGCAAAAATGTAATGGAAACACGTTTTCTGCATTTACTTGTCCCCCAATGTGACTTAGTAGATGATGTAACTGGTTAAGATGTCGGTATGGTGTGATCAACTGGGAAATGCATAGCTTTAGAAAGAATTAGGAATGGAAATGAGATCGAATGGCTTAAAAAGCTGTTGCAAATTTCCCGCATCATGTAGAACAACCCAAAATAACGCTACAGTGCAACCTTGCATAAGCCGCAAATCTGGTAGAATCTCGTAGAAGCAAAACACTGCTCAATGGAAACACTTACAAATCACTACTTTCCAAATATTACTTGTCTTTTGCAAAAACTGCCATGAAAACGCAACTTAAGACATGCATCTGCAGTTTTCTAAATCTTGCTATGATGTGACCTTGTGTGATTTACACTTCCAGGTATAGTTATGGTGTCATTTCTTTCCTTTTTATTGTGTCTGCTGGTTGAACCAATATATCAGCTTTGTGCTGTCAAGTCTAGGCGGCAAAGCTCTCTGGTCCTCCAAGGTCTTCTTAGACAAGACTGAGTGACCACATCCCCATTCTTTTCATCTCACTTACATGGACAGAAGCTCTGAGTGTTAAAAGGTGACAGAGCTGCTGAATAATATCTCCATAAAAAGATGAAAAAAAAAACATGCCGTTTGAAGGAGTGACATCAGATTTTTTCCCCCCATTTCTGTATTAGGTTTTAACATGCCGCCTTACCGGGGAGTATCTATTTTAAGTGTGTGACCTTTAGCAGCCCCCTCAACTCTGGTGGGATTATTGAGCCACTTGAACTACTTAAATTATGTTGATGCTGATGTATGAGCTGTACCACATTCACCCACTGGTATACAATCTTTTAATCTAAATACAAACTGGTAATAGAGGATTTGCATGCGCAAACATAAATCCCCTCAATAAAAAACAAACCATCTTGAACAGCTGCCATTTTTTCTTTAACCCTGTAATATTTTGTTTACATACATTTCTGAAAAAACCTTAAGTAGCCAATGCATCTCTGCTAATTGTTGGCTTTTGACTCTCAGGGGCTGCTTCTCTGAGACCATAGCAGCAAAAAAAAAAGCCCTGCCTGGCACAGTTTCTATGACAACCAGCTTATGGATACATAATGACGTTCCATTAAACACTACAGAAACACGCACACACGTATTACATGTACGCAGCTGCAGAAGCTTCTCGGGTGCAACCAGATAAGCATACATCATGCTGAGCAGAGATGCACAGCTGTTGACAAGTAAGCCTGCCAAAAGTGCCCCACTAACTCTTTCCTTGGACTCAAATCTAATCCTCAATTTGTTTATGTTATTATGTTAATAAAGGGTAGCATTTCCATATGAATATCAATATCTCAGAAGCAAGCGAAGCGTTGCTGTGAACACAGTGGATCCCTGGCAGGGGGGACAGTGTAATATGAATGGGCCTCCATTTGGAGTGTAATTTCACTCATCTGATTTTCTCCTCCTCGGATGATCTGAAAAGGAGGTATTTTTAGAGCCCAGGTGCTTATCCTTTTTGTGGTGCTGGAGGCTAATGTTAAATGAACACATCAATCTTCAATGTTTCAGAGTGAGAAGGGAGCAGCGGCAGCGCCGTCACAGTGGTGGTGGGTTTCCTGCCAACTCTGTTGTTCTAAAGCTGTTTGTTATTTTATCGCTTGTTTGCCACGACGACAGGACCTTATAGGCTTTTTTGTGTAATACACTCAAAACTGCATGCAAACTGTAACACTTAAAGAATGATTCCATATCTAAATAATCATATTAATGTATGTATATAAGTGCTAAACAATGCTGATCCAAATGAAAGTAGTGAATCAATCATAATATAACAAAATGAGTCTCCACTTTGCAAGCTGACCAAACTGCAGTGTAGCCATGTCAAGTATCAATGATTTTAAAATGCATTGTGTGCATGCAAACCTGCTTTTTAGGAAGTGAACATGAGATCTTTTGGATTGTATGCAGTTGTTAAATCTTGATAGGGAGATGAGAAGTCAAATCAGTCGTACACTTGCTGGTGTAGAATATTGGACTAGTCTCTGCATGTGTGAACATGATTAAAAGGTCTCATTAGAATCCATCTACCACAGCTTTGTTTTACTAGCAGATGTGAACCTTTTCCTGCATTCCTTACCCACTCTGCAGAAGAAGAAGGCAGTGCACACTACGTGGAGAAATGAGCTGGAGCTAATGAAGACTACCAACCTTTGTTTTGTCCCAGCTGAGCAAATAGCAAACAGCTGCTAGTTGTGTACAAACCAATTCCTACTGACTACTCACTCACTTTGCCTTGTCCATGTAGATGATAGCTGGAGCTCATACTTTCAACAGAACCAAGCTTTAATAGCTAACAGCTAGTACCTGTCTGTTTAGCCCAAGGGTAGCTGTCAATAGCTACTACTGTTCACCTGTTCTCCCATCCATCCCTCACAGCACAGGCTTCATACCTGTACAGTCCCACTCTGGAATGGTCGGGATTGGTTTCTTGTGATGGAAAAACTTCCATTTTTAAACTAGTTGCATCTAACATGCATGCTGTGCCTGGAAAATTTGACCAAGCAAAAGGAAAAAAAACAAACAAACAATAAAACAAACTGTCACAGTGAGTGGTACGGAGGTGTGGACACAGATGCAGGTAGAAACAGGAAGGAGGTATAGCAGCAATGCAGAATACTTTATTTTTAATTCAACTCAGCCTGAACATGGAGTGCAGGTGAAAGAAAGTCTCATAAAGGAGTTTTAGATGAATCAGACTCGCTGTCATCCTAAAAGTATGAAAACAGCAACACTTTGTGGTTAGGGTTATGTAAATGAAGATAATACATTGTTTTATCTCTGAAGATGAGTCAGAATACATAGAAAGAAAAACATGTTATTGACCTTTAATGTGATCGTTCAACCCAATTTAATGCTATATAGTAGGTCACAATATTCCAGCTGTCGGTAGGTATTTATATTCAACATCTGGAAGTACCTAAAAGCCGATCAATACTCCAGAGGCACACACTGAGCATTGACGGAATAGACTAATGCACGTTTGAGCCTCTTACCTCGGTTACTCTAATGTGGTTTATTGAAGCACGCAAATGACATCATCCTGGTAGTCACTTGTTCCATCCACAGGAGTCTGATTGATTTGGCAGTGTGCTGAAAGCTGGGCTGGGAATTGTTATACACTAGAAGTTATCGGTGATGGCCTTTTGCAAAACATCAATTGATCTATAAGTGGGACAGCATTCTGATTCGGTTCAACTAACTATTGATTCTCCAACATCTACATCTGGTCACGCTGTTAAAGATGTAGCAGTGTAGCCGCATGGCCGCCAGCCATACAACAAAGACAGAGCTCATTTTTCTTCTTTGATGATTATTGATAAAGTTGTGTTTTTTTTTATCTTATCTGGTAGTATGGAGTGTTTTCTTAAGTGGAAGCATCACCTATAATGGTAATGAACTCTGTATTGGCTGGGCATGTTAATCACATTTTCAGTGCTCTAAGTATATTAGGACACTAAGTACTATCATCGGATAACACTAACAAGTTTAACAACTTTATCCATCTTTGTACAGGTAGATCATGAATGCAATGAATAAAATGTAATCATTTTGACACCAGTCTGTTCCGCAAAGTGAAAGCTAAGCTTGCTTTTGCTGACCATGGGATGGGAGCTAATTTATCCTTCCTTAAAATAAAAAGGACATTCAAGTGACTCCTGAAAATTGTGAGGGTAAGCGAGCATAAATCAGGTTTGAAAATCAATAATTACAGCCGCAATATAGTGCATTTTTCAACATTGCATCATCTGAGGCACCAGCAACAGATGCACCCTGCTTAAAACACCTCAATCATCCACGCCACGGTGGGATGATGACGATAGGCCACTCTGAGCCTCAGCGCACAAATGTGAACAATTCTTTTTGGGAAAAGCTGTCAATAATGACACGAGATGATATATATGTGACTCTAATCAATATCTCTTAGTGGTGCCTTACAGCATTTGTGCTTCATCGAGTATGTGGCAACAGTAGCTAGTACATGAGTTAAAGAGCAGTGGTGGTGGGGGGGAGTGGGGCTTTTTTTCCTTGCCTGTTTTGATATGCACCCTCTTGTCATGAAAGGTCTCTTTGAAATCCCATTTATTCCACTCCAGGTTGACAAATAAAGATCCAGTTTAGAAAAATCTCAATTTCAAAGCAAACTAATTGAAGCTAATGGTGGCTAGACGGGTGTATCCATTTATTGGCTTACTGCTTTTTCCCCTACGTGTGTGATGCTTGGGTTAATCCAGAGGCTGTTTTAGTTAGGGACATCAATGAAGAAGAAGGTCCATACACATGGAAAATGAGTGGGTACCAGAAATGGTTGTATGATTAGCAGTATGCTGCAGAAAAAGCCATTGTTGTGTTCATGAATTATGTGGATCCCTCTCATCACATTTCTGAATCACAGCTTAAAATGGGACCATATGCCCAACGAATCCAAGCCTGAGGTCACCTTGAAAGTATTAGGATTTAATATGATTGACTGTACAGTCTTAGTAAAGGATTAACATGATGCTGTCTGTATGCTCAGTGAAAATGAGAAAAGTCAACACTATGCATAAAAGGTATATATATATATATATATATATATATATATAGTGGTGAAAAAAAACCTGTGAGGGAAAGGTGGGTGGGTACGGCTGTAATAAGTTAGCATGGCCTTGCTGGTTGGTCAAACCAGAAGATGAGTATCCCATCAGCTTCAAAAAGTCTGAAGTGAGAGTGATGAGCTGTATCCACCCCTCCCCATAAGCAAGCGCCACACCACACCACCGCTCCTTTCTGCCTCTCTTCATCCTCCACATTCAGGGTCAAGCATGGCTTTATAAACGTTATCTGATTGCTGAGAGCTTTCCAATGCCTAGATTTGGTGGTGAAATTAATCTCTGACTAAAATATTGACATACACAGAACCTATCAAGTGAAGCAAAGCAATCAGGCAATAAGGGAGGAGGTGTTGGAGGGAAAGAAAAAAACAGAAAAGAGAAAGGAAGGAGAAAAAAGCATTGCAGATAAGCAGAATCAATGGGACGCTGTCACCCCGGGTTTACGTGCTGCGCCGAGTCGAGTTTGATCAGCTTCAGTTCCAGTAAAACACTGAACTAGACAGGAATTAATCTTTGAATTAGAAGTTTGACCTTTCATTAAGGTAATCCCAGAAACACGCATAGGTTTTAAGTTATTATAAAGCCTGATGATAACACACCTTTTCCAATCAGTTTCCAATTCCCTTGATTGAAATGCCATTAAGTATTAACTTTTTCAAAATTACCACTTTAATGAAGAGTTTTTAGTGTATGAGAAACTGCATGAGTAATAATACTGACTTGCATGCAATACTGAGCACTAACCTTGCAGCCACAGTGTCTGTGTTAAAAACACTACAAGCTACTACGACATAATTCTGCAGGACAGACCTTAATCCCTATATACCTTATATTATCCAGGGTGCAATGGTGACCTTTTCTGTTCACCTCTTTGGGTTTAGAGTAAAAATACAAAACATGCAAGTGCTAATCTTCTCTGTTATGCTTTGATCCTGTTGAACCTTGTTGGAATGTCACAAAGGAAGTGTTACAATGCCTCCTGTGAATACCTGTACCAATATAATGAAAGATTCACCCTTCAATTTGTAATGATGAGACTGATGAAAAAAAGAAGAGCGATGGAGTGTTAGAAAATCACATATACACGTGTAACACAGACAGACAGACAGACAGACAGCGGGAAATAGCACTAATTCATCTCCCTCATAGTGAGTCCTCTTGTTTGCAATATTCATATCACCTGGAACAATGAAAGGAGGACAACCCCTGTTATTGGTGTAGCGCTAAGAATAGATAGCCCCCTTTTGTTTCACACGGGGAAAATAAATAAAGAAAAAAACCCAAAAAGAATCTCCACTTGCAAACTGACCCAGATAGCAGAAAAGCCGGAGTCTGGTGGAGCAAACAAAACAGTCCTAACAGAAAAAGAAGGAGGGAGATGAAAAACATTGTTCTCCTGACAAAAAGTTAGTTGAGAAGTAAGAAAAAAAAGGGATGACTATTTAAAGATGCAAGCTCTCTCATAGAGAAGCGAGAAAAGACAGAGTGCGAATAAGAACAAGCAGCTTCAGCTATAGTTCAAATTGTCGACTTGCAAAAAGGAGTTTTTTGTAGTACAAGAGCTGCAATATCTGCTAAAGTTGCCCCCACCCGTGTACATCGCCCCCCTCCTTTTCTGTGACATGCACCAGCAGCTTATTGGGGTATTCGCTTTGGAGAGGAGCAAACATAAATATGGCAACAGGGTGCTCGTTCCTCCACATTGCAAAAACATCTGCAGCTTTTGCAATTTTATTTTCATAACACTGTTTTGGTTGAGCTGAGCTAAGCTGCTACAGTAAGCTGAGCTGCAAGAGGAATGGCGTAGCATCCATAGACCCACCCCAGACTTTGCAGCAGAAATTCAGCATTTCTTATATGATACAAGAAGTGTGTGTGAGAATGATAGAGGCAGGGTCAATATGCTAATTGTGCTGCATCAGTCTCACTCATATAGCTAATTTGCATTATTTCCTAACTCTAAACGCTATATGCCAAATGAAAAAATGCTAATATTTGCTGCAATGTCATTTGCCCTTGCGCCTAGCTGGCCTGCAGCTCCTCTAAGACGGGCCCACAGTGTCCAGACTGTCAGCTCCACTCCGCTCTCCTTCCCACCCTTCATGCTGTAGAGAGGGGACACTGACCCCACCATGATGACAGGGCTCCAGAAGAGATTATAGACCCTGATACTCCGCCGCGCCAGCATTATGCACACACTGCCCTTTAACTAAGATACACAGGCTAGCTGCCAGCTCCGTCTCGCTGCATCAGATCTGCCTACTTGTGTTTATTCTGAAGAAGTGACAGAAACGGCCCAAGACAGCAGATAACACACATAGAGATCAGGGCCGGTTCTAGGAATGCATACATGAGGGGGCAGGCATAAATTTGAAGGGGGCATTATGAGTACATACTTTAGC
>JBAMHV010000025.1:15036945-15047243 GCA_037177535.1 Pseudomugil gertrudae
CATTTCCCCCTTTAACGTTCTCATTGTGTTCTCTACTATGTCTGCATGTATACTATGTATGTATACATACCTGTATGTGGCGCTACAACACACACACGGGGCGCACTGCACCATAGGGCGCGCCACACATTTTGAAGAAAATCTAAGACTTTAATATGCGTCTTATGGTCGTGAAAATACCGCGACCCCACTCTGGGAAAAAGCGGTCGTGAAAATACGGTAAGTGCTTTGATTAGTAGACAAATAGGAACACAACAGTTCCAGCTTTATGTCAAAACACTAGCCATCCCAGTGGGAGATGGTTTCCACTGGGAAGCATCTGATTCAAGTTTCCAAAACCCAATTTTGTTTTTTAAAAACTGTATTTTAAAAAAATGTGAGCTGAAAAAATGTGTCAATTAAAAGCAAAGTGGAGAAAGGGAGGGGGAAGTTTAAATGTTTTCATCCATTAAATGTATCTTGAGACAAATAATAAAATGTACGACATGAAGTACCTATTTCTAAACTCCAAAGTCCTACCTGAACAGATATAGTGAAGCTCTTGATAACACATACACTACATTGGACTTCTGGCTGTGAGTTTCTGAGCATATTATTTACCAAGATCCCACCACAGTTACCTGCTGACACTTCCTTACAGGTCATCGGCTCAGTTCAGGCTATGAACACAAAACCCCAGAACAGCTGTGATCATCTCTGGAGATTAAGTCTGGCTTTCCATCAAGCCAGTATCTGTTCTTCTTATATTAAATACCATCTCCCTCCTCCTGGATTAATAAAGCATCAGACTTGTTCAAATAACAGATAAACTAGCAGCTTATCATTGATCATGTAAATACACAGTTTTAATAAAAATTAATTTGTTATCGGGAATTTTTCAGCTTTAAAACCTAAAAATGTGAACAAGGTCATTTCCAATTAATCCAAGGCTTTGAAAAACAAAATATAAAACAAAATATCTGAGGCAGTCTGGTTTTGCTTTATTAACTTGGAACGTTGTTTTTTCTAAACATCCACTGCAACCTTCAACATTTCAACAGAAGGAGACCTCCAGTGACAAAGATTAAAACTGCAGCTTGACCAGTCAGCTTTACAGCAATAAAAGAACCAATCTTACATCATGTAACATCCAAATTGGGTCAAATAACTTTCTAAGAAGTACTTGAAAAGACTGAGTAGATATTCTGCATGCTGCAAGAACAACTCAGTTAAAAAATTTCAGACCCAGAGCACTGGTCACACTGTGACCATATGGCAGACAGAAACACAACAAAGGATGTTTGACACCAAGCAACAGAGCAGCCATTGGACCAATATGTTGTACCTGCTTAATGTGTTGCTTGCCGGTCTGTCACTTTTCCTCTGTGGTGTCATGTCATCATCTCCAAATTACACATTCACACAATTAACAAAAAAATAAATAAATAAATAAATGGGAAATTTGGATTATATCTGTAATAAAAGGGACTGTAACCTGCACATTTTCTCTTTAGAGTCCTGTAAATTGTGCTGTTTGTATAATGGAATTAAATTGTTGATTGCACTGATAGATCAGTGTTATTTTCAGGGTGACACATCCTTTATTTATGGGCTTTGCATGAAATCTGTGAGTCACTGCAGTTTTTACTGGTGTTCTAATATCAACCACATACCATCTCCTCTTTTATCATCAGATTTATTATTTTCTGTCAATTTTGTAGTTCTATATGGTAAAATTTCTCTGGAAACTGGAATCTTATTTAACAGGTCTGACGTGCAGACTAATAATTAAGTGAATTAGTCACAATGGAGCCAGTTCTTCTAGTAAAAATAAGTTAAAAAAATTATATATTGCACCTTAGCTCATGGATACACATAGGTCCCTTGAAATATGAGGACATTTGGTCCTTTTTTTAGCAGTTATGCTGAATGTTTATTTGCATTTAGAATGGATAAAAAGTTTTACAAGGCAAATGTTTAAATTCTTTTATTATTTTTCCTAAATACATGCTTATTTATTAATTTTATAATTACACATCTGTTACAGTGAATAACTCTTGTTACAGAAAAGAGGACTGATCTCTTAGCTGTTTGGGAACAGGAAATGGTAGGAACAAGTGAGGGCACTGGTAAAGTTAATTCTAAATCCATGATTGTGCACAATTACAGAGCCACATGTGAATTGTATGGGCCAATGACAGCACAAACTCATTTTATATCCTTAATTTAATTAAATTTAAACACTAAAATGGCCTTAAAGGCTGTGCACAAAAGCAACCGGTCTCTTAAGACAAAGCCAGTAAAGTGGGGCAAGCTGTCTTCAGAACTCAGCTGGACTCACTGGAGATGCGTAGAATTGCCATTGGTTCTGAGGACAGCCAATCAACGCAGCAGATGAAGATGGTGTGGTGAGGAGGAGCCATTCCCAGCCAGGTGATGCCACTGGCGTTTTCCACACTGAATGAGGTAGAGTGATTAGAGATTAGTGGCAGCTGTAATATATGACTGATGTAAAGGAACTGCCGTCATGTAAGAAACAAATTTAACATGTGACACATTTACAGGGAGATGCAGTGTTTCTCAAATTTACAATGCAGCTGTTCAACTGAAAAACTGAAATACATCACAGCTAAAATACTATTAAGTCGGCTTTGGTTATTCATCTCCTTGGGATCACTTCTGTCTGCGGTAGGAAACATTATCAGATATACAAATGATTTATCTAGTGTGGATAACTTCCCATGTCTTGTAAAATATTACCACCTCTATTCAAAAACTCATCCAACAAGACTTCAGTAGTGAAAGTTCTATTATGTTGTGGTGAATAGAGGGAGTATAACTGTCTTCTCTGTTATCTCAGCAAAGGACATGACTACCAAGCATTCAGTTACTCTGCATTCATCTGCCAAAATGGGCTTGATGTTAAAGTGTAGTAGTGATAAGCAAAAAGAGAGAGCAAGTCATTGCAAAGATCACAAAAGTCAATATTGTGTAAATATGCAGCTGTGTGCAAAAGCATCGGTGTGTGACTTTTGCTTCCCAGGAATCTCTACTGAATGCCATTAGTATTCAGAATAAGTGCATACTGTGTCAATCATATGCCTTGTGTTCAACTGATGTTTATACCTATGAAAGGCAAAGCAAGTCATGTACCAAATCCCACATATAGTTGGAAAAGAAAAAAAGGGAAAAAAAAGCAAAAGAAACCCCAAACATGTCAAAAACAATGAAGCCTTTGAGATGAGCTGTAATTTATTGGAAATGCTATTTTGAAAATTGCATTGAAGAATGATCACAAACATTTGAAATGTTCCTAGTTAAGCTTTTATGTTCTAAAACTTCTCCAAAAAGGGAAACCTGTATGACTCAGCCCGGGATTACATAACATACAGTTTGATTGGAAACTTTTTAGAAAGTGCTGCATGCAGATATGTTCTACATATATAAACCAGTAATATATGCATGGAAAACATAGATGAGCTCAGCTGGAAAGCTGGAAACAGAGACTTATACAAGCATTAACTGGAAGCAGAAAAGAAAATCAGTAGTCAACAAACTTTTACAATTAAACATTAAACTAAAGGTACACATAAATACACCTCATTTAGGTAACTTTTTTTCTGGGAAATCTATTCTTCATTTGGGAAGGTCATCATGAAGGAAAACCCTGACGTGTGTCTGCTCTCAAGCAGGTCCAGCAGACCCGGCTTATAAAAGACAAAGCTTGAGATGAGAAGGCACAAGACACAGAAAGAAAGTGGCTGCATATTCTGATAAGACCATCCAGTGCAGAGTTCTGCAGAAGTATTTTGTGGGAAGATGATGATCTTAAGAAGCTTTTTAACCTCTGCTTGACAATGCCTATTTTTCTGCTTCACAGAAAAGCAATGGGGTGGAGTGAGATTTACTTTACTCTCTTGCAGAGCAAAGTGCCGTTATATCTGGGCAGGTGTTCCTCCCCTCAGTATGTCTTCTTCCTGTTCAGCTACAGGCAGGGTGGCTGAGCCTGAGGGTAGCAGGAACTTCACATCGCGCTGCAATCCTGAGTAACGCCATCTTGGCTCTTGCCAGCTGGGGCAAGTTCCCTGTGTTACACCTGCTGTTTCTTCCTTTTACAGCGTAGCAGTTGCCGGCTGGTGTTGGCCACACCAATAAGCATAGTCTAATCTGTTGTAGAGGTGTGGGCTCCTTATTTGGATTGGAGCTGGGCCAGCTGACTTCCTTGGCAGTACTCCTGGCTTCCTTCTTCTTATTCCTGTGGGAGGGCTACGTCCGGTAAGAGGCCATTAGCCTTTGGGCTAAATGATAATCTGCCAAATTTAACATATCTATGTGCCTTGTAGGTAAAGGAAGCAGCAGTATGTCACTATACCACACTGCAGGCACTGCTGTTTTGTCCCCACTGAGATCACTACCTGCTCTCCCAGTTGGCCGCGGGAGTTGGATTAACTGTTTTATTTCTTTTAAAACTTTTATCTACTCCTTCACCAAGGGCAAGGGTTGAATAAATCCCTTGCAGCAGATTCAGCCCTTTTTAACAGAGGGTTTGTTTTTTCTCTTTTTTTCACAGATTTTTCGAGTTGGCTTTGTGATTGTGTTTAGTTTGCATGTGTGTGTGTGTGTGTGTGTGTTTGTTCTCTGTTTTTATCGGGTGGGAATCTGCTGGTGCCGTTCTGACCAGTGCACGAGGGATGGGGGATAAACCATTTTTTCAAACTGTTTTTATTTTATTCTTTTTTGTTTTAACTGTGAAATACTTGAATTATTTTGTTTATTTTTCATTTATTTGAGCCTATAGTGCAGCTTACGGTGACCGGGAGGAGGGTCCCCCATTCTGGTGTTGTCATTAAGAGCAAGGCTTACAAATCAGATCTCTTTGAATTTTTACTCTTTAAGAGATGTTATTAGTTTTTATACTAAAAAAAGGACTCAGAGTTCCTAATAAATACTTCTGGCTGAGCATTAGGTGGAGCAGTATAGGAGCAGATGAGACAAGATTTGCTGCATGAAGGATTAGGATCAATACCAATGAGAGTTACAGGAAAGTTACATGAGAACTTACTCATGATAAGTGACCGTTAGCAACTGATTAGAAAGCAGGATGCCATTTTCCACCCATTTAACACAGTTACAGCAGCTGCTCAAAAGATTTGAGCTTATTGATTAGCCAGAACCAAAACGACCTCGTTCATGTGCAAGTGAACAATGAAGCAAAGCCATTTTTAGAAGAATTTGTCCAGTATGAGCTGCAGGAGAGGCAGCATGTTGCAACATGTGGCTTTATGTCACTTCCTCTCTTTGGGCTACTCAGTGATCACTTTGCATTCAGAGTTCATCTTAGAAGCGGACCATAACCCCAGTTTTTAACCACAGTTTTTGACAATTTGTACTGAAACCACAGGCAGATGGGAACATTTCAGCAGTGTTTTCTCAGCTGCAATAAAACCACAAAACAGCTAAAGACCAGCATTATTTGCTGCCCTTTGGAAGCAAACTCCCAGCATTTGTCTTCCGTGGTGATTATGAGACATCTTTGTAATCAGCAGTCGGCCTTTATGAGACGCCTTGTTTGTGTGATTTCTTTGAAAAGTTAACAGAAGCTCTAAACTGGACGCTTCTGTTCTATTTGTTACTTCGTTTTTTGCTATGCTCTTCTGTATTACATGTATTTCATGCAACCTTATGTACAAGGGTCTCTCGTCATGGACAGGCCAGAGTTAGGAACACTGATAGCAGACTAAAGCTTTTGGCTTCTTCCATTTTTGTCTGTAACACAATAAAACAACAATTATTTAAGAAAAACAGCTATATTAGTAAGATATGTACTGATTACTTCAGTGATTTAATCTTGTCCTTCACTATTCGCTGCATCATTAAAGCAGAATGCAAGGACACCGGAGAGGAAAATTTAAGGACCTATTACAGGTTAAGTCATGAACCATCATGCGACTCAAAGACTAACTTAATAATCAATGTTAACTTCAATCACCTAACAGCCCTGAACAGTGCACAATGTTAATGTCTCAGCCTTTCCCGTAAACAGGGTCTGCAATGACAGGACCCAAAAGAGGCCTGTCACACAGAGAGCAGGGAGTCGCAGGCCTGTGTAATTAGAATCAATAATTCATTTTCCCCTTTTCTGCCACTGTTCCATTCACACAACCCCTCACACACACCAATGAGAGAGCTCCCAAATCTCCTCAGGGTCACAGTAATTTGACTGAGATTTTTTTTCCTCTTTGCTTTCTCCACTTCTGTTCCGCACCTGACCAAAATCTCATCAGCTAAATGCAGAGGAGAGCATTCTTCTCGCAGTAATTGTCTTCGACTGCCACGTGAAGCTTTTCATGCCCTTTTCCAGGTGCCTGCATTGTTCTTCTAGGCTGTTTCATTTGGGGAGCAGCAGGAATTTTAGGTTGCTGAGTGTATGGATGCTGGACAATAACAGTGTTGTGTTGCTGTGCCCCCCCCCAGTTATAATGAAGCCTATTAGAGGTCTGAATCAGAAAGCTCAAAGTCAGTAAGTGGATGAGGAATAGGACTTAGATTTGCCTGTGTACTGGCTGGAATAATTATAGCACATCTTGCATTGCTTCACTTGGATGGTGGATTTAATCACCATCAAAGAAGAAGCCACCCATTGTGTGAATGTACTCATTTTAGGTCTTGGTGCTTCCTTCTTGGCACTTTTGAGCACTTTTGACACCCTGTTGTCAATGCAATGCACTTCGATTGCACATATTCAAATAATTTTTTATTTCACTGACAGTTTGGCAGTTGTCTTGAGAAATCCATTATGATTCTATAACCACCTTTAGCCACAAATACTGATCATCACTACTGTATTACTGTCATTCTCATCATGAAATTACCGTAAATTCCAGGCTAATGAGCGTACTTGTATTTATGCAGCAGACACCAATTTTAGAAAGAAAATAATTTTGTAGACGCAAAATCTGTACCGATATATAAGCCATGAGCGTCCACACTTTTAAACTGTCACCTAAAAATGTAAATAAAAGGATTTTCCATCAAAGTAAGATTCCTATGGATTTGTCCTGATATGGGATTGACTTGCGTTTGTGTCGGCAGTGGATTCACAGACTTAAAAAACTTGAAAGACACTTTAAAGTGCTTGAAAGTATCAGTGTTGTGGTGAGTGGTGATGTGAGGTGCAGACCCAAATGCAGGCAGGAGGCAGAAAGCAGAATGCTATGGTGTTTATTCCAGGGATGAGGGAATATAAACACTGAACCTGACAAACCAGACTCAGTAAAAATAAACTAAAGACGGCTAGAGCAAAACATGACTTAACACAAACAGATGAAGAAGACTAATAAACCAGCACTTGATAACAGAAACCAGGAAGTATAAATACACAGACAGAAATAACAAGACACAGGTGAAATGAATGACCTAAATGAAATTTAGTAGGGGTACTTGATGGGCATTCACAACGTGTTGGATGTGTCCTGTGTGTGCGGCGCATAGAGCACATTTTGATCAGCGCACCTCGTTGCTGATGACAGCACAACATTTGGCCAAAAGTAGCCAATCATGGGTGTCCAAATGTCATGGTAATTTACTATACTTGGAGCTGCTATCAGTAACAATAGGGAATTTCTAGCCCGCCACATCCCAGGGTGAAGGTAAAATAATTGTAAAAGCCATGTAAGCCGCAGTGTTTGATATGTGGGGAAAAAGTTCCTGCTAATAGTCCGAAATTTACAGTAATTAAAATGATTATCAATCAGTATTGGTATGCCATTATCTCCACTGTCACAAAATGTAGGCATTGCATCACTCTAAACCTGTGAAGCGAATCACAGAGTGTCAAAAATCAGATTGCTCTGGGATGTTGTAAAGATCATGGCTACCTAAACATGCCTTTGCTTCTGCACAGGCACACAGTAGCTGCACATTTCTATCTGTGGGTGTCACCCATAGAGACAGAGATAATGGTGGCTGTGACTGGCTTCTCTGTCACTCTGCCATTCCCATCTCCCTGGCTGGGATTTAATGTGACACTTATAGCTATTGGATGGCTTAGCCCCTAGATAGCAGGGAACCATGCCTGAATGGAAATGAGATTGTCATCTGTCAGCTACACCCATCAAACCACTGAAAGTCTGACAAAGAGAGTAGAGCAAAGATTGAGAGAGATACTGGATGATCGAGAGGAAGAGGAGGAACCCCTTAGATACCACTTATGTTGACCTCTCATCATTGAGACCTTTATGTGATAACAGTAATACTATTACAACTCAGATGGCACAGAATAAAAATGTGGACAGACGTGAATCATGGGTTAATATCATGCAGGTCTTTCTCTCAGTAAGAGTCTCATTTGAGGTGCATGATATGAGAAGCTATGTTCATTTTAAACACATTTTCTAAAGTGGTGGGTTTCGTACAATTCCTTGTACTATAAAAGCCAGACAAAGGAACCCGAGAGGGAAGACTGCTTCTTCTCACTTTAACCATCAGGAATGTGTTATGGCAGGACATACAAGCCAGATATATTACCAATGTTATATGGCATTGGTTTCATTTAGTTTAATCCTTTAATCTAATTGTAACAAAAGGTGAAGGTTCAGCAGCATAAACATGGATTATCCGTATTGTCAGCAGATTTTTCTTTTGATCTTTAGATAAAATATATTCTGTATGATGGAATTCAGTCTGTACTCTACAACAAAAAGGAAAAAGCTGTTATTTTGATGCACTGTCTTGATTTGAGACTCTTTAGTACTTTAAGTAGGTCTAGACTCTCCAAACTTGTCATTTTTCTTTTGAAGAATTCTTGTCACCAGAAATGTCCAACCTTATAACGAGTGTATGACTTTAGGTCTAACCAGAGATTCTATACTGGTTTCAGAGAAATAAAACCAAAAAGTAAATTTCTTTGTTCTGCTTCTTGGACGGCGTGGCTCCCTGTCCATCTTTGTCAGCGTCGCATTCAACAGTGTTTTTAGGCACAAGTTTAGTGGAAGTGTGTGCCGTTGATAGGTGCTTCATTAAGTTGGAATTGCTTACACCGTACGTGGACAAACTCTTAGCTCTAGGATATAATGTACACTCAACATGTACTTTTTTACCTTTTACTTCGATGAGTTTAAAGTAGTGTCTGTATTTCCATCTCTCTGTGACTGAATGTAAATATACGTATGTATATAAATATATGTATGTATGTATGTATGTAAACAATTGTCAGACATTTTGTTCACAGGTTGCAGCAGCCCTCCCACAACCAGTATCTGGACACCTCCATTCTCTGTAATCAAGAGACTTTGTTATGAAGGGTGCCAGAAGAGTCACCTTCCTAGAACACATTCCACCTGAACACACAAGGGAAAGAATAATCCCCGTGGCAGATATAGGTCTGAGGTAGTCCATCCTCAGCTCCTGAAGACCAGCCGCTGTTCACAAACAAGATCAGTGTGAGGTGAAATGGCTAGCGCTCCACTGCTACACGTAGCGTGCCAAGCTACCATCGCAAGCATAGAGGAACCACACCCCGGTACCCCTTTCATCATCCTGGGTGGTCCGTTAGAGGAACAAGATACTGTGCTCCTGTCCCTCATCATTGTGCTTCCTCTCATCTGGTTCCTGCTCCATTACTCCCCTGCATACTATATTTACTATAAATACTGTAACATTCTGTTGTGCCTTCAGAGATCTCTCCATGCTCCCCATGAGCATATACCCTGACTAAATAAACAACCAGAAAACAATTGAGATTGACCATTCTTCATTTTTTCCCCGGTGAATTTCCAACACAACACACATATATGTGTGTAAGTATGTATGTAGATATAATTATACAAATGTATGTATGTATGTATCAATGTATGTATGTACAGTATGTATGTATCAATGTATGTATGTGTGTATGTTTGTATATATGTATGTATACACACACATACATATTCATATGTATGTATGTACATACGTATAAATATACATGTGTATGTATGTACACACATATAAATTTACGTATGTATGAATGTATGTATGTATGTATTTACACACATATAAATATACATACAGTATATGTATGTATGTATGTATGTATGTATGTTTAAGTTTGTATGTATGTATGTACGTATACACACATATAATTATACATATGTATGTATGTATGTATTTCTGTATGTATGTATGCACACACATATAAATAACATATGTATGTATGTATGTATGTATATATGTATGTATGTATATATGTATGTATGTATGTACGTATGTATGTATGTATGTATGTATGTATGTATGTATGTATGTATGTATGTATATATGTATGTATGTATGTATGTATG
>JBAMHV010000025.1:15052014-15070219 GCA_037177535.1 Pseudomugil gertrudae
CGTGTGAAGCCCTTTGAGGCAACTTTGTTGTGATACTGGGCTATATAAAAATAAAATTGATTGATTGATTGATTGATGACTCAAACATAATTAGGTTTTCCCCATGATGCGTGCCTGATTTGGTGTTTCACTTCTTCTTTGTGAATTTGAGGTCATATTTCTCTGCCAGCTTCGGGGAATTGTTGGGGCCCCATCCATTACTCTCCCCTTATCATAGGAATGTATCCAGCACTTCCACCCTGGCCCCATTTCTCTCTACTTCAGATATGAATGGTGTCTTTATGGATGAGCCTGTTGATAGAGGATCCATCTCCTGTGATTAACATTTTCACAAGCACATGAACTGTCTCTGGCTCCAATTATCACTTGGGAGCCCACCTATTGTTCATTTGGCATGCACCTGCTAAGTGAAAGTTTATACCTTCAACAGTGTGCATTAGTGCACATCAATTATGCAGGTGGCAGAAATTACATATTTATGTATTCTGATAATTACATTTTTAATACAGCAGATGTCTGCCTCATTTATAGCAGTTAATGAAAATGAATGACAGACATTTTTTTTTTACTGGGAGACGTTCATAAGAGTGTTGAAAATATGAGGAAGGGAGTCAGTTGTGCATGGATGAGTTGTCTGTGTCTTTAATAAAAATGTCTCCTTTGTTGATTGGGGAAGCTTAAATAACATGAGCTGTAATTTCATTGTAGGCATCATGATTAATTTACATAATAACATGCCAGGTCCCGTGTTACAAAATGGCTGCGAGCACACATGCGCTCCATGTGGTGCTCATTATTATGGTGAGAAGGGACTGTACTCATGCAGCAAGGAAGGTATTCTAATCCAATGCATCTTTATTTCTCACTCAACTTTCTCAGGCTATGAAACTACAAAATGTATCAGTTCATTCATGTCTACAAACTCTGCAGCACTTTTTTATAACCACAGCCATGTGCTATAAAAAGGAACGAACTGGGGCAAAGTTGTGCCGGGAAGGAATCAAGAAGAAAATGCTCGAAATTCTCTCAAATTCATGGTGGCATTTTGTCTCGGGACTGACATGTAAAAAGTGAGTCACCATCTGTGAGTGGCATCCCCATACGAGAAGCCCAGGAGAGAATTGACAGCAACACAAATGCAATTTGTTGGGATTTTTAGAAAAGGTGTAGCATTTACTGTCCAGTCATCTGTATCCATGCAGAACTCATCGTCACATTCCCGTGGGAGAGTGACTCCACACGCTAATGAGGTGGTCACATTTCCAGAAATATCTCTTGTTTCAGCCACCCACCACAAGCAGTAAAGATAAAATTCACAAGGGTAGCGTCATCACAGGCTGCAGCCTCTGTATGCCAGAGCCCTCTGACACAATCCCTGCTTTGAACTTTCCTGTCATGCCTCATCATCACTGCAAATGCACTCACATAACAAGCACTTCCTATACCCAGAGGTGTGTGAATTATTTGGTGGCCATTAGGAGAACTGCTGTGATCCCGGAATAAGGATTGTTGTTATCAGCAAAGATACTTCTGACATCCACTCTAAATGCAGATTTTATGAAGTGTTTGACAAGTGCAAGGAGACATACTAGTGAGGAACAGCATCGACTATAATGTAATAAGAGTACTTCAGTTCCTCTCAGCTGCTTAACAGGTTTTAAGTATCCCTTTTAAGATTTGTTTAAATTTTAGAAAGTGCACTCATCATGCTTGATTAATTGCATTTAAAAAGTTTTTTCTCCTCCCTACAGCACACCGAGTTACTACAACAAACTTCTTCACATGGGTGACATGTTATGGTTGAATTAATACTTTCATTCTTGTTGGTTTTATTAAGTCACTCGATGATTAGCTATTCTTACGTGTGAAACCAGTTGGATAAGAAGTGAAAAATTGGACCGAGCTCCCTGGAGTGCGGGCCAACACTTCTGTCTGAGCTTAGTTAAGTTTATTGAGCTCGTGCATCACATCCACTTGGCAGAGGAGCCCCTTGTCCCCACCCACACGGGTAGAGAAAACTGTGAAAATGAGCGCGATGTTAACGAGACAAGCAAAAGCTGTCGTGACATCCCAGGATTTTTGGGATCTTTCCACTCTGATACAAATGCTGTGTTGGTGACTTGTTTTGAAGGCTGGCAAAGTTAAGGGCATATGTAAATGATTACTGATCAATACCTGCCAGAGAAACCCAGCCTTGGCTCGGGCTGCAGTGCATTCCTGTCAGTCAAGTGCAGACTTCTGCCTTAAATTGAAAATCCAATACTTGTTTATGGAGCTCCAGATATTGTGATTAATTAAATTTTCGTCATGCTGACAGCCTTTCACCTCTTTTCCCAGCCAGTGATTCATGTGGTGGAAAAGCAGAGTCCATCTTCTGTAATGTCTTTCATTTACTGCAGTCTTCCACCAGCTTGAGGAAGGAAGGGGGGGATCCAGAATGAGAGACATGTCAGAAAGTGTTTTTTTTCCAAGCCTCACAAAAATTGGAATGACAGGTTGGTGTAAAAAAAAAAAAGAAGAAAAAAAAAGTATGCAAGTAACTTAAAGATTGCAACATAAATGCAGATGATGATAAACTAATTCATAATCATTCTGGTCATCAATGGAGCATCATAGACAAGGACAAAAAAGTACATTCAACAAAGGCGTGATGTGTAATAAATTGTGAATGACTCACACTGTGCAAACAAATGGCAGCAGCAACAATACCGCCAAGTATTTGCTTTATTTCATTAGGAAATTAACCCTCTGAAATGGAAGATTTTGCATAAATTAAGCTAAACGGCATCTATTAAAAAGAGATTCTGAATCAGACTATTAATCAGAACCTGTAAATCGCTGTGGCTGATAACCCTTGAACATAATAGTTTTCAAGTGCAGTTTAGTCATCAACCCTTTCTCCCCGGTGTCTCTCCAGCATCCGTGTCTCCAGTGCAACCTGTTGCCTTGGAGACAGCAGCGATCCAAAATAGTAGTGTTAAGACAGTAATAAGCAGATGGACAATGTTTCATTTGCGTTCTGTTAATGAAAACTGTGCCAAAGTTGTATTTATTTCCCGACTTGCTCAGACTTAATTGTTTTTACGTGAACGCTTTGATAGGTAAAAGGCTTATCCTGTCATACAAACATTATCTTGACACCATCGTTTTATATCTTGCCGTCTACACCAGTGAGACAGCCAATTATTCTTTATAGGCATCACCTTGGACATCACTTCAATTACGACCAACTGGAATGCTGTCAATTTGATCCAAAGACACTAATGAAAGACAGAGGAAGTCATTACTTTGCTACTGTACTGCTGGTAATTAACTTAAACAAACTGCAACTAGTAATTATCTGCCAATTAGGTCTGTCAGAATTCAAACCCTGTTTTTACATCACAATCATTTCTCCCACCAGCTTTCTCTTTCTTTGTGTGTCATCTCCATTTGAGAACTAAACCCTGCATGGTACCGATCCCAGTGCTTTTCCCCCACTATTCCTAACTTAACCATTCCTTGCACTTGTCCCACACTTTGTTAACACATAGTTTTCCAAGGGAACAAAGGCATAAGCAGGAATTTGATGGATGAGCTGACCAGTACCTACTTTTTCCCAAATTGTGGACCTTAAAAGCAACGAGCATGAAAACAGGAAGCTGCTCTGCAGGTATCAATCTGCTCGCTGCCTTCCCCTAACAGATAGCCCAAACCACTATCCATAATTACCAACCATAAAGCAGACCAATGGGACAGTCCTCCCACTCCACATCTCTCTGTTCAACCCTCCTCTGGCTATTCACACTTTTACGGGAGCTTCTTAAATGTTTCCACTGTTGTGTCTTTTTAAGCAAGACAGGCATCAGTCAAACCTTGGCTCCGGGACAACCCCGTCATGGTCAATGTCAGGCAGTTCTGGCCGACAGCTCCGGACCTACAGATTGATGCTGGTGTGTTGATAAATGCCAGTGCAGACCTGCCCAGGTTAGTGGAGGTCTGACAGCTTTATTGATAAATTAAATACACTACTGTGTGAAATGTATCAATCTTTAAGGTCCTCTTCTAGATTTTTTTTTCATCTTTGAGCATTTCTCAGAGATAATCTGACATAATGGTTAAAAGACAGGTTCACTTTAAAGCTTTAGGGTTGAATTACCTGATGTATACAATATTGGAAAAAAATTTAGCCACTACCCCAGATTGTTTAAAAAAATAACACACACACACACACAAGCCTTTCAGTGTTGATTTAGTCGCTGTACTGGAACTTCTTATTAACTCTGAGCCATTGTTTTGTTCACTTTGATGTCTTGGTTCACCAGTATCAATATACCTCAATGGATTTGGGGGAAATGGAGGCAAAAAAAGCCTTCTTAGAGTCAAACTCTGTTGAAGTTAGGTCTACTTAAATTAGTAGCCAATATATGTCAAAAACATCAATTTTTGGCATCCATCATTGTTATTTGATCAGCATTAACAAAGCCAATCAAATAACATGGCAATTCGAGCAGGAGAGAAGCAAATCTCGGGCCTAGACCCAATCCATCAGGGATCTGGAAAAAGACGAGAGGAAGCGTGTCAAAAGAAATTAAATCAAAGGGAACACCACATGGGCTGAGATGGAGAGATAACGTCTACACACTCTCCCCATATACACAACCCCCTTCACACTCCCCTCTGCTGTCTCTCCTACCCGACAGATGGATGCACTCTTGAAGAGGAGTCCGAGGAAACTTTTAATGAACAAGAAGCAGGCTGAGGGGCTTTCTGAATTATCTCACGGTCGATAAGCACCCCGCAGCGCAAATGGCACTGCGGAGGGCTTTGGTCAGATAAACAACATCTTTTCAGAGTGAGAACAGAGGAAGGAGCTGACACTCGAGGAGAGATTAGCGAGGTCTCTTTTCAGGGCTTGTCAGGCCCACTGGACAGGAATCGAAACTGTGGAAGAAAACTTGGAGAGAGGGGGGGGGCACAAAAATGTCTTGTTTCAGAAGGGCTGTTTTTCACATTAGTTTCAAAATTGCCAGAGTAAAAATGCTTTTTAGAGCAAGTTGTGTAAGGTGTGGTGGAGCTGGGAAACATTTAAAACCTGCAGAACTGCGAACCTAACGGGACCAAAATGAATTGGCAAAGCAAAAGTAAACACAGCACAAATAAAAAAAAAGTTTCTGGATCTACTAAAAAAAGAAAAGAAAACCAAAACAAACATTCTCAGCATGAATATGTAGCTAAATTTCTGTGGGCAACTTTAAAACTCCGGCCTCCTTTCTTGTCATCACCAGTTTGTTTGTTTACCCATGCGGTGACAGACTCAGCCAAGAAATCTAATGCAGTCCAAGACTGGTATATTTCATTTGGACCTGAAAACATGCCTTCATCTTCTTCACAGAGAGAGCTAACTGGAGCCATTTGTGCAGCCGTTCCACACCTGAAAAAATCTATTTCACTATGCTACTCTGCTTTGCAGCCACTACAGACACTCCTGCTTATTGGTTAATGACTTTTGTTTGAACAGTTTCTTCTGGAAGATCAGAAGGCACATTACTTTATTTCCTCCTTCATAGACCAATAAGGAGGAATTAACTCATCCATCCCTGGTTTCTTTCATCGTGTTACAGATAAACAGTTTAGACAAGCACACTGTAAATAAACCATTACGCTCAACTCTCTCCAGTCTCTCTGGATTCATCCTAACCTGAACTATGCAGCTGAAGCACCTATCAGAAGACAATATGTGAACATAATTTCTGCAAAGGTCAACTCAGATCAAAGTGAAGTAGAAAAAAATTAGAGAGGTTTTAAGATGAACAGTTCAAGCGAGGTCTCACAAATGGTTTTGGAACCATCTGTTTCCCAAGTGGCCCAGTTGGGGGCCTCAGGTTTTAAAGGTTAGCAAAATCACTTCCTTTAATATCAAATAAGAATAAGCTGAAATATCAAATTAGATGTTTAAATGAAATAAAAATAAAGACATTTTTCTACCAAAATTGACCAAGTAAATTCTGTGTATTTAAAATATAAAACTATAATAAAAAAGATGAAACATTATAAAAGTAGATATAGTGTAAATATTCATCCTATTTATAACCTCAAAGCAAATACTGTGAGCTAAGTTAGAATATACATATAAGCTTACTTTTTTTTCACACCATGTTTGCATTTTATTAATCTAACTAAAATATTTTGGCTGCTAGAACAAAGCAAATATAAACAAATTAATTTGTTTGATCTTACAAATTATTATTATATCAATCTTTATTCATTTAATTTGATGCTACCTGCTCAATAAATCAATAAATAGATGCATGAATATGAATGGAGTGTTACACCCACTAGTTTTACAGAGATCTCTTGTATTAACATCGCTGTAAGATGATATGAAGATGCACTGTGACCTATTACACTGATCAATGTTCGTACATTCAGCAATACATTAGAAGAAGAATATTCCCATGTTTGTATCCCATGTAATCAGAATTTGTGTCTGGGGATCATAGCTTGTGCCGGATGACCTTTCGGGAAGGCTGTCGCATTCTGCTTCTGATGCACTCAGATCAATTTAGGAGTTCCATTGCAAGTGTGGCGATTGCACCAAGGTTAAACATCAAAAGTAGGATTGATCGATTAGCTGGTGCATAACCACGCATTGCAAACAAAGAGGTACGATGGAGTCCCTGGTGTCACAACCATGAGGTGGAACTCACATGTTATTGTTCATATATGTGGTAAAGTGTAACCTTCTGAGAAATATGTTGGGTTAATCCAGAAGCAGTTTTCCCCCTTTTTTGTTAAATAAAAAACAACTATTTGAGTCATCTGTAGATGACACACAAAACTTCCGTTCTTCATCATATATCCAGCCAATATTCTGAACTGTATTTCCACTCTGGACAGAAAACCAATAAAGCCTCAAGTAGCTCATTTTGTCTTGTGCCCCCCCCCTTTTTTTGTGGATATTGTCAAGTGAGATGAAAAAATGCACACCAGCATTTTGTACTGTAAATCACATAAAAGAGCCTTTAACACATGTAGACATTTTATCATAAACGTTCATAATAATGGGCCACTTAGCTTTATTACATTCATTCATTTATTTATTCAATTTAAAAAATGCAGTTAAATAAAAAAAGTATATAATCTATAAATAAGTTTAACCTATGTTGCATCATAGGAGTCATCAATGACTGCACTGAAGAAGTAAAGCCATTAGAGTCACAAATTGTACACTTTAATAACCCCAAGTAGTATTAATTACATTAAATTGTCAGTACAACGGACACCCTTCCTTTGGGAATTACTATGGAAAATGTCAATCTGCGGAAAAAACTGTAAGTGTTTTTATCTGTGTGCACCGTTTGGATACGTGTGTGTGTGTGTGTAATCCAATGTGAGTAGATGTATAAGCATGCTGAGATCAGCCTCGAGCATCCTTACTGGGCTTTAAAATTTTTATTGACCTGTGAAGGTGAGCGTTTTAATGACCTCTCATCAGCAGGGAGGTACACTCTGTAGTTATGTAGCAAATGGGTTGCATCCTTAATTGAGCTGAGCTCTGCACATAAGGTCATGTGAGGTGCACTGGTGGCTTTTGAAGAAGCAGCAATTCAGAGGTTGAAGACTGCATCTCAATCTTTCATAGCATCTTGAAGGACTCAATGTATTATTTTAGGGTTAAAAGGAAAATAAGGGAAATTTAAAACTGCAGCAATACAAATAGATCTTATTCAAATAACTAGAAGAAAACTACACCATCCTTTGACTTCTGTTTTCATTCCCTTAAAAAGAAACTAACTCACAGTCTTCCTCAGCAAGTCTTCAACATTAACTGTCACGAAAACCCTGTTAGGCCCAATCAACGCCAGCAAACTGACACTCGCAGATGTATCTGTTAAAAAAAATCCCTTAGCTTGGAAAACAGGCGAGCAGAGAGTGCACTCGCATTCCTAAGGAGCTATCCGTCATTATGATCTGAGCACATGCCAGAAACCGGTGATATACAAACATAATATCATTTGCAGGAGCTTATCATGCATGAAGTATAATTCTTCAGCTAGACGAGAGGATAGAAAAGAAAAAGAAAACATCTCTTTGGATCGTTTCCAGTTTTTTAGAGCAATTTGTGTAGTTGTTACATTTCTGTAATAGGCACAGAGTGATGGCATGTGGAAGTTAATCAGAATGATAGAGATGTTGGGAGAAATTATGCAAATATGAGTGAATTATATGGACCATGCTCAACATTTTATCTGAACATATACTTATGTACTAATCCGTCATATTGAGATGAGACCATGGATAATCTGTAAATGCTAATTTTGGGGTTTGTTTTTGAATAAAAACAATAGAGCTGGCATGTGTTTTTGTAAGTTTATGCACTCTGGGTGAATAAGAAATGAGTCACATCACAGATGTATCCTGATAAATCCCAACCTTCTGAATCAAATGACTACAGACCTGTTACTCAAACATCTCACATCATGAAAGTCCTTGACTGACTGTTATTTGCTTGCAAATGAACACCTTTTGGGATCCATTACAGTTTCCTTCTCGCAATGGGCTCAGGGTTGCCAAAATTTGCCATCATTTACCTGTTTCAGAGAGCCCACTCTCATCTGGACCATTTAGGCAGCACTTTGAGGATCAGGTTCTTTAAATTCTCAGTTGCTTTTGTTACAGTTCTGTCTATTATGTGATTCAAGGAATGCTTCTACAACCAAGTGAGTATGGCTACAAGTTGTATGTCTGAGCACTGGAATACCACAAGGTACAACTTCCAGTACAACATGTTCTTTCATCTGCAGAAATACTCTTATTACTCTGCAGCTGTGGGATATATCAGTGATGGAGAAGGAGTTGAGTAAAGAGAACTGGTCAGTTTGTGGGATGGTGCAGAAGCAATCACAAAATCTTGAACACAAATATTAAAAGATATGATTTTTTTAGGAGAAACAGAAAATACAAAACACTTGCAGTCAAGGTGGAGGAGGAATACTAAGACCCCGGAGATCAGCTGGGCAATAGACTGGACTGGAAATGCAACAAGGAGGCATCTAAAAGAAGAGACAGAACAGACTGTACTGAGATCCTTCAGCATCTACACCATGAGGTTTTACATATCTTTTATAAGTCTGTTTTAGAAAGTGCAGACAGCTTTGCAGCATCTGTTGAGGCAGCAGAATGGGAACTAGAGACTAACTGATGGAGAGGGCTGATTCTATGCTGGAGAAAACTGTGGAGCCGCTGGAGCTGAGGGTCCAGAAAAAAATGCTGCACAATTTGTTGAAAATAGTTGGAAGATTTCTCCCAACCTCTGCACAAAACAGCAAAGAAACAACAATGTATTCAGTGAGAGACTTCTTCAGCTCCGATGCAAGACGGAAATGTACCACAGATCATTCCTGCTAGCAGATGTCACCCTCAAGGCAAAATCTTCTTCTCATCAATCAAAATCTTTTTCTTCTTATAATGAATTATTGCTTTTATTTTCAATACAACAAAATATTTCCCTTGGTGATAAATACAGTACTTTTACATTTTTTAAATATCCACACTGTTCTAAATCTATGCTATTCAAGCCATCTTTGCACAGCCAAATAGTGCGAAAGATATCAATGAGTCCTTCAAATCTGCATTAGTGCTGCCTCTGTGGTTTTAGTAGGTCAAGGGGAGCTCTGCACAGCAGGATGTTATGAGCACTGTGGGAAGAGTGCAAAGCACCAGAAGAGGTCTGAGGAAGGGCAGCTTTTGATTAAGACCTTTCTACTACAATGCTTATACAGAATTTCCACCTGCACAGTGCTGCTTTAACACAGCGAGTTTATAAGTATTGGCAACCTTGTTACATTTTAGCTTTGGGTCAAAAGCAGGGCGCAGCGGCAGGTGAATTCTAACTGCTGTGCTGGTAGTTTCTGTAGGATAAAAAATAAAAAACATTAAAAAAAAGCAAGCTAAAAAGGTTTGTTGTGTGTTTGTTTGCAGGGGTGCAAGTTGTGTTGTGGGATGGTTTATTGAGGGCATCACATCACACACTGTACAAATAATACTTTCTAACACACAGCAGAGCAGAGGAGCCCATCCCTTTCAGCATACTTGCATCATGTTGTTCAAATTTTTTTCCCAACCGAGTAAAGCTGCAACCATAAAATATTCAAAAGGCACAGCAGGGAAAGCCCCAAGTTCCATGTTGGAGAAACACGTTTGCTAAAAAGATCAATGTTAACACCACACACTAATCTTGTCTAAAAAAAATGGCATCATTAATTCAATCTAATGTAAAGGATGCACATAACCAGCATCAAAACAGTCTGTATTAATTTTATCACAAAAAAGATCTATGACTCAGCTTTCACTGAACCTGTGGAACAGGTGGGGTAGACACTGACTCTGATGTGCTAACAGATGATACATAAACTCAACTTCAGTGGAGTCCATCCAGGTACTGATACCCAGTCAGGGCTCAGCGGTGAAGCTTTATGGACCCCCCCCATGGGAACACGAGTGGCTGCCCAAGCATGGCAAACTGGGGGGAGAGAATAGAGGTAAGAAATTCAGTTTGGAGGGAGAGGAGAGAAAGACTGAAGAGGAGTCAGAAAAGTTAAGAGGGAGAGGCAGAGCTGGAGAGTGACAGGGCCCACATGTAAGACCAGATACGGTTAGTTAACTTGCTGCTATACAGAATAAAATCTAAAAAGGGGGAGGTGAAGCAAGGGGGAGAGGAGAAAACTATGGTGGCTAGAGAAGTTATGCTAGAGAAAAAGAAACAACCAAAAATATGAGAAAACACAGGGTTAAGCAACAAAGCACATGAGTGGAAAATTTAAAGGGAATTATATGGCAAAAATTTTTTTCCCTTCAAATATATGAATTAAATAGGTAATCTAACCAATCAGCTTAATGATTAATGATTTTAATCAAACAAGTTTTAGTTAGATCCTTCGGTTCATTCCTCAAATTAGCATTTTGAAATATTTGACCTTTTTTGTATTACATTATATTTTTGATAAGAATTTAGAATAATGAAAAAAAACATATTTCTTGGGCCAAGTCCAACCACTGACTGATAAATCCAGCATAATCAGTAGTAATCCATCCACTAATCAGCAGTAAATGACTGGTTTCATCACCACAATAGCAGGCTTCGTCTCAAAGATAAAAGCTAAAGGCATGTATCCCATCAGTTTTGTAAGGGTTTTTTTCCCCAGATGGAACTAGTTGAGTCTGAATTTGCAGTACCATGAAGAAAACCTATCAGCTTAAGTTAGAGAAAGCTAAATGATGGTGTAGGTGAGCTGCACACTCAGTTAGCAAATGTTAGAAAACTGTTTGTCATCGCAGAATTGTGCGCAAAGCTTAGAGTTATATGTGACGTTCACATTGTCATTGTGTACTCAACTGGAAAATCCACAGTATTGTTCTGCAAAGCAAAGTCGTGCCACCACAGCACACTGCTGAAAACCTCATGAATGCTATTTTCCACAGCTGCTGAGCATTCGGGGCTAAATGGTAAAGTGACTGCTGACATTTCTACCAGCATGGTATTTGCAGAGCACTATGATGGTATGCTATTTCAAAGAACGTAAAATAACTAGTTGCAGTTTTGAGTATTTGTGCTTGAAAAGCTCATTTCTAAAAAAAAAAAACATGCATGTTAGCTGAGTGAGTGACTTTAGGAGTGAGTGTGTGCTTGGCTGTGATAGACTGATAAAGCGTTCAGGTTGTAACCTGCTTCTCACCTGATGATAGCTGTGATGTCCTGCAGCCCCCTCACCAAAACACTGACTATTTATTCTCTGTCACAGAATAAAAAAATTAATGGATGGAGGGGAAGGTGCAACGTTTTGTACTTGTACTGCTGTCTTTGCATATATTAAAGGGTTCTGATGCTACATAAGAATTCTAAGACCCAGAGAGGATTTATTATACATAATTAAGTTTTTGCTCAGTGTGTACTTTTGGGGTTTAATCTTTATTTTTATACCATAAGACACTTAGTGAAAGAAAAAAAAAGATTACAGGAGTTAGAGCAGCTTTGTTTGGGAAGATTTCTCAGCCTGCTTAATGAGAGGCGGTTTGGGATTTTGCTCTTTGATTCATCAGATTGTGTGGGAGGAAAATATTTGCTTTTCACAATAAATAAAACTATTCACTGTTTTGTTTGAAGGCACAGCAGATTGAAGTTCTAGTCATTATTATAAGTACTAATTGCTCAGCTGTAAAAACATTGGACACCGGATGATTTCGGAAAACCACAGAAGCACTGGGAGACAGCTTTTGGAACCTTCTGGCGATCCCACACTTGCCTCCATCACTTGAAAAGCTCCCAGTTCAGGATAGACAATTGGCAATGTTGTGTTTGGAACTGAGCCTGATCAGGCGACTGCAGAGATTATAGCTGCACTGTAGCGCGGCCTGCAGCTAAGAGCGCAAGCCCAGTGCCAAAAAGGGTTGAGGCAAAGACATGGCACAAGGCATTAAGAGGCTTTTCAGATAGAAAATCTTGTTCAGAAAATCCTGCAGTGAACAAAACGTGTTTATCCACTCCTGGTTCAAAAAACTAAATTGAGACTCAGGCAAAGCATCCTCTTGACTAAGAAGCAGTTTACCTTTGAATTATGGGTCAGGATATTTTCACTTCTTTGTTTGTATAACCAGAAAACCCACTGAATGACCAGCACTAACAGAGAATGATTTTTCAAGGCTTCAATACTTGCTGATGTCAAATCTCAATGTGCGCGTTTTTATTTTGGAAACTCTAACCCTAATTCTGAGCAGCAGTGGACATTTACAAGCCCAGAAAACGGCAAATAATGATATTTATTATACAACATATTGTTGTAGCTCAGCGGTTTAAAAGAATTTCTTCCAAAGACCAACAAGAACGCCAGACCCCCATGGGGTCTGAGATTGGCATTATAGCTAATTGTACTGGGGTGACTGTTGGTCCAGAGGTGCGAGGCTCCTCCACAGACTTCAGGAAGTCCTCCTCCTCAAACTTGATAGTGTTTGATGGGGGAAGCGGGGACGACTAATTGTCACTTGTCCTAACTAACTCACATTTAATCTAACCATCTAAGTCAGGGATAGGCAACTCCGGACCTTGAGGGCTGCATTCCTGCAAGTGTTAAGATTTTCAAATTAATGGATAATGAGCAGATTTTGATGTTAGGCTCTACACAAGTCTTCTAATTAAGTCTGATGTGTGTCAGGTGTGTTGCAACAGGGATAGTCCTAACACTTGCAGGAATGCAGCCCTCGAGGTCCGGAGTTGCCCATCCCTGATCCAAGCCCTGCTGACTAACTTTGCTGCCAACAGCTCTACCCAGCTGTTATCAGCAGCCTTTGACACAAGACAAGCTCCACTCTCCAGGTTTACCGTTTGTGCATACAGCCCCTTTTCATACCTCACCTCCATACCAGGTGATCCAGCTAATCAAGACAGGTTGTCACACCCACTCAGACTTCACACACACTGCTCTCGCTATCTCGAGCAACACTCATTACTATATTCTTATGAAACTCAGTTCATTGGGCAAACTTTGTTTCAGAGCCAAAATGGAAGCTATCTTTGTATAAAACCCAGGGAGAGATACAGTTTCTTATTTAAATGTTCTTATAAAGCCTTTCTCTTAAGTCTCAAAGGATATCACCTATATGGTCTAGAAAAACACATGCTCCTTAAAACGGTATGTTTACTCATAAAATAGTAATATTAATACTGGGACCCATCCTCAGGTGTGTGTATGTGTGTGTGTTAAGCATCTCTTCCATGATGTCAGCTTTTATTACAGAAAAATTAGAGAGAAGCACAGAAAGACACAGATGGAAACAACAGAAGAACAAACTGACATTTTGATTAAAAGGTACCTACAAATTTCGTCTGCACTTTCAAAATGTCTCCCCTGTATTTCCAACTGGAAATTTGATGTTAGACAGGACAGGTATTTCTGTCCTAACTTCAGCTGTCAGGCATCGATCCTCCCAAGATTACACATCAGTTGCAGCCACATTTCCCAGCAAGACAAGTGATATAAATAATGGAGCAGCCAACATATGAAGACTGTATCTCTGGGGCAGTTTTACAATGTTCATAATGGTAGAATTCAATGTAAAATTTAAAGTGACATAAAGGTCAATAGCATCCTAAATATGGAGCGGGAATACTATTGACCTTGAGTAAATATCAGCTTGAAAGAAATTATGCAAACTGTGGATATTTGTCTGCTGCAAGTGCAGTAAAGTGGTAAACCTGCTGATAGTGTAATATGTTATCCAGCTCCCTAAACTGTGCAGATTGTCCTTTGAACATGTATCAAGGCCAGCTGAAAACATATATATCCACATGTGAAGGCAAACAGTTAACCCTGAATAATCTATTATTCCTGCAGGGATGGAAAAGGGAAGCAGGCCAGGTCTTCTTTGTGCCTCAAACTGTTAATTCTCTTTATGCCACATTTTCTGGCTGACCCATCTTCAATCATTTAACATGAATCACTTTCATCTCCTTCCGCTCCACCATCATCCCCATGTGTCCACTTGAACTGAACCAAAGCAAGTAGGACAAGGATGAGCTGAATAATCATCTCATCGAAGTGATGCAAAATTCCAGCAGGGTACCGTGTGGAGAAGTGAAAAAAATCAGGTTACACGTTTAACTCGGAATCATTTTCTCCACATGCACATAAACGATCTTCCTATTGCACGTGAGAGGCTAATCCTTTTAGCTAGCCCCCTGAGTTGAAGGGCTGAAGTAAACAGTAAAATCAGACAATAAATCGTTCTAATCCAGTGTTTTATCTGCAGTAAAATAAAGAAACTAATTTTAAAAGTTTTGGATGGGCGTTTGCATGCATGAATGATGGTCCTGATTGGCTGATGTTTTATTAGGTGTCAGGGTTGAATTTGCATGCAAGGGGTTGCTGTGGCAAATATACTGTTTATCCCGCTGCAAAGACTTCACCTGATGTGCTGGTTGTCTCACTTATTATTCCATAACTGTGTCTTGCCTGCTCCCTTTAAGCTTCACTCTTCAGTATGCAAGAGGATGAGAAAGGCCATCTTCTCAATGCGGAGTCTAAATCTGACAGTTTCTCTTTGCCATACAGGGTCAGGAGGGGGACTTTTTTTAGTCTTCCCAGAGGGGAAATGGGTGACTGCTATGCTCATAGCAAATAAGAGGATCACACGGCAGTGTTGAGGAGTTGGCCTTTTCATGGCAACTCTGCTGTGACAGATGGGCAGCGCGCTGCTGCCATATCCTCCAGTTTAAAAACTCAAGCTGCTTACTGAACGTATGGGTAAAGAAGGTGGGCGGGCCCACTGCAGAATGGAAAAATAAGTACAATGATGATGGGTGAAATCAAGAAGTGACTGGAAGTGTGAAGTAAGACAAACAGGAAAAAGGAAGGTTGATAACTATAACTTTGAAAATACTTACTTTGAGCAAGATGATGAGTATCCAACACACCGTGACGAGAGCAGTTGCAGAGGCAGACAAGAAGCAAGAGAGTAATGAAGAAGACGAGACGGAAATTATTGATGCATGAGAACAGAGGAGGAAATGGATCTAATCTCAGCTAGCCTAGTAGGAACCCACACATACAGTGTGAGTATTAAATTAGTTTCCCACAGGGAACTCATCTGTTGCTTCCACAAAGAAGCTCTTGGTCACAATTCAAATGGAGGAAATTATTTCACTTATGTTCTTACTGATGAGTGATTTTCCGTGACAGGGTGAGATGAACCCCCGGCTGCTGCCACAAAAAGTTGCTGAAAAAACTTTTTCATTTCAGCATCTGAACCCAGTTTTAAAGTTGTAATGGATGTTTTGAGCGAATGCTTCACAGCAGTGCCAAAGGATGTCAGGGGTAAATGATTTCTAAATTCATAGGCACACATAGTACACAACATCTCAGAAACGCGCCCCCTGTCGACAGTGTACATCCTTGTACTCTGAGATTACTCAGCCAGTCTTACCATGACTTGCATATCTTGTTCCGTCACTTTCTAGTTTTATTTATTTATTTTTTTTAAATGATGTTTTTCTAGTGAATCAGCCATTTCTACTGTGTTACACGGTGTGTAAAGCAAAACTCAGATGCAATGTTGCAGCGGTATGGTGTCAGGCATTTTGGGGTTTCCTGTGCTAAAAAAGTATAAAAAAAATAAGTTGCATATATTGACTAATAATTACAGATCTATAAAAAGGCATTTAAAGCACTAAGTATTACAAACTGTTGATGTGTTGTACTCTACATCATCACATTGTGGGCATTAATAAATGTTGTTGGGGACTGTTTAAATTAAAACTGATTTATTACAGACAAGTCTTATAGAGAATAGCATGCTAAGTTTATTCTTTTCATTTTTACCCTTTTTAAAAACTCAACATTTACATATTTCTCATCTTCAGGATGCTGTTAGACAGTGCAGACTCATTATTTTGTGTCATGAGTTTTAAGGTTGAAAAGTAACATAGTGCATCTTTATTTTCAAGTCTTACCATCAGTGTAATTTAATATAACCATGATAGTTATCATTAAATAATTTGGAATATTTAATCACAAACTTTCAGCTAATCTGTCCAAAACTCCTAAATTTGGATATTTAAAAAATATATATTTGTTAAATATCAGCTAATTTTCTTTAAACATCAAAAATATATCTAAATATAACAATCACAGAGGTAAAAGACTTAACTGTATTTTTGTGAAAGAAAAACTCAGCAAAGCTTTTGTCTTTTAAAAGCTTATCAGGACAAATTCCCTCATGAATGGCCTCAGATAACAGAATAATTTCACTGACGAACAGGAAGAGGCTAACAGCCTGTTGCACCCTGGCTTATTATTGACATTTACTTGAATGTCTACAGTTTATTCCGTCCCTGATCCAGCTGCATGTACAGTAACAAAATAACTTCAGAGGCTGCTTTCAAAGCTCATGTTCTTCCTTTGTCTTTGGCTGCTCTGTAAAATGTATCCATCATTGAAATGTTATATTGTGACTTATGTAATTATGAAAATATGAAGAAAAAAAAAGAAAACAGATGTGTCATAAATGCCTGGTAACCCCTAGTAAAAAGTCTTTGTTTATGTCTGACAGAAAATATAACAGTCTAAAGAATCTGAATAATTAAAACTAAAAAGGAAGTAATACTACTGATAGTCGACTATCAGTGATATACAGAAATGGTGCTAGTCAATAACAGTATCGTGTCCTCAGAACTAAATATGCATCTTTATGGATGTATGAATGCATCTTTACGTTCCACAAATTGACACCCTTGAGACATCTTAACTCTTTGAAACTAAAAACCAGGTATTAGGCATTTTATTGGTAATTTGTGATTTGAGACAGAGTCAACAATGTGTTGGAAACATTCCCCTGATTGTTTGGTCTACAGTATATTGACATGAAAGCATCACCCAGTCAAAGCTTTGCTTCTGGCCTACAAAACACTAACTCAAACAGCTCCTGACTACTTTGACTCCTTGATCCAGAGCTACACTCCCTCTCGACAGTTACGCTCAACCAGTGAAAGACGCCTTACGCTACCACCCTTACGTGGGGCTAAATCACTAGCTAGACCAGGGGTGCCCAAAGTGGGGCCTGCGGGCCAAAATTGGCCCGCCAGCACTTACTCTTGGCCCACTAGTCAATGTTTATAGTTAGAAACCTACAAATCTTGATGAAAAGACATTTTAGAGCTTAATGACGAATGATAATAATATCTCTTACTTATGTCCATTAAGTCTCTAGCAGTTCATATAGGGTTGTATAGGTATAAACACCTCACTCATTGTGTTTCCATTCATATCAACTTTAATAAATAAAAGTTTAATCCTTGGTGTGTTTAACATTTGTGCAGCATATTTTATAAAAAAAAGTCAATATTTTTCTCACTTTTATATAGTTTTATTACCTTGGAAAGATCCCCCATGAGCCTTTGCACACGCAGTCTCAAGCTCTCGGACTCAACATATCCGCATAGAAAACCACATGCAGTGGCGTACAGACAAGAGACGCTTTAAAGCTGCAATGTTTGGCCCGTGGCTCACTGGCTCATTTTAAGTTTGGCCCTTGGAGGAAAAAGTTTGCGCACCCCTGAGCTAGACTCTTCTCTGCTGTTGTTCCTCAGTGGTGGAACAAACTGCCAAACTCTGTCCGGTCTGCAGAGTCCTTGTTTACTTTTAAGAACAAGCTAAAGACTCAGCTGTTCAAGGTG
>JBAMHV010000025.1:15078492-15091711 GCA_037177535.1 Pseudomugil gertrudae
TCCCGCCCCACACGCTAAATTCTAGACTCCACATGCTAATTAGTACACGCAAATTGAGATCTTAGTAAATCTGGCCCATAGTGTGAATGGATCCAGATATCACTTCCTCATGGCTGCATTAACCCTAAAATATTGGTGACTTAGGACCGAATCTACTAAGATGTGTATTTTTCTTTTTACTTTGGTTGCATTATATGCTTGGCTTATATGAAACTCTGTTTTGTTGTTGATATTTAGTTATTTTTGTGTAAAATACTTGCTTCTCTTTTGTATGAAAAGTGCTATAAAAATAAGATTTTGATTGTTTGATGAGTGGTTCTCACACTGTGGGATAGAATCTGATCAATTAAATAAAACAAATCTCATTTATTAAGCTTATTTTAAACAGAAGCAACACAACGTGCTTTACGTAAAGAAAACTATTATTGCATATACAAAAAAAACAAGCCTTATAAGTATATAACAGACACACACACACAAAGAGATATAATATATCTGAGCTACAAAAGCATTTGAAATTACAAACTTTTGCAAACGATGTTCTGACTCATAGGTAGTAAAAGGAAAAAGATAGTTGGACTCTGACAAGCACATCCTTTTATGAACTGCGATAGGGGGAGCAAAATTACTTGCTTTAAGCAGAGTACAGTGTCACACTGAAAACTGCTGTGAAGACAAATTTGTATAACGGTCGTAGATGCAAACCAACACTCATGCACAAAGAGAAACACAAACAAATGCAAAGTGCGCTTTGCTGCAATCTGTTTGAAGCCGACTTTCCGTAAGAGAACCAAGATAGAAAACAAACACTTCCTGTTATAAAATCTCCCTTGGTGCACAAATTAGAACAAAAGGCTGAGCGTGAGTTTTGTGTACGGTTTTTGCATGCAATTTGTGTTGTCAAGAGTGTCAATTGCTGTGTGTGTGTGTGTTTGTATGTGCGAGCGTGCCCCCTCGGTCTTGGTCCCTTTAATTCTGTGAGCTAAGATAATGAGAATTTTATCTGCAGCTCCTCCGAGGCGTGGGGCTCTGATTGAATGGGAGCAGAGTGTAACGGATGAGACGAGCGATAGTGGACCGGCTGAGTTACACTCAGGCAGGCTGGGGCACTGCTGGCGCTCTCTTTGGGGAAACATGGATAGTGTGTCTGTGTCAGCACTGAGGGAGGTAATGGAATGTGCTGTGTACCTGTGACAAAATGGGAGCCTCTTGGGTTGTGAAGGATTCCATCACCTGATAATAAGACTCACTACGTCTTTGAAAGTAGGACATGGAGCAACACTGCAACCATGCAACATGTAGCAACAGCAAACCTGCAAAGACCAAACCCATCATAAGTCAAACCTTCTCTTCTTCTTGCTTCCATGATGAATCCTTTCCTCCCAAAAAGATTTCCTTAATAACATACCTGATAAGTCTGATGTCAGATTTTGCTATTCAGGCAGCAGATAGAGAGCCGTAACGCAAAATTTAATAAGATTAATCAAATTAATTAAACTGTTCCCCTTCTCCTAAATATGGAAAGTAGATGAGGCTGTACTTTTCCTCCAGTGAAACCTTCTTATGGTTATAGTCGACATTTTCATGTTGGAGGAGCATTAATCCCAACATCACGTCTTGTTTAATCAGCCACCATCACTTTTATGTCTGACCCAGAAAGAGATGCTTAAATGGTAAATGCATTTTACTCGCTCATCTAATTGTGGAGATGTGGATAAATGAAGCTGTTTGGCTAAAAATAAGACAGTATCTGCCAGTCAAGATGTAAATTATATGATCACCAAGTACAGTAAAACACATATGTCATATTACATATACAAGTGGTCTTTATTTCACTTGTAAACACACCAACAAAGAGCCTCATTTTAGAGTATTTTTCTGTCAATTATGTATGCATAAAAACTGACATAACTGCTCAGTCTGAAGCTTGTGTTTTATGGGAGACATTAGTCATTTTTAATCCCCATTACTTCTGAAAAGGTGACCACTTTCGCTATGAGCCCCCTGCAAACTGACTAATCTCACATTTACATCATTTTATCCATCTTTACTTTTCTCATAAGCCTGTGACAAAGATGCCAAAGGAAAATCTTTGGAAAGTCTTTTTTTTTTCATCATTTTGGGACTCTACCATCACACAAACATCCATCTGCAGGAAGCCTCTCTTTTTCATGCCCGTGCAGAAAGTTAGTATTTCACAATGAAGTAGAAAAACATGAAAATAAGCACCCAGCATTGCCGTCAGCTTGTCTGGATTTAAACCAACTGCTTCTTTGTTTCCGTCTTGTCTGTTAGCATTTGCTCTGTGGGGTTCTCACTAATCATTAAATCTTTTATTATTAAAGAAACATCTCAGATTCATTGCATACACTAATAACAAAGCCTCTCTTCAAATAATAAATCTGAGGAGGCACACAGATGAGTTTTAGAAAGAATCAATTGGTAAAAACCACAGTGGGGGATGCTGACAAGTGAGGCTAATGAGGAAAAGTTTTCTGGCAGAAGACAGAGCAACTCGATGGAAGTTTGAGAGGAGAAGTCATCTCTAAGGAAAATACAATAATTATTTAATTAATTATATTTTTGAAGATGTATGGGTTGTCAGTTAAAGTAAGCAACATTTGATAATTAATATGATCTATTAATGGTTTAGGAGTCTGTAATGAAAAGATGCGAATGAGGCTCATCTCAAGGGCATTTGCATGCATCATGCAAGCATTAGGAACAGATTTAATAAAATTATTTGGTGCTCCTTTTATTATGCCAGTAATATTAAATGGCTGACACTTCTATAGGTCAGCAAAAGTACTGAAGCTTTTTGGATCTTGATGCAGATGTACGAAGGTTTTAAAATAAGAAGCATCTATTGTGTGGTTACTATACTGCATCCCAGAAAACAGTGTGAGAATAACAGGAACTAGTTTATATTTTTTTAAAACTGACCATTTAAATCTAAGTACAAGCCCAAATACAGAATTAAAGCAAATTCATCAACAGATACGCACAAATACTGCACCACGACTGCAGTGACAGACTTCTCAGGTATATAGATGATTATTGTTGAGGCTGAAGAGTGCACCTATGATTCCTAACCAGACAACATGTAATAGGTGCATCTATGTAGGTGTTAAAAACACACAAAAGTTACAATTCAGCTGTATTTCTTTTCTAGATACAACATATTTTTAGATTTTGTTTTCTGTAGAGAATGAGGCACAAACATGACCAAAACCTCCTACTTTTACAATACTGGGTGGACATGCACGGAGGTTAAGCTGAGGTGTGAGGACCCAAGGCAGACAGGAGACAGAGGCAGACTGGTGCAGGTTGAGGAGATTTATTAATATACAAACTGAGGACATCAAACCGAACGAAAACCATAAACCGCAAGAATGAAACGAAAACCCGGAGTATAAATACACAGAATAGAACAGACACAGGTAAAATTAAACCAGGTGAAACCAATAAAATGGGAACCAAAAACACATGATGAAAACAGGAAACATATCAAAATAAAACTGGAAATACCGATGAACAACACACAAACCCTCACACCTACTTAGTGAAGTGTTCACCCATTTATGCATGTTATATTTAAAACATGTAACTTTTAACTGTGAACCCTGAATAAATGTGGATCAGGAAGGAAAGTGAGAAAGTTTGTGCAGGATTTGTTTTTAATTAAAATCACCATTTTAATCTCCTGGTGTCATGATCTTGGCTATTGGTTGTCTTACTGGTTTTAGTTGTTTGTGAATTTAGTTGGTTATGTTGTGTCATGTGTCTACAGTTTGTAAAGTGATTTATTGTCAAGTGTGTTCTGTTTGGTTTTCAGAGATTTTTTCCATTATTTAGTTGTGACTGCAAGGTGGTAGATTATATTCTTTATCTTTTTAGTTGTGTTCTTTCATGGTATCCTTCATGCATCATAACATCTAAATGCACAGCAAGATAGACATTTGTATTCCGAAAAGCTTGAGGTAACTGGTTCTCGAAGGCATTTACACACTCAGTCGATGGGAAGTTTAGTATACTTAGATGGTTAAGATTTGAGATTGTCTCATTGCAACCACAATGAGAGTGATGCATAGATGTTTGCACAGACTCTCTGTCACATTAAAGCACTACTAAATGTACAACCACAGGGGACCAAAGTACTCTACAGAAGGTGCAAATTGACTAAAATTAATCAAATCATTAGGATTTAATAAATCAAATTACACAAGTTAAAATGCAATACATAAATAAATAAAATAAATTGCTACTTAGCAAAACCTTCTTGGGAATAAAATCAGTGTACGGGGGACACTGAATAGGTTTTATTTGGAGAGAACTCAGAATACGATTTCATCTTTATTTTCAAGCAGAAAAACAAATATAGTTTTATTTAAATTCAGCTTTATGTTTAGCTTCAATGCTTCCCTCGTTTCGTTGAGTATAACCTTTAAACTGTATCTCAGTTACTGTTTCCATCCCTATAGGGCTCTTTGCAGCAAACCAAATCAATGTGACGATACAGAGGTGGAGAGATCACCGGAAGTTCACAATGGCTTTGTAAAACGAAGTGGGAACATCAAAACTCGGACCATAAAGCCCAGCAAAAGCAAAAAAGAAACCATGGGGTATTGAAAAAAGTGTCTCTCCCACTGGAGGGATGGATGTTATGTTGTTTTCATCCTTTTTATCTCCAGTATGACTGAATCACTGATGAGCTTGAGAAGTGGGGAGCGACAAGGTTATTTACTGACAGTTCAAACTTTACCCTGCACTCCCGTGAGCCTTATCAGATAAAATGGTGAGAAAAGTTGTGTTTTCCGTATTCCTATGGCTGCATAAGTACTGCCAAGTCGGATGTCTTTTTTTAACAAAAAAATTCTCTTTCACAAAGTGTTGAAGCTTATAACCCTTAAAAACACTGTGATTTATGTTAAAGTCTAATGTACACCATGCAATGAGACGTGTGTTTAATATTGCATGATAACAGAGGCAGGAAGTACCTTGATAATAACTCATGAATAACAAAAAATTGAGAAGCATAGGCTTAGGTTGAACTACTGAACTTCATCTTTGACTGAATACTTCATTATAACACAGAAGCATGGGCCAAATGCAAATTTTGAAATATGTAACCACACATGCTCCTTTAAAAAGTGTAAATCACAGTTTGCAAAATATGAATGCCACAAAACAACACTAATAATTCAGCTCAGTATCTTGTAATACCCAAATTATTTCAGTATGGCTTCGCAGTAGCAATGTGTTAATATAATCTGGAGCTGTTAATTGTGTTAAAACATAATTAGGGACACAATAGAAACACAAATGTGTTGTTGGCTCATTGCTGTGAACAGACTTATTTTTCACTTCTGAGTGTGTATAATGAATGAGCACTGCTGTTCAGTAAATAGTATTCAGACAGTGGTATTGTTCTGGCCTTTGGAAATCAAAGAAATCGAAATACCAAGCTTCATCTCTGACTGCAGGGCTTAAATTGCAAATCTATTATTGTCTCCCAGAGCCTGTTAGAGACCCAAAAAGTGCTGGCTCATAGAATTATGGAAAAAAAATTAATTGGTTTTTGGAAAGTTTTTGACATGAAAGGCTCAAAAAAAGTGTGTTTTATTCTTTTGTTAGCAATATATCAGTGTGGTTGGTTTTCTCATTAGTATTTGGACAAGGCACCCATCCAGATGCCAGACTTTCTCACAAGTGGATCGATGCAAATGACTTGTTGCAATCACAGATGTCACAAGCAAGGACAGATAGGCCTCCAACATATCGTGTCTTTCTGTCTGTCTGAATCAGCTGCACACACATACACACTCCCTACAAAATGATCTGCCACTCTGAGCGGGAGTCGGCACTATGGGGCGGCTGCTGGCATCCATTTATCAACACCGGCTCATCCAAAGTATTGTTTCCTTCTGGCAGGAAGCAAACCCGAAGTAAAAAAAAGACAAAAAAAAGAAAAATGGAGCACATGGTAGAAATGAGGAGAAATTGTGTGACTGCACATGCTAACCTTTGCAGGTTAAAAGATGCACATCTGAGCTAAACGATAAGAAAGCTGAGCTTATGAGATCTAAGGTGCAAAGTTACATTCTGCATGCATTTCTAACTGCAACCCTCCTATTTCCTCACACTGCATTCATCTCTGTTCGACCTTTATTCTCATATCATGACTCTTCCTGCAACTGATTATCTATCTGCTTTCAATTTCTCGCTTACTCCTTCTGGTAACACGCCCTCTTTCTACCAATTCTACCATCTAAACACCCTTTCTTCTAAACAGCTCCCTCTCCCCAGAGCCATCCTCCTTGATCACCTCTACAGTCTCATTTCCGGCTGTTACCTCCCTGCTTCGAGTGTATAATATCTATATTTACTTTGCAGAATTATAATAGGGAATTCTGTCTTTTTCTATCGAAATAATGTCCATATATAAAAGTATTTCACACATTATTCCCAAATAATATTATTATAAACCAATCTTAAATATTTTTCCATGTAATTTGAACAGTTTTTTTCTCTTTATCTTTCCCCCTACACCTCTCTGATGTGCAATGGTCTCGCCTGGCTGAGTCGGTGTCTATGGCCTTGCAGACACCTCGCTGTGCCCATTACCTTAAGCATGTCTGCTTGGGGTAAGCTAGATTAAGGGGAGAAATGAAGAAGGTTCTGCAGAGTGAGTGCGGGGTCACCATAAATCACCGGCTAACTCTCCACAGCCACCACAGCCCCTCCTGTGTCAAAAGTCTCTAACCCAACCCGAATTTCACTGTTGCTCCCCCCACACCCCTTCTGTCTTCCTCCTCCCCCTTCCTCATCGCCTGCTTCTTTTCTTATCTCTGCTCCACTCTGTTATGCACTTTTCCATCACTGTCTGGTCCTATCTCTGGCATTCTTTTCACCCATCTTTATCTCACAGTCATCTTTCTCTTGCTTTCTTCGGCTCCTGTGCACTTTAACTTGCCATCTTCAGTATTACTCCCTATATTTCCTTCCCACTCGCTCTCATATATTACGGTCATCTGTCTGCTTTCTGAGGGGTGTGCAAACATACAACAAAGACTATCTAGTTGGTAAAACCACCATCTAAGATGGAGGAAAGAAAGTGTGAAGGTTCTGGAGAAAACATAATCACTTTTTCTCCTCCAAGAGTATTTAGCACAGAAAGAAATGCCCGAGAATTTTTTTATGGGCAGCAATTTACTCCCCGTAACACCACCTATTACGGCTGAAAAATGTGATGAACCAAAAAATGATGTGGTACTAAATACCTCAGTTCTAAATGTCTTCGTTTGATGAGATTAGATTAAACTGTAATGATCCCTATGGGCAAAATTAGGTTTTTACTGCAGAAAAGAATAGATACACCATGAAAATAAACAAGCACCGAGCTAAAAGACAGCGTTAATATGTGGCTGATATCTGCAATCAATGTAACTTACTGCTCATGTAATTACCTTTACAAAAAGACGGAACATAAATGACCACATAAAAGTGTTAAAGTCACTGCGGAACTGATATCAATCTACTGTATTTGCTTCCTTTTTCAATCTCTATTAAAACTATCAGACATTTTACAAAAATACACATCTTTACCAGATTGTGGCTGACTAATTTACTATGTAAAACAGTAAAAATATTAGATAAAATATAAGATTTTTCTGTAAATACATGTATTTTTTTAAACCTGGAAATCCATATTCACATATCAGCATGCTTTTGGTTTATTTGGCCTTAATCTTGTTGATGGAACCACTGTGTAAGAGGTTAATCTAGACAACTATGAGCTGTAATCTAACTGGGCTGGGACATTATTAGAAAGGTTGTCTACTGTGCTTTATCCTGCAATTATCAAATGTCAAAGCAATCCTGGAACAAGGCAGGAATGTGAATTAGTCCAACAGGCCACTGGTTCAAATCTGCCTGCAAGACGGCAGTGTTATCTGCAGAGTAATTTGTAGTCTGAGTCAGGGCATTAGTCCCATTTTCAAATGAAATACTCTCTGCAGTTCTTCCGTATGCTCAGAGAACCCCAGAGTTTTATAATGAGGCAATAATGGAAAAGGAACTGGCTGTATGTCCCTGTCTTCTAACCCCCCATCCTCCCACTAGCTCCCCATTTGCTCACGCATACACCACTAAACCAAATGCAAACACGCGCACACGCACACATGCACAATCAGAATTGAATTTGCCTAAGTTATAAAGTGCCTTTCTATTTCACCAACTGCAGGATGCCGAACTTACTGCATGTTGGCTGAGCAAAGAGTGATAGATTGGAAGACAGACAGGAAGGAGGTCAGAGATGGATGGATGAGGAGGTCATGGAGAGAAATACAAATGGAAAGGCAGACAGTGGGAGAAAGAAAGACCTATCATCCGGCACAGTTGCTGCCCACAGAATGATAGCACTGCAGCTTTGTGTATGTGTGAGTATGAGCTGTTTGTGTGTGCAGGTAGATGAAAAAGCACAGCCTTCTGTATCCGTGTGTCATCAATATCATCCAGGTGGACCTCACTAATTGCAATATGTCAGCAATAACTAATGTGTAGGTAATGGCACACAAAGTGGTCTGACAATGGCATAACTAGAGTAAATGGACACTGCCAACACCTTGGAAGCATTAAAGATGTGTTATAATTATGTCAGTCGCTTAGTGATGAAGCTCTCTGTAGCTAATTCATCCTGTGCCTTGCTGAACTAATACACTGCCCCTTGGCTTAGCCCAAATTCTTTGATGAATGAAGTTGAAAATCATTGACAGATACAGCTATAGCCAAAATAATCTTCTGAGACATGAAAAACTTCTGATCACTGTCACGGTGCTCTAATCTGAAGAGTTCAGTCTCTCTCAAACAGCAGGAGGTCGCTCCTGGCAAGAGAGAGACAAGAATTTCAAGTTTTCAGTCCCAGATATGACTGTATGCATGCTCCAGTTCATCCAAAGCACAGCTGGTTTCCGACTATGACTGGAGGTTCCATCTGCTTAAATACTGATGTTTTTACCTGGTGGATGTGAGACAATGTGGAAACAATCATCTATTCCATCTCCTGAAAAATATAAGCTATTTAAAAAAACAAAACAGGATAGTCAGGTTTATTACTGTGAAGCATCCACCCCAAAAAACAGTAGTCTGTAAACATCAACCAACCAAGGAGACCAGATTTAGGATCTTTGAAAGAAAGATTTTCCCCTATTTTTCTATTCTAAGAACTTTAGCTGCTTAGCAGAACCAAGTGTTGTTTGATAGTTTATTTTTTTGTCAGTGTTTCAGAATCAGTGTGAAAAATCTGCACTGATTAGTAATAAACCCACATACGGGCGTCCTCAGATTTATGCACATCCACGTGTTAGATAAGGAAAAGTTACTTAAGTCACTTCAATAAACTAAATTTGACTAAATTAATAATAAATACAACTTTTATAAAAATCATGGCATTGTTTTGTAATTGTGGGGGGAGGGGGGCCGCTGCCCCCGCCACCTGACTTTGGATAAGTGGTGTAAAATGAATGGATGGAAATATTTTTAATAAACAAGCAAACAAATATGATTAAAATAATAGAGGTTTTATTACTCAAACTAATATTTTGTTGAACAATCATTTGAGGTTTTCATTACAGTCAGGTATACCTGCTGACATGTATTTTGCCCCATTGTTCATCAATAAAAAGCGGTCATTTGTTCATAACTTGTGTTTGTTTGCTTTGTAATACAATTCAAATTTTATCTCACTAAAGTATAATTTTGCTTTTTATTTAGTATGTCTTTTTAGGTCTCTACTTATTTGCATGACTATTAAAAATGTAAGCATTTCTCTAACGGGTGGGTATGAATACATTTGAGGACGACTGTATTTTTCAGCTTTGATGGTCCTTCCCAAAAGTGCAAGCTCTAAGCTGTGTCAGACTCTGATCTTAGAGGTTTACAATCCTGCAGGTTTTGTTGCTTTTGTAGACGCTTTGAACTAAAGCGACCTACATGTGACAAGTGATCAGTTACATAAAGTAATTAACCTAACATATGTGTTTTGTTGGTGGGAGGAAGCCGGAGTACTGAGAGAGAAGTCGTGCATACATGGGGAGAACATTCAAACTCCATCCAGAAAGGCCACTGTTCAAACCTCCCCCCAGCTTTGAACCTGTGATCTTCTTGCTGTTTGACCACAGTGCTAGCCACTATTCCCCCATGCTGTCTTGTTTTCCTGACGGTTGACTCAAATCCAATGGATCCAACAGCTGCTTGTCAGCTTCCTCACAATGACCAATTATTTTGATTCAGGTGTGTTGAAGTACAGAAACAGCTTAGAGCAGCAGATTACAGGCAAAAATACATCGTTAGTAGCTTGAGATTAAGAGATTAGAGAGAAAGGGGGATGACAAACAGTGAAAGCAAAACCCAGTTTTGGATTGAACCTGGAATGCCTGCTCAACCAGTTCTCCATAATGCCCATCCAATAGGAATCTGTCAATCTGAATCTGTATTTCAGATAATAATAATATTTATAATAATAAATTTTATTTCTAGGCACCTTTCAGGACCCAAGGTCACCTTACAAAACAATAAAAATAAAAAACATGAGAATTAAAATCAGTTTAAAACATAAAAAATAAAACATCACAGATAATAAAACATCACGAGCAGCCACATACACCGGCGCCATCTTGGAAAAGATAATACAATGAAACAGAAAAGTGGAGGTAAAATGGTTTAGATTTTTTTTCCACTGAGGTCTGCTGAATCCTGCAGAATAAAGCAATGCTAAACTGTTCCAATCACACTGATGCAAACTTAATGAGTGGCTTTAAATTTAGCTGCCAATCACACCACCTTAAAACTCTAAATCCTTGGCTTGAAAGACAATCTGCGCATGCCTGAGAATAACTACATCAAACGTTAATAGCAGAGGGCCCTCTGATTCCTTATTGGTATGAGCAAAGGGGTCTGTTAAGCTGCATAAAGCCTCAGCAAGTTCATTAACTAACATGAGAAGGGAAGGACGAACAGTGGGGTAGATAGACCACCTTGATCAATGTAGATGAAATTTTTGCACTGCTGTAGGAGAAGTTGCAGGGATAAAGCCGTAAGTAAAATTAGCTTATGTGCAGGTTCCGGGAAAAGGACGGTGGACACAGAAGGGCTAAGAATGTCAATTATTTGAGAAAAAATAACAATAGAAAATTTAATGAACTAAAAGCCACTTAAAGTGCATTAAATAATATTTCCACTGCTTTTTGGGTGATGGTTTCAATTTGTGTTTAAGATGTCTGCCAGATAAGCTCTCTGATAAGCACAGTAACACAAACATTTCAAAAAGATGATTGAGAATGCAAACTGCAGGCACAATGTGACGCCTCTTTCTCAATGAGATGACAGTGTCAGCAGCGGTGATGATATCTGGGGTATGAATTTCACTTCCTCTGTAGAGAAGGAAAGGCAAAAAAAAAAACAAAACAGTGAAACACCTCTTTTGTCTCCAAGCTTGCCTGATTGTGCCTCAAGAAACTGTCATATCCCCAAATAAGAACACCTTCAGAAAAAAAAGAGGGGGCAGAAGAAGGAGATCTTTCTGGGAGGAAAAATATATCTGGAGTCTATATTTTGTCTAAAAGAAAGCTGCTCCAGCAAACTGCAATGTGTACACAAAAGACCATAGTGAGGATGTGTGTGGGGGTAAAATCTCCCAAATCCAAGATGGAAGTGATGAAGGCCTACTCATATTTAAAGCACCCGGTTTCTGCCAGAAAAACTCAAAGACAGATGCTAAAATATCTTCAGAATGCTTTTGGGTGCTGACTGGCTCAGCAGACAAGCTGGCTGGCACTTGTTGCTGGCCAGGCGCAGAGTCCCCATCCCAATCATACTGTTTCATTCCAATATGTCAGAGCTGCAGCACTGTCACTCTGGCACACCTTTTATTTTATTGTGTTTTCTTTTCCTCCGCACAACAATTTATTTTTGTTTGTCTTGTCTGTTAGCACTCTCCCCCCTGAGGTAAAATGTGCTTCAGAAAGCAGTTCTGGGAGGTAGAGATTCATCTATGACTACAGGGCAGAGCTTTTGTGCAAGAGCAATAATATAATTCAAAGAAAATATGACTGTTTGAGAACGAGGAAACAGTGAGACACCACGATGCATATAAATCATGACACACATTCAGCCACTCATTCAAAAACTGAAAAAAGCATCGGAAACCTAAAAACTCTCAGTGACTGAAGAAGTTCATTGACCCTGAAAACAAGAAGCAGATTAGGTGAAAGGACCGACTCGTTTATTTGCTGGCCAGTTATCCAGTAAGTATTGATGTAGTTTAGGGTTAAAATGAGTTGTTTCTCAGATTTCTTACATTACCAAAGTATTGCAATTTTGCAGAGCAGATCTAACACATCCATAAGCCATGGGTCACTATGTTTTCTTGTTCTTTGGTGATTTACAGCAGCTATAACAGCAAATTAATGGTTTCACTTTGACTGGTAACAGTTGCAAACCACTATATTGGCTAAGCTCCATCTTCTCTGCAACAGTATGCCGCACCACTGACTGCTTGTTCATTTCCCACCTAGAGAAGTGACCTGCTCAATTTACCTAGTGATCTACATCCCCACCCTGTCTTATTATTATGAGCTATTGATAATGACTGAAAGCACATAGTTGCTAATACAAGTCTCAAAAATGAGTTTCCTCTGCAGAGTGGTATTAAGGCACGGGGAAATCTGGATCCTCCCATGATCCGGAAGCGGTTCAGAATGTTCCTCCAGATGAGGGGACATAGACATCTAGTTAGGACACCTCATTGTTTAAAATTGGACGAGACCCAGGGCACACTAGAGGGATATAGGCAAATTCACATCAGTCTCTTTCAATTCAATCTTAGTCTGTTTGCTCAGAAAGTTTGTTTCAAACAGCACAAGCAAATTCGGGATGGATGGATGGATGCATAAATGGATGGATGGATGGATGTATAGATGGATGGATGCATGGATGGATGGTTGGATAGATGGATGGATGGATGGATGGATGTATAGATGGATAGAGAAATGGATAGATGGATGGATGCATGGATGGATGGATGAATGGATATATGGATGGATGCATAAATGGAAAGATAAATTGATAGATGGATGGATGGATGGATGCATGGATGGATGAATGGATGGATGGATGGATGGATGGATGGATGGATGGATGGATGGATGGATGGATGCATGGA
>JBAMHV010000025.1:15106570-15120261 GCA_037177535.1 Pseudomugil gertrudae
ATCTTAGTAGATCAGGTGCTAACCACGATCCCGCCCCACACGCTAAATTCTAGATCCCACACGCAATTTAGTACACGTAAAATGAGATCTTAGTAAATCTGGCCCACTGTGTATAAATGTTAAAAAAAATCTTTTTAAAGTACCACACTCCATATAGCCATGAGTTGACAAACACAAAATTACATTATCCTATTCTCGCTGCTCAGCCTCCTGCACTTTTTAACTATCTAAGAATAGTTTCTTCCTGTTTGCTTTTGCAATGCTGATTACCAAACAACACACATCTGCTGCCTTCAGACTGCCACAGCAACTACACACACACACACCTGCCATGGCAACGTCAGCCCACCCAAGGACATTCAGCATGTCAGCTCTGATTAAGCCTGCACTCAGCCTGTAGAATAGAGTTCTTGGGTCGGGGAAGAGGTGTGGAGGAAAAGAAACGACTTGTGTCCAGTAATAAATCGCAGCAGGCAGCCGGGCTCTTCAGAGCCATGGCCCAGCCGACCCCCAACAGATGCCGGCTGGTTTGGCTTGCCAGTTGCGGCCCGGCCTGTGGGCCAGCACCATGATGAGCGATGGCCGCCATCCAAAGAGGGGCTCTGCCACCACAGGCACAGCTGTAGATGTCGTTAACACCCAATGAGAAAAGAGCGGTACTCTGCGGGTGGGGTAAAGTGATATTGATGGAGGCTCGTCTCCAGTTGTCTGGTTCACTGAGTAAATATAAGAATAAATATGGCCTTTTGTATAGCATGCGCCTTTCATTAATATTAACCAGCAACCTCAGCGGTGCAGGACAGTGTCCATTAACAGCAGTCACTACAAGCTGACAACCGCCATCTGTTTGTAGTTTTATTTGAGATTGTTTTTGGCTTTTTGTGACTACTCTCCCTCCGCTTTTTCAAAATGATGCAGCCATCATATGCAAGTCTCCATCCAATATATTCATCTGGGTCCAAGTCGGCAAAGTCAATGATGTTACTGTGAAGTAGAAAGTTGAAAGATTATAAACCAGTTCGCCAAGCTAAAGCTATGGAGTACGGCAAATTGATCCGGTGAGAATTAATAGTGTTTGGCAACCTTTTTCCTGCGGTCCTCAATGTGCTGTTACCAGTAAATTGGGAAGCATAAAAAAATCTAGAGCATTACAGACTAAGTGGTAAAAGGGAAAACAAAGTTGTATAGTATCATAATGATTTCACTGTGGCCACACAAACTGTACATCTAAGAATAGGTTTTCCAGGCTGCTTTGCCCAAGCATCAACTTAAATATGCAAGCTACGTTTTGTTTGTGTTTTAGCAGTCCTCATCACATAATTTCACATCTGACACAACCTTGTATCCTGTTACCAAGTTCTTCATCAAGCTCAACAGGACCTGTTTTGTCAGAAAACCTGCAGGAACATGTGGATAACACTGCAGTTTCCTGCAATTCATTTCAATCTGTAATATCTGTCATTTTTGCTAATAATGCAAGAACACTACCAGACAACAGGGCCTGGACCAGATCGTACAACCAGAGGGGGATGTACTCTCCACACTACAGAACATTTGCTTCGCTGTAGCAGTGCTTCCCACACCAAAGATAGAAGGAGCATTTTAGATTTTCACTGCACAAAGGTTGTAAAATTATGACATTCACTAGATTCCTAAAGCATCTGTATAAGGATGAAGTGCATCATAAATCACTTTTTACAGAGTTGTTGTGTGTGGAAGTGCTTGCATGTCTTAAAGAACTGCAGGAAAGACTTTCAAACATCTTTTAAGAGTCATCCATCCATGCGCAGCTGTGGTGCATGGATGATCCGCTGGGGCGCATGTAGTAGAGCGGGTTATTTCCTAACCAGCAAATTAGTGGTTCAAATCCCGGCTCTGGCGTCCACATGTCGAAGTGTCCTTGAGCAAGACACTGAACCCCCAGTTGCTCCCGATGCTGCGTCACTGGTGTGTGAATGTGTGAGTGTTTGTGTGAGCGAATGGGTGAATGTGTCTGATAGTGTCAAAGCGCTTTGAGTGCACTAATGTGTAGAAAATCACTATAAAAGTACAAGACCATTTACCATCCACAATTCTGTAAAAACAGCCTTTTTTTATTATAATGGATGGCCACATAAACACAGTGCCTTTCGATAGAAAATAGTGAATCATATTATAGAGCATTAAGGCACTTTTCATGTCCAAACTGGAGTAAAAATGTGGTAAAAACAGCTATAAAATATCCACAACAGATCAAACAGTGACAACATTGTGTGTGTCTTTCTGCCCGCATTTACTCGCCATGAGAACATGCTTCTGGAAGTATTTGGAATGACTTTCCAGGACAAGAGACCCATGCAGTGCCCTATTGCAGTACCACAATCATCTAAACTTGCTCTGGTTCTCAGGACTCCTATAAGCTGTTTGACTCAGTCGAAGGGATTGGCTTTAATCTTCCATGTCCGATGAGAGCATTGTTGCTGCCACTGGCTTCAGTTCAGTGACTTCATTTCAGGAGCGAATAGATATTGTTACAAACCTGCACAAGCTCCTCATCAGCTACTACACAGTGATACAGGGATGGTTTTTGGTTTTGGCTACGACTGAGCGGCTTAAGGAAAATTTATCCACATTTGTGCAACTATTTTGAAATCCCATCTCTCCGTGGTTGTGACGGCAACGAGTGGATGTATCCAATTTTGACTCTGCACTCTAAGTCCATAAAACCCATTAAGGTGAGATATCTGCAGACGAAATGAGGGTTTCATGTTGTAACTATGCTTTAAATGAGCTCTGGATGTTCTTTACATACTTTACTCTGCCATATTTTAACAACTACTATATTCAGGTACATATCATCTTTATGACTGGGGAGTCAATTTAGAGTGTCTGAACTTTATTTCTGTAAGAATGAGCTTACTTATGCAAGCATACAACATGCCTTTTTATGCATTTATCTGCTAATTTTGCTCACGTAGCTAAAAATGTTAGCTTCCTGTTATGTTACTTTGTATTTTCCACTGCAAAGAATGAAAACATGATGTCCTCCCTATCGTCCTGGCCTCTATAAACCATTAAACTATACCACAGAGGCTTGGTTTAACTTAGAATCTCTAAAACTGTGTGATACTGACATTCCAGTACACATGGGCAAGCAAAAATCTTGGTAAACACAGCTAAATATTGAACATTAGGGAGAGTTTTAGGCTGGTAGAAAGTCTATGATTGACTTAATTACCTTCTGAGAAGAAACTAAAGAATATTTAAATAAAAATTGCTGTTCTGACTTAGATGTTGCAACAAAGTGTATGGAAATTCAGTTTGTTCACTAATATCAGTGTACAAGACAGCACAGGACAACTGAGGCATATTTATGTATTAATGAAGGATTCAAGGACATGTGTTAACAAAAGTCTGCTAAACCATGCATCCATTAGATGAATATGAACAGACACAAGCATGTGTGTGTGTGTGTGTGTGTGTGTTAATTCATATACACAAACAATTATTTTTAAGGAGCTAATCGAGGATGGGGTTTTAATTAAAGAGATTATTAAAAACATGATAATGTTATAAAACATGAACTATAACTGTAATGATTTATTTGTAATTAATCAATAGTTGATGGCAACTCTGGCATGTAGCCACCACCTGCATCTCCTCATATTAAACCCTTCTTGTCTATGTGGGAGGTTTTAACAGCTCAGTGACAGATAAAACACAGCATGTCCACAGGCTTGTACTGTAACCCTGATTATGCCCTGATCAATTTGTCATTCAAACAGCAGCATTGTAGGAATGTCTCTGATGTGCCTGATCAATCACTGGCGGAAATTTCACCACCCTCTGCATTTTTTACCCCGTTTTATTTGCAAGTTTGGAGCTGGTGAGGCTGGCAGCCACATGCTGAGCAGGATGAATAATGATGCCAAATTGAGAGGTGGAGGAAGTAAACACACATGCTGTTGTTTCTATTGGACATTTCACCCTGAGACAGCACAGCAACTCCTTTCACTAAAATTTATTACTGTCTGTTTATACCTTGCACTGCAAAAAAACAAAACAAAAAAAGTCCTTTCCAGCCCAGGGAGGCAAGGACACTGTTCTTTGCATTCCTGCTTCCTTTTTTGGTTTTTCCTCATCTGTGGTCAGGTGTGGAGTAAGTGGTTCCTGACAGGTGAAAATAATTGTTGCCTGCTGTGCACATAACCAGGGGATGAGCAAGTCCCCACCTTTATAAGACAGCCTTGATGCACATGGTTCATGAGCTTACTATGAGCTAACAAAAAGCCAGACGACAAAGGCCAGACACTTTATATTCCAGTCCCTCTTAAACAGTTTGGTCAAGCAGACGGCTTGGCCCGTGGCCCATGTCTCAGGGATGAAGTTAAGCCTGGATATACCCTCAGCCTGGCTGCCCGTCAGCAGGTCCCAGAATCTTTGGCAGTGGGTGGAGAGCTTCCTCCCTCCAGCTCCATCCCACTATCCATTTTTCTTGGATTTAAAGGTTATCTACAGTCATCCTGTCTGGGGCCTCTGGCGAGAGGTGGTGAGAGCAGCCAGCCTGCCACAGGTGTGAGCGATGCAGATAAGCAAAGGAAAGCATTGGAAGGAAAAGGGAAAGAGGTGGGACAGAGGGTGGTGATGAGATATGCAGGTCCAGAGTGGCCCGAGACTAACCAGCATTCACATCCCTGTACAGAAGTCCAGTCCTTTTAGGAGTAGAAAACAAAAAAAGACTGCTCTGCATGGACAAACTACATGGCTGAAATCTCCCCTTTTAATGGGGACAAAAAATAAATAAAGAGAGACAGCAGACGAGACAGCAGTGTGATTAGAGAGCCAAGCTTCACATGTTGGGTATGGAATAAAGCATGCACCATTTGAGCGAAATGAACATGGTCTCAAAATGTTCTTTTTAAGGACGGTAATCATATAAGAGATTAGGATCAGTGATATCATCTGTTCTTCCTGCTTTACAAACAAGAAAACACAGCCGAGCTGGGACACAGTCAATCCCAAGGTACACTAGCTCACTTTCAGTATGTGTAGCTCCTCCATTAATAACTAATAGATGGAACATTAAGGGGGAATGGTGAGAATGTCTTTAGGGCTTACATTAACCTTGCATACAGCATCTCCTTATCTAGCGATAGGATTGGAGAGAGAGGGAGAGAGAGAGGTAGAGAGGATGTGTTGTCCTCTCTTTGACTTTCTTCCTCCATTAACTGCCCTGGGAGGATAAATCAAGTGTTACTAAAGGAGCCCAGAAACTGCACAGATGTATGCTGACTGCTCAGCAGAAGCACACGTATAGGCATCCAACAATGTAGTAGAATGCATTCAGTGCACATTAATGCTTCTGCCCTACATGCAAAAACATGCTACACACACAAAGACACATACACACCACACATTAAAAATAAAAAACAGATCGGTCAAGAATTAAGCCTTCTGTCCACATTAATACTATGAACATTGTTCTGCTATTGTGATATTAAAGGTATATATATTATGCTATATTTGCCGTTTCACAGTGATTCATATGCACATTTGTGATAATATTATGCATTTTGCAACATGCAGCATAACACTCACACCCGGAACTGGGAATGGCTTACTATGACTTGCTCCCAGCTCCTCTCGCTCATCCACCCCGCCCGCACTGAGCAGCCAGTGAGACTCCTCACACCGGTGTTGTGGCCTCAGACAGAGCGCATCTCCCCTCCCTACCCCGTAACGTGGGGGAGGTGGAGCGCTAAAGTTAGAGGCGGGGATCTCCACTGTGCCGCGTTGAAGCGGTGTGGTCAGGCGTTCGCTTTGCATAAGCCAAAGGTGTTTTAATGGTACAATTAACACTAATAGAAGGTTAAAAGCTACTTCACTAAATGATAAGATCGCATTCTGCATTATATTCAGACTTTCTGTATTATCAGGAGCAGTAAGACAATATTCAAATAATCTTATCACTCTTTTTTCACAGACTAAAATACAGTGAAACTGAGCTATCACACATTGGAAATAGAAATAACACTAATAAGTAAATGACTATCAGGTAGTGTTAATGGTAACAGGTAATGTGCCACATTGTTCCCAAAATAAGAAAGTAGTACTTACATGGTGGCAAATTGGTATCAGTGTTTGTCCTGAAAGTGTAGCTCCTAACCATAAGTTGTCTTCTCTCTGGCCTGGGTTGCAGCTTATGATACGCTTTTCTGTCTGGACCAACTCCACTGTCACAGAGAAGGGATGTTATAACTTTGCACCCGTCAGCTCTTTATTTTTTTGCTACCGAGACATGAACACATGCTGCAACATCCAGATAACAGTTATCCTGAAGCCTGAGAATACCTTGACACTGAAAGGTCTAATTTTAAGTAATCATCACTCCTGTCAACATACATTTCTCAGCTGAGGCCTATTTTCCACCGAAAGATGCTTCATAACCAGATACTCCATGAGGCCTCCTTATGACAAAGACAGCTCCAGCTACTGGAAGACCTCTACAGACTATATTAATACCAGTTCCAACAAAATCCAATAAATAATAGCTACGTTCACAAAGTAATGCGACACATCTTGATTAGACTTTTTAATATTTGGCAGCCCTCTTAAATGAATATACTCCATCAGGGTTCAAATAAAGATATGAGGCTGAGCAAAGCTGTAAATCTAAAACAAAGCGGCCCAGTTAGCCTAAAATGTAAAGAAAAAAAACATTTGCAGACAAAGCATATTTGAGGGACAAATATTTTGGTCATACAGGTAACCAACAGATCCATTACTCACAACTTGGAGGACAACCAAGCAGTATACCAGTTAGACTTTTTTTTTCCCATACTGGGAATTTGCCAAAAATGAAATTAATGGGTGCTTCAACTGAGAAAAGCAGATTCTACTTATTTTATTTAACAAAAACGAAACTATGTGACAATTCCCATCACTGTTCATGTAGAAAACACACCACTGAGCATCACTCCATTAGTACTGTCAGATATGAAGTTGACAGCACTAATGGAGCTAATGGAACATGGAGTTGGCAGTACCAATCCGGAGGGGATGTTGTCCTGCAACAGTGACTGAGAAACCTGTCAGGACATCAGGAAAGATGGATGCAGAGAAACTGAAGATAGTCCTTGGTGAAAACTTTCAGAGTGTACACGATCTCGGATAGAGGTGAATTTTCACAATTTATAGCATGTCATTTTCATTACTCTGTTAAGAATAAACAATTAGATTAAGCAAAAGGTGTAGAGAAATGATTTAAATAAGCTTTTAAACCTGTTTAAGGTGGACTGTCATTTATTCAGGACTGACGAGTCCAATCTTTCAAAGTCCATACTGTTGTGATTACTTGGACAAAGACTAATTATTAAAACCTTGTAGCCACATTTCTGTTGTTTTACCAGGAAGCATTGCATATTTATTTTGTCACCACAAAATCTTAGACAATAATCACATCAAAAACCCCTTTTAGTATTTAGAGAAACATCACCTTCTGAGAAAAGCTCACTGGTTAGTAGATATGTCACCTGGATAATAAACAATTACTCCACTGTGAACTAAACTTTCTGCAAAAGTAATGAAAATTTGCCAAACAGTTCTGCATAAGATATACTGTGGTTGTATAACAGTTGGAAAGCGTGATTAGTCATCTTTACATGCAGGTATCACTTGTACAGATTGTGCTTCAGTGGAATAAGCTGCACAGCTAAATGTGACCAGGCTGCTATCCAGTGTGAGGAGGAGGTGCCAGGCTGTAGTGGCTGTGTATGGATATCCAATGCACACTACTGAGGTCCTGACAGTGTGAAATGAATAAAGCACAGAAATGATATTATATTTTTCCTTAATACTGTGGAAACTCCAAACAAGTCTGAATACCAACAGGAGAATACCGCAGGGGATTTTGGCACTTTATGGGGCACCATCTGCATGTTTAGCTGTGTGGCTCATTCCACAGAGACAGAATTATACAAGTTATACCACATTGTCAGAGACTAATCAAGCTTTCCAATGATGTATTACACATCAGAAATCAGAAGAATTTAGAAAATATGCTCTCTAAATGAACACTGACCTGTTTTTCCTACTGTAGCTCATCTGGTGTCCCCTGAAAGAACGGCACATGTCAGGATATCTACACTTAGTGCACTGAGAGGAGGAAGTCACACAACACTGGGATAGCTACGTATTTTTTGTCCTTTTTTTTCCAAATGTGCATAATTATTACAGTGACTAATGAGGATTCATGGATTGTTTTTTAGGGCTCGGTGATGCACACAAATTGTGTTTTGATTGGGGAGTGGAGCCGCCTCTGTAAACTTAACAAGAGGGCAGTCATTTTTGAAGCACAACACTTGTAGTAATCCAAACACGTATGCATCCACGCATGCACGGAAAACCAGTCTTCTACATCTCTGGCTAATTTCAGACTCTGGCTGCGCAAACATCATTAATCAAGCTGACTAAGATTAGTCACTGGCAAGCTCCCCTACCTGTTTATTATAATTAAATCGATGTATGTGTCATCGCAGGCGTGGACCTGAAACTATGGTGGGGGCGGCTCTGCTCAACACAAAAGACAAGCTGACAAAACAAAACAAAAAATTTATATATAGATAAACAAAGATAAAACTCAAAAGAAGGAGAAATAGGTGATGGAGCTAAATTGAAGTTCAGGTGCCAGCTGAGTTTTGGCAAAATTGGATGCAAGTGAAAGCTGGAAGAGTGGAGACAAGAGGTGAGAGGTAGCTTTTGTTTTTGTGCTCTCTAAAGATAACCACTGTTATATTTGAAAGAAGGGTCCACTTGAAAAAGCTCCATTCAGTGCAGTTCAGCTTGTATAACCTCCACTTTCACAGCTGCACAGCACAGTAAAAACATCCCTATAACAACAGTGAAAGCATCTCGATGACATGATGGAAAGGCAGAAAAACTGAGCAAAAAAAATCTGACAGAGCGAACATCCAAACAAATTAAATCTATATGGTGTATTTCTTTCTCCTTACATGCCCCCTTATGGTTTGTCTGGGGCCCTGTCTGTGACTGTCAGGAAATAAATTCAACTAAAATCAGGCTTCGCTGGAGAAACAGAGGTCCGCCTGGTGCCATACAAGCACCTCTCCAATGTAAACATCTCTTTACATATTGAACAGAGCAGAAGAATGAGGAGATGAAAGGCTGAGTGAGTGAGCAGGCATCCAGAAAGGCAGATATTTGATTTGAGTCAGATACAGGGGCAGCACACAAAAGATAAAGCAGGCGAAACCACTAAAACTTTTTTCCCTTTTCTCCCCCTAAGACAGGGTGACATGGTAATGGCTCATAAAGGGAACATAAATTGAGAGACTGAGGTTTATGACTGTGGTGGTTTGAGCAGGATAGGTGCCACAGGGAGGAGCGGAGAGGTAGGACTCGTATCTAAGAAACACATATGGATACCTGGCTTGCCATAAAGTGTTTTTGTAACGTAGGGAGTAAACTTCTTCCTGTCATAAAATGTCATCTATTGCAGGGATTTTACGCTTCGGTAACATTCTCTCAAACTAAAAGAGGCCCAGAATTCACTCTGATGAGATACTCCGCCTGTTTCCGCCTGTTTTTGGCTTTTGAAACATATTACATACTGTATATCCACCTTAATCATATAGCATAACTAGATGGTTGATAATATGACTGGAACAACAGATTTGAACGGAAGGAAATAAGAGACAAACCGATGGGATGTTAAATAAAACATGAGACTGATGGGACCACACAGACAAAAATGAGACAGCTGGGTCTTTGTACAGCATCAGCCATTGACCCCTGCCATCCAAATTGGCTGACATCAAACACTCTACACCAGACTGTGAAACTAAACGTGTACTCAGGCTTATGATTAAATGGGTTCCTATTTGTATTGTTGAGGTGGCAGATGCAGCTTCTTACATTTGTGTGAAAGTGTACTGTGCATCCTCTGCAGTACAGAGGATGTAGCCGTTTGTCCTCTGAGTTGGTACGTTTTCAGTTGCTTTGATTAATAAGAGTACATAATCTCAAAGGCTAAACTAAATATAGTTCATAAATTCAAAAATGTACAAGGATTGTCCTACAATATAATTCTGTTTTTTAAAGCAACATTTCTATTTGTTAATAGCATTCATTCCTGGTCATGATTTACTGACGTAATGCCATAAACCCCATTTCCAGGTGGAATTCAGGCAAGATTTATTGTTGAGAATTGCAAAAACACAACTCTTTAGCTGTGTGTGCTAGGAGCCCTGGTCATGAGGTCCTGGCCTGTCCTGCTCTTGGTGGTACGCATGGGAGTGTCCAATGTCATTAGTGGCTCTTCCTCTGAAGAGAAGCTTGCTTCCCTCTGAACTAAATTTCCATACTCTCTCCTTCCCCACTCCGTCACACTCACATAGGGTGGGGTGAGGAGTGCACGTCATTATGAGTGTTGCAGAGGGGTTTTTAAGTGGCTTCATCTGCTGTACCTGGTGTTGTCTCACCTCTTGGTTTTAATTGCACTTAGACATGAAAACACAGAAACAACTTCTGTGGAGTGTGTCATGTAGTGTATGGGGGGGAGGGGGGTTGCTTGTGTGGCAATAAGTTCCATCACATTGTGGTTACCCTCCAATTTTCAAACAACATGGTGAGTTAATGAGAGCACACATTCCTTTAGAGTCCATGTTTCTTGGGCGCTGCCAGGTGGAGGGCAGGGGGATGGTTGCTAGTTGTGCTGACAGTGGCAGCTGGCCTTGGAAAGACACCCAGGCAGCTGAGCTGGGGCAAACATGATAGGGGATGAGACAGAGGGTGGTGGCTGTTACCAGGTTTAGGGCTCATTGTCCTCTCAGCCCATAGTGCAAGGTGAGCAGGTTATGTATGAATGTGTGTTTTAATATCACTGGGGAGGGGTGAATATTTGGTGGTATGAATGGTCAAGGTAGATGAGGTGAGGGTGTGCATGGTGGTCTCCTGTTGCTATCTGATGTTTACTGCTTTGTGGATCACTTGGGCTGCTCACATGGAGTTGGTGGAGGTTGAAATGTGTTTAGGATTGGGTGACAAATGGGACGGGCTGGCTGCAGAAGGAATATTGGGGGTGGAGGAATCTGGGGCCATGTCTGGACTGGTTTGGGTCCCCCGGTTGTAAGATCAGGTATTTCCAGAGGGGGTGGGTGGCTCTCAGGCTCGTGGAGCTTTTGATTCTGTACCAGATTTTTGCGTGGTGGGGGGGCAGTGCCTTGTGGGGACAGCAGTCTGCTGGCCCACCCTTAATAATCTTTGATGAAACCCTCATCTTAGAATCTTTGCACATTGCTTAACATGGTCCAAATCGGCAGCATGTCAACATCTACTTTTAGGAGAAGACTAACCGAACCAGGCCTTTGTGCTCTGGTTGCTGCAACAAACAACATGGGAACCAATAAGAAAAAAGGAACTGCTCTGGATAGATATAAAAATGGACGGACATTACAGAAGTATAGATCTGTGCTTTGGTCTGAGTTAAGAATGACATGTTTGGACAGCTGGAAAGTGAAACAGATGGTATCTGCATGTAAAGTTCCCCATAGAGGCATGAAGAAAGAAGTGTGATGGTGTAAGTGGTGCTTTGTTCGTGACACTGTTAAGATTTGTACAAAATTAATGGCACAAAGACAAAAACACAATGACCCAACTTGACTGAGAGCACCTTCACGAAATATGGAAGAGCACTCCAAGGGTAAACCTCATGGTGTCATTAAAACAAGACACTTACTTTTAAAGAATCCAAAACCAAACTTACAAAAAGCCAACAAAAAATATACATTTTGTAAATGACAATCCTGTTTGCACCCAATAAGTTTTTTGCACCCTTGCCTAAATGTTTTATATGCAGCTTCAGTCTGCAAAGAGAGAGAGATTTTTCTGGAACAATGGACCCCTGCAGACCGCTAAAAGGATCTAAAGCCTAAGGCAAATATACTCTTTGCTTTCAATTAAATATTGCCAAGTAGAGCTTTATGTTTGAATTCTAGTTTCTGAGCAAAATATGCAGGTCTCTGACAGGCAGTTGGACTGCTCCCAGCCCATGATCATGAGTCCATCCTCTACTATATTAAAGTAGCACTATAGCAGGCTCATCTGAAGCTTCTGAATCCTACTTTGAAGTAGTAGAAAACTTGGCCAGGGCTGTGCGAGTTACAGGCTTTTCTCAATGACAGCAATCTCAGTTGACACATACTATGGATGCTGTATTGGTGTTAATCAGATGCTACTTTGAAGGAAAGTGTGAGTCATGTACTTTGTAGGTGTTTGAAGAGCGATGTTCTTCGGTCAAAGTAGGTCATGAGGTAAATGGCTGTGTGTTTTATCTTGTGGGTATTAGGTCTGGATCCCTTATGTAGCTATATGCTGATGGATTGCTGATGTCAGCTCATTAGTAGTGCTACTGCCTCTGCAAAGTCATCAGTCCATGTAGCAATAGCAGTGCTTGTTGGTTTAACAGGGAGCAAAATTGAAGAGTGGAATAAAAAGGACGAAGGCCTCAAATTTTCCTATAATCTAAGACATGTACTGCTTCCAATGTGCTGTTTGAAATAATTTACAGACAAGTGAAATTTTATTGCTTTTTCAATTCAGTGAAATGGATATAAGATAAATGTAGATTCTTTTCCTGTGATGCTTCTAGTGATGTAATGTAAATAAAATGTATGTAAATAATATTTTCTGGCCTCATCAGGCTGGCTACGTCTGTGGGCCCCACTCATGCTCAGGAGTGGCATTAAAACTAGTGCTGTCCAGATCCATACAAACCTAACCGTGGATGAACACATGATCATTATAAAGTGAAATGAAAAACATGAATTATCTGATTAAAATGGCTCATGGATATGCATGGAGCATGCATTGCAAGTGAACACTTTGTCTTTCAAGTTGATGTGTTACCAGCAGAAAAGATAACTAGCTTATAGATAAGAGAGAACTAAATGGACTGATCAGCAAAAATGTTTTAAGCTGCCAGGGCTCAATGACGCACATGCCTATGCTGTCTATGTTGTCAAAGGTAAATTGCTACAAACGCTACAGCTGATTCCAATAAAAAGGAGTCCTAACAGACATCATCCTTTTTACTTTCCAGGTACAAGTATGATACCAGTTCCTAATGAGCTGAGTGGATCAATCCAAATATCCTTCGTGTCAATACCAAGGCTAGAATTGGTATCATAATGATGATAATATCAATATTTTTTCTTGCAGATGGCTTCGGGAGCAAAAACTAAAGAAGGTGAATGAGAGCAAACCAATGAATGCATGAATGTTTTGGTTTTGTTTAGCTAATTTGCACTGTTGTCTTGTATTTTTCTATAACATGTGTTATTTTAATACAGAGTGGCCCAAGTCTGGCCCTGCAACATCAAATGATGCAAGTTTTACATATTGCAATCGATCAATTGATGATGCAATGATGCAATTGCATATTGATGCAATCACTATTGCATTGATATTGGCAATACTTGCCCTGGATTTACTTGGTATTGGACCAATACTAAAATTTCCAGTGGTGCCTAAGTGAAAAAGTGTGTTTTTCACAATGTGTTTCAACATTTCTATCAATGGTCAGTGGTCAGCGGTTGTAACTGTGCAGCATTGTGTAGGTCAGGGGTCTCCAACTCCGGTCCTCGAGAGCTACCATCCTGCAGGTTTGAGTGTTTTCCTGGTGAGACTTAATTCAA